>JARFIY010000337.1:2215000-2807500 GCA_036346155.1 Sinelater perroti
GAATGATATCTTTTCGAAACACGAATAAAAGAACCACATAAATTCTGTTCAATGTTTTATTATATCATCACACAGAACAATGCTTAATTAGTCATCAACCAGTTTTGAAAATTATGTCGCTCAAATATATGACCGCACGAGCAATACACTCCAGCAGCTGTACCTTAATGTTATGTATTGTTTGTTATTTTTACTAGTACAACTACGGTCGCATTGCAAATAGTGTTCTTTAATTTATCATTATTTTTTGGTCTGCATTGAAAGACTTCAGTCTTTAGGTGTCTTCACAGAAACAAACAGCAAGGGAACAGGTCTGGTGATCTAGCGGGCCATGGGATGTTATCATATAAGATAAGAGAATCTGAAAACATTTGTCCCAAAACTTCTCGAAAAATTCTCGCCGTGTTTGCGGTAGCGCTATCTTATAGGAACCATTTTTGTGTTTGTTGAGCCTGATCTCCAAGGAATTACGTAATATCGCAACAAGGTTAGTATATGTGACCTCAAAAAATGTGGTCCCATAATGTCAAATTTTGTAACAACACCCCAAACGATTACACTCTAACTGTAGAGAGGTCGTACATGAAATTGTCGAGGATTCTTTAAGCGTAGGTTGTTGGGATCTTCTTTTAGTGAATCTATGATTTCATTTGGATGAGTTGTCAGGTTGGCGTGATATTTAGTTGCCTTTTGTTTTACAGAATCTTTCACAAACGGAATACCTAGGTCCATATGAAGCGTTTGGTTTGATACAAACCATGGTGCATTTGCGATGTTCCTCGGGATCTTGGATTGACAGCGCTGGATTATATTTACTGTAGATGTGCTGGCGCAGTCCCAAAGTTCTGATCCATATAACCAGATGGGACAAATGATAGCCTTATAAAGTAGCAATTTGTTGGTTAAAGTGAGCAGAGACCGCCGTCCAATGAGCTAGTTCAGGTTTTTGATTTTTAGGTCCATCTACTTTCCTTTGTTAGTGACATGTGCCTTTCACGTCAATCGTCTGTCGAGATGTAATCTCAAGTGTTTTACCACGACTGCTTGAGGGACCGCTTTGTTTCGGATGTTAATTGGCGGACATGTTGAGCGTCTTGATGTGAACGTAACATGGATTGACTTGCCCTTATTAACTTTAATTCTCCATTTCATAAGCCATTTATCTATTAAATCTATATGTTCTTGTGTTTTTATAGATGCTATTATTGGATCTTCGTTACAAGCAATAATTGCCGTGTCGTCTTCAAAGGTTCCTATGTCACTATAGTTCGTAGTGGGTACGTCATATATGTAAAATAAGTACAAGAGCGAACCCAGAACGCTTCCTTGCGGCACCCCTGCTTGGATTGGTCTTATATCGGAAGTCTCTTGCCCAATGCTTATTTAAAAGAAGCGATTTTCTAGGTAGGATTGGAACAGCAAGAAATATTGATGGGGAAACTGCTTTTTAACCTTGTATAACAATCCTCTATACCAGACCTTATCGAAGGCCTGGCTGACGTCCAAAAATATCGATGAAAGTATTTTTTGTCTTCGATTGCTGTTTGTATTGTATTTATTATGCGGTGACACTGTTGTACCGTAGGATGTTGATGGCGGAAACCAAATTGATGATTTGGGATCCAATCGACTTCTAGTTCATCTTCCCGAATTCTATTGTAAATAAGCTTCTCCAGTAACTTTGATATTAAAGGAAGGAGGCTGATGGGGCGATAGGATTGAATTGCGTTTGGGGGCTTACCAGGTTTAGGTATGAGAATAATCTGTGCCAACTTTAATAGCATTGGCCAGTATGAAAGACGCAAGATTCCATTGAATAATATTCGGAGAAACTGCAGGCCGTTATCTGGTAGTTGTTTTAGTAACATTGATGTGATCAGGTCGTATCCTGGAGATTTATTGTTATTGAGAAATCTAATTTCTTCTCGAATTTTATTAATGGAGAATTTACGAATAGAGAGTAACATTTTCAACGGAGTACTAAGGTATTCTTCAACTTCATCGTCAGTTTCTTCTGAGTTTGGAGTAAAAACGGTTTAAGTGTTGTGCAAAAACATCTGCTTTTTCCCTGTCAGTTCTCTTCCATGTTCCCGTGGAATCTGGTAGTAGAAGAATATGCGCTGTAGGTAGCTTAGGACCCTTTCCATATTGTATTGTCTTGTGCGGATAACGATTTCATATATATATCTGAAAATTTTCATTTCCAATTTTTGCTAACGTTCTTCTTAACTTATTATTTAGCTGTTTGAATATTCTTCGATCATTTATGTTTTGGCTACGATGCCACTTAGCTCTTGCCTTTTGCTTTTCTTTAACCAGCTCCACTATTTCATTGGGAATATTAGGTGAGCTTATTTTTAGGTTTTGTGGTACTGGTGTAGCGTTCCATCCTGCTTCTTGAATAATAGTGATAAAATCTTCGTGGCATTTTCTAGCTCCTCGTTAGATTGTAGTAGTACATTTAAATTAATTTTTGCATTCAAGTATTCTTTAACTTCCTCCCAATCGGTTTTCCTATTACAAAGCGAGGGTTTTGGTATTCTATATGTTATTGGGGCACTGATAGTTGCAATTACTGGAGAATGGTCTGACATAATGTCATAATTAGTCTAAGTAATTTGAGGATAGGCTTTTTATGACATAGAGATCAAGCAGATCGGGGATCTTGTCAGGATCTGTGGGCCAGTAGGTGGGAGTATCGGTGGAAAGATAATTATAGTTCATATCATTTATGAGCTTAAGTAGTTCCCTTCCTCTGGTTGTTATTAATCGTGAGCCCCAGTACGTATGTTTAGCATTGTAGTCGCCACCTACAACAAATCTTTGTCCCATAGATTCAAAGAAGGGTTGCAGCATTTGTTTAGTCATGTTGTGCCTTGGAGGACAATAAACAGCTGATACATTTAACGGCATAGCCAATTTATCTACTTGAATGGATGCAACTTGAAAAAAATTAGTTTTATACTGTGGAAGTTCATGATGAGCAATAGATGATCTAATTAGCACTGCTGCACCACCATGGGCAGTTTCGTCGGGATTTTCCGTGTGATATATAGAGTAATAAGGTATTTTGAAATGATTTCTTGCGGTAAAATGGGTTTCGGAAAGTAACATTATATCTATGTTGTGTAGATTTAAAAATGTTTCTAGTTCAAGCTTTTTTTGTTGTAATCCGTTGGAATTCCATAAGGCAATTCGCAGAAACTGATCCATTATTGTATGACTTTATTAATGACGGTGGTTAGCATATTCATAATCATAGTATTCTGTTGTAATAATTGATTGAAGAGATTCTTAAACTCATTAAGAAATTGGTAGAGATTTATGTCTTGAGGATTTGCAGCGTCATTTTTAAGTGCCTATGAGTAGGACTTGTAAGTTGTGTTGTTTAGAGGAGTTTGAACTTTCTGTTGTGTTGGGAGGAGAGGGAATTTTGAGGATGAGGGTTTTATTAGGGGAGGTTTGTTTGGTTGATATTTTCTCTGGAGGTCTTGATATACACTACATCCTTTATAGTTTGCCGGATGTGCTCCACCACATAGTATGCAAGTAGCGGCGGTGTCTCTAGTCTTCTTGCAAATTCTGGTGTCATGTTGCCCTCCGCATTTAACACAGGCATATGGCCTGTTGCAGTACTTTTTGGTGTGGTTTTAGTTTTGACACCTAGTGCACTGGACAATGTCATGGGTTGTTCTTGGAGGTTCAAAGAGAATATTTTTATTGTGTAAATACCGCACATTATAGATTTCTTTATTATTATCGGCGGGCTCAAGATCTATAAAAAATGTTGTAAGAGGTTCTTTTGTTGTTTTATGTCGTAAATTTATTATATTACGCACCCGGTGTCCCTTTTCCGCTAGAGCTTGTTTGATTTCTTCAATAGGTGTAGAATGATGTATATGTTTCAGTACTACTCGGTAAGGCCGATCTTGCTTCATTTGGTATGTATGATGTATGATATTTTTATCCATCATGTGTCTAATAAATTTTCGATATACATCGGGATCTTTTGTGTTAACCTTAACAACATTATTTAATAAACATTTTGTTGTATACTGCTCTTCTTCGGCGATTTCTAGAAATTCCTGTCATTTTTTGATAGTTGACTCCGTGAACAAAAATAGGAGGCGGTTTAGGTATTACTGTAGGCTCATGCCGCATGCTTGTCTGCATAATTTCGTCATCTCCTTGTGATAATATTGAGAAGCGATTGGATAGTAACGGGGTTGATTTATTATTGCTAATTGGTTTTTCTACTGGCCTTCTTTTGTTGCTTTTAACAAGTTGCCAGCTGTTGGTAGGATTATTTTCGACTTTCTCATCGCTTTCCAAATCGTCTACTGATATTTGTTCTGTTGATTTTTCTTGTTGAAGCATGCGAAGTTGTGGTTGGCTAGTTAATTGATTAGGGGGAAAATTTTGAGAATTGAATGTTTGGTGCAGGATAGACTCAGTGGGGGCTTGCTGATTAAATGGATACTGGAAGTGTGTTAAGAAGGGAATTTGTTCCATTTGCTTGAAATTGATTATTATACTGATATATTTGTTGAACATTGTTAGAGCCGCTGCCGGTTGGCAGCATGTTTTGGTTTAAGCTGCTTATGCAGCGTATATATTGTGATTACAGAAAAGTATTAATTAATTATTATTCACTTACGGTATTAAATTCTTAAATAAATAAATAAATAAATAAGCCTGACCTTAAGACTGCGGCTCGGCGCGGCGATATCTCAGGTAAAATTGGCCCGCACACGTCCACTCTGTTTCAATATACGTACCGGAATGAACATATTGATGTTTATCAAAAATTGTGAATCCACAACATTATGGTTTTCTTAGTCGACACTCTTGTGTCATGTATGTAACTTATTTATTTGGTATAACATCCATGTCAATTTTAGTAACGTGCAGTTTGTTACAATTAAATGCTACTAATTTAATAAAGGCCAACCTTTTCAGCAAACCCCTAAAAACAATTACTTTTTTGTAGCACCTTAATTCGTATAAAAACGTATGACATGAAACAAAAAGGGATATTAAGTTCTATACCTTAACCCTAATATCCAATTTAAATATAGTGCAGAAAACAATCAAACATTCGCAGCTTTAAAGTTGGCAATTATTTATGACAGTTTATGTACATCATAAATTATTATTGTTAATCGGAATCTCAATATATAAACGTGTAAAGTAAACAGTAAACTGAACAATGTTGCGAGTAAAGTTCGAATTTAATCTTATTCAATATACCTTTACCAACAGCTTTGTAAAATGGTAGTAAATTAGGTTACTTTATAGTTGAATAAAGCTTATAGCAACCTATTATTGTCAATAAAAAAATTATTTACATATCTATCTTTCTTCCATAATATTTTATATTTTATAGTTTATCTTGCTATGAAATTTCTATTTGTGAATGCTTTTTATGAATTATTTCAGCGTAAAATTTCCTATAAGAATCACATTTAAAATCGTAATGTCGAAAATTTTCCCGAAATTCGAAGTCGAATATCTCGAAAATTATTCGAGATAGAAATTTTTTAATTTCGAATTCGAAATCAACGTAAAGTTTGCTATAAGAATCCATTTTCAAAATTTAAAAAATCTCAAATTTGTGACGGACCGACAGACCGACAAACAGACATAGAATTCAGTGACGAACTTTTTAAGTTCGTTGAAAATATCTGGTAAACATTTTCCCATTACTGGCTTTGGATTTAGTCGCTTTGTCGATAAAATTTATGATGATTTTCATAGATTTGCTCCTCGATTTCGCTGATGACACACTAAAATCCCTCCTCGAGTTTTTGTACAGTTCAGTGTTCTTTTACATAAATTTCCGATTTTATAAATTCTCAAAAGAAAGAGCGGAGTGGTGCTAGGCCATGGGATATTAAGCAAAAGTTTCGGTTGTTGGATTAGGTGCATTTTGTAAGCATACATGTGGAGATCGTTTGCATTAATTCGCTGTAAAGGGCTTCTCGTAACGCCCAACTGTTGTGAGCGACGACAAAAGTATCTTTTTGAACTCACAATAATTGTGACGTACAATGTTGATATTGAAAAGAGAGAGCTCGAGTGTTCCAATGTTTTTGCAATAGGATCTGTTGTCTCACAATTTTTTATTAAAGCGCGTAATACTGACCATTCTCGTAATGAGTATTGACAATTAAACTCGTTGTTTCTTCCCATAAAAGCTAATCGCAACTAAAACAAGCGTTAAAACTTATGGGAACCCAAACTAACAATAAAATAATTATTCGCAATTCAAATCTGACATTCAAGTTGAGACACTATAGAAATATTATTTAGATTACTAAATATAGAGAATATTGCAAAGTAATGTGTTACTTAATAATTTTAAAAAATACGCTAATTATGTAGCAAGAATATCCAGAAGTTTAACCTACTATTTGAGCTCATTCTTAATATCAAATAGGATATATTGAAAAATAAAATTAAATTACATCTTTTCCAATTCGATGTGGTATTGAAAATGTGCCCAACAGTAAGTCAAATCTTTATATATTCTTTCTACATAATTAGAATAAATTTCTTTAAATTTAACAAGAGGGCTACAAGATAATACATATTTTAGACTTTTAAGCTGTATTAGAAGATTGTTCAAATTAGGATTTTCAAATATTAGTATAAATCAAGTAAATACGAAAATTATTTTTTAATTTGTGGATGCATTATAAAAATACAAAAACATTATTTTTAAGCTAACTTCTTAACTTGGTAGATGGGTAGTCTTCTGATCCCACTGTCATAAAATAAAGATGGATGTGACACCTGTCAATTACGTATTTACCCTCCCATAATAATATCTTTATTTATTCTTTAAGTGCTTGCTTTAGAAGTCCAAACAAATGATAATTTTAAGAAAATAAACAAAAGCTGCAGGGAGGGTGTTTCGGTATAGACCAGAACGCATTCTGAGTTTTCTTGTCGAGTTTGGATGGCTGTATGGGATTAAATCCCTCTTTCGAACACACTTCAAAATCTAAGAGGGTCACTAATAATTAATTAAGTACTGTCGTGGTGCATTCCAATCTTAGAAGCAATTTTAGCAAGCGTCAATTGGCGACTATTATTAAGAAGGCTTTAAAAATTGTAAATACTTCCTTCAGTCACGCCGGCTTTTGTCTTTTCAAACATTGTTTATATTACAAGTACACTTGAGTTTTCTTAAGAAAATTATTCCTGAATTATGATTTAAGTTTACTCTAACAATTTTACGCCCTCTTTCACGAGATTGTGGAACAGCTGAGCGAATCTCTTGTTTTGACACTGTAATACAGCAGTATTGCAAGATGCCCTATGAGTAGAATCCGCTTCAGGCATCATCTATAACCACACAGAGGTCGCAATTTTTTACAATTTAAACTTAATTAATACACCTATAAAAGTGGCAGAGGTGCACGAGGTGCATTCAAGTTATAACACCTCCAAATTTTTTTCTTAAGGCTGGAAATAGATAGAATTACGCGGTTTGTTTCAAAATACGCGCGCATTCTTTGTGATGCGTGACAGAGATGGCTGCACTGCATGGCACACAGAAATCCAGCAGCAGTGGCGAGAGGGTGGAGTGTTTTTGATACTTAAAATGGCGACGTTTTCATTATAAGAATAGCTTCATTTGCGTAGTGTGACACAGATTGAAATTCATTGCCAGTTGACTGAGACATGTGGTGATGGTGTTATGAATGTATCTAATGTGTGTTTGTAGATGCGAGAGTTCAAAGAACTCAGAACGTCGTGTAATAACAAACCAAGACAATCTCGGCCTTGCACCAGCCGGTCTAACGACACGATCAAGTGAGTGGAGAAACTTGTTTTGGAGAATTGCCGAATGAGTGTGGAACATATTTCCTCCAAAGTTAGCATTTCCGTGGGATCTATGCACACAATCCTGCATGAAAACTTGAAAATGCGAAAAGTGTCCTCCAGGTGGGTGCCACGAATGTTGACAACTTTGAAGTGATTTCTTGTACTCTCTATTTACCTGACCTAGTTCCTAGCGAGTTTTGGCTGTTCCCAATGATGAAAGACAGTGTCCGTGGTCACAAATTCACTAGTCGTACCGCTATTGCATCAGCGATTTTCCAGTGGTCAAAGAAGACTCCTAAAGAAGAGTTTGCAGCGGGCATGGGATCATGGAGTCTACGTTGTGAAAAATGTGTATGGTTGCAGGGAGATACGTCGAGAAGTGACACTAGTTTCACAATTTTCATGTGAGAAAAAAAATCGGAGGTGTTATAACTTGAATGCACCTCGTATGGATTATTTTAATTTTTAATATTATTTATTTTTATTTTTGTTGACAAATTATAACTTCAGATAAGTACATTAATTTGTTTTTATTAAAATATAATATTAGAAAAAATTAATTCGACAAATCTAAGTAGCCTTTGTGAAATATTTAAGTAGTACTTGAGTATTACATGTACTTAGCTACTTTTGTAGTGTAAAAAAGGAGTATGTACTTTTTAGACTATCCAAAAATATTTGGACGCTACCTTGTGTCCTTTTACTAAAATCTAATGTTCATTAAAGGTTATTTGAAATCAACTACAAAAAGTTAATTTTAAAATGATCAAACCTGTAGTAAGGTAAGTTCTTCAGACATACAGATATTGCATTTCACAGTTTCTATTTTGCATATTAATTAAAATTTGTTTGTTTGGCTAAATTCAAAATTTTTTTTGCGACAGCAAACGCATTGGTAAAACTACAGTTTTTTAGTATTTCTATGATTTTGATATGGCTGCATCATCAGTTACTAATTAGCGTACCAAAGTGTTTGAACTTGTAAAAACTGAGCAAATATTAAAATGCTTGCATCGACTATTGATAAAACGTAGATTTTTCCTATTTGTATTTTTAAGTTCTGTTTACACGTTTCATTTTTATGTTTAAAAATAGTGCCGTGTGGTTTTATTTTAATATTCGCCATATCAACTATTTTAAAATTAATTTGAATAATACAACTAAATTATATACTTTTTTATTGAAACAGAAAAGATTAATATATAATATACGTTTATTGAGAAAAATTAAGAGCTTAGCATAAAGTTTTGTAAAAATATTTTTATTACGCTTGTATGAATGTTCAACTCGTTACTTAGATGTAGATACACTTTTGTTTGAAAATCGTTTTCTGCATCTCAAATATTTATCTTAAAGTTTCTTACCATTTTTAAACCAAAACAATAAAAAATACAATTTCAATTATAACATATCCATTTATACATTTGAACAGAAAGTAAACAAAATCAGCCTATTCATCAGAACACAAAGTAAACAAAAACAGCTGATATAAAATACAGCGTGGCTAAGATTTCAGTGTCCATTTTGTTGCCTATCTTTTGGATCGTTTTGCATATCTTCCTTTCGTAAGGTCACCGCATTGATTTATCACATTGTTTTTATTTGTAAATAAATTGTTCCGCCTTGCAAAAATTTGAGGCGGGAGAAAAATTGCCAGCCTAGGACGCCAAAACTACCTTTTCGCGGACATCATTTTTAAATAAGAAGGCTAATTTTTCGGCATTTTATTTACCAGTTTGTAAAAAGCTTTTTTATTTGATACCAAAAAACTACGATCTATGAATTTTTTGATTAAATTGAAGAAACATGCCAATGATTGTTTGTATTGAAGTTGGGATATTAGTATTGTGAATCCATTCGATAGCATGGAGAGCATTGGCAAAAGTTATCATTAATGAATACGTCTGTTAATGATAGTGACAGTGAATCCTCTACAATATAAACTAAAGTGTGTTTTTTATAGAGGTATAGAAGTTTTAAATGGAATAAAACAAAGATAAATTTTTTAAACTGACATGAAATTTACTTTATTCGAAAGGTAATCTTCTGGCATTATAATTTAAATATGACGTCTGGCATATGACCGCCACGGCTGCCTCGGACGTAGTCTAATCTGGAGGTCCAATTTTCGATGACTTTTTCCAACATTTGTGGCCGTATATCGGCAATAACGCGGCGAATGTTGTCTTCCAAGTGGTCAATCGTTTCGCGTTTATCGGCGTAGACTAGCGACTTCCCATATCCCCACAGAAAATAATCTAGCGGCGTTAAATCGCACGATCTTGGAGGCCAATTCACGGGTCCGAAACATGAAACTATGCAGTTACCAAACGTTTCCTTCAATAAATCAATTGTGCACGAGCTGTGTGACATGTTGCGCCGTCTTTTGTTCAATTGATGAACGAAAAAGTCAGTAATCATGGCTCTATAGTGGTCACCATTGACCGTAACGTTCTGACCAGCATCGTTTTTAAAGAAGTACGGACCAGTGATTCCACCAGCCCATAAAGCACACCAAACAGTCAGTTTTTCTGGATGTAACGGTGTCTCGACATACACTTGAGTATTACCATCACTACAAATACGGCAGCTTTGTTTATGGACGTATCCATTCAAGCAAAAGTGAGCTTCATCGCTAAACAAAATTCGCTTATGAAAATCGGGATCAACGGCAATTTTGTTTTGGGCCCATTCACTGAATCTACGCCTTGCTAGGTGATCGTGTGGCTTCAGTTCTTGCACGAGTTGGATTTTGTAAGCACGCAAACCAAGATCTTTCCGCAAAATCTTCCATAAAGTGGATAGACACATATCCAATTCCTGTGCACGATGGCGGGTAGACTGATTCGGGTCTTCCTCTACGCTACGCTCTACAGCAGCAATGACTTGTTCTGTACGCACTGTACGACGTCTCTGTGGATGCGTATTATCATTTAGAGTAAACGTGGCGCGAAAACGTTCCATAGTTAATCGAATTAATTGCTCTGATGGACGATTATGTTGACCGTAAAATGGACGTAGTGCGCGAATTTCGGACAGAACCATGATTTTCAAAATAAATTTGCACAATTTGGAAGCGTTGTTCAGGCGTCAGTCTATTCATGTTGAAACGCCAAACCAAACTAAACATAAATCACTTGACAGCTGACAAAACGGCCGCCAGTTAAACAAAGTGTTGCCAACTTTTTATACCTCTATAAAAAAACACCCCTTATAAATGGCAGTGTGTACAAAACCGAAAAATAAGAAGAATAACAAACCCTCCAACACTAGACAAAGCAAATAATGTTATGCAAAACAACAGATACGGTATCTTTTCTAATCTTAACAAAAATACTACTGCTAGTACGTCAAACACAAAACAAAATATAGTGCCCAAACCACCACCGATATTTGTTTATGAAGTTACAAATTAAAATAAACTGATTAATACACTAACAACGGCTGCTAAAACGAAACAATTTAAAATAAAAACAATGGCTGCTTAAGATAATTGCTAATACCTCCGATACATACCGAAAACTGTAACGCACTTGAAAGACTTTAAGGTAATATGTCACACATATTTAATGAAAGAGAACAAACCATGTAGAGTTGTCATTTTTAACCTACACCACACCGTGCCTACTGCAGAAATAGCAGAGTCACTAAAGGAGAAAAGATTTATTCTTAAATCTATAACAAATATTAAACACAGGATTGAAACAATACCTTTGCCATTATTCTTTGTAAACTTGAAACCTTCTTCAAACAACAAAGACGCTTACAATCTTTAGTATTTAAATAATTAAGTTATAAAAATTGAACCGCCTCACAGAAACACATCTATTGTGCAGTATACGAAGTGTTAACAATATAATGACAATAAAGCTTACTGTAACGTCCACACGCTTGTGTAAAATGTGGCAAACTTAACGATCATCCCACTAAATACAGGGATTGCACAGTGCACAACGAATAACAAAGTAAACTTAGACCAGGTATGCAATTTCAAGGTCCATCTATAAATCAAAACCAATTACAACATTCAATACACAATAGGATATCTCAACAGCCGTCATGCTCACTACTCACCTTTAGACAAGTAGTACAAGGGAATACAGCGCAAAATTAAAACCAAAACCTAACATTACCAAAGATCTTAGAAGAATTCAAAAATATGTTTTCTCAGCTAATGCAAAAAAGTAACGTGGTGGTAAATATTTTGTTTACTGTTTTACATGAGCTTATTCGTTAATGGCTAAATCCCTACGTATAGATTTATGGAGTGCAAATGGCATCCTGTCAAAAATAAATAAAGTTGAATTATTTTTAAAATTAAGTATTATTTATATACTCCTTATATAAGAAACGCACTTTACAACCAGATCATATCTAAAAATACCATATTATACGTGCTTTTATACAGAACACCCTAACTGTACGGTCCATGGAGGCACAGCTATCTTAGTAAGGAGTTCAATCATACAATGTGAATTACAAGAATACCAACAACCATTTCTGTAAGCAACGTCAATTCAAGTTACTAAACTACCGAACCCAATCACAATATTCGCTACCAAAGAGGTTCATTATGCCATTTTTTTAATCAATTGGTAATAATTTTATAAATGGTAGAGACTTTAACTGGAAACATACCTACTGGGGCTCTTGTCTAATTACGACTAGAAGCAGAGGACTATATAATCTCATACGCGAGGAAAGTTATGATTATCTTTCAACAGGTGAACACTACACTAACCCACGAACCGGGACACAATACCCGATTTATTAGGCTTTTTTGTCACAAGTGGTATTTATTCTAATTACACTAATATCGTCAGCAGCCATGACCAAGTATCCGATCATATAGCAGTTATTGCTACAATCAGTACAACAATAATTAAAAGCCATCTAAACCAGTACTGTATAACCACAAAACGGATTAGGATTCATTTAGAGTACTTGTTGAAGAAAATCTACAAATCGGTATCAGTCTAACTACTTTCTGAGAGCTAGAGGAAGTCACCATCTATTTTACCACTACTGTACAACATGCAGCATGGCATTCTACACCTGCAGTTAAAAACGAGTTATGACAAAATATAAATGTTTCTAACGAAATACTTGAACTAGTGCGACAAAAGCGTAGAGAAAGAGTTAAAAAGCGTATAACGAGCAACTCAGCTGATAAAATAGTGTGTAATAGACTAGCAAATAGCTTAATAATAAATTAAAAATGCTTTAGCAAAAAATCTTCAAGCACTATTTAACCTTATTATAATGAGCAGATAATAATATTTGAAAAATTTCTAAAGCAAATAAGAAACCGCAAGTGTCAAACTCTCCACTAATAAAACCTAATAACTATTGGACCAAGAAAAAGCAAATTATTTGCTCAACACTTTGCTGATGCATTTACCCTACACTCTAACGAGCCAGATAATGAAGTAAAACTTTTCTTAGAAAAACCATTACAACTATCGCTTTCCATTAAAAGCTTTACCTTTAAGGAGGTGCCTATAGAAATTGAACATCCTAACAGGAAGAAGGCTTCTGGCTATAACTTGATAACGAGGAAGGTGGTTGCTGAATTAACTTGAAGTATTATACTATTCTTAAGAAACCTTTAGAACTTTATAGAACGTCTTAAATAATAGCCTTCTCCACCCGACAAGGAAGTTGCGTCATACCGTTCAATAAGTTTATTGAAAATTATTAGAAAAGCTGCATCTTGGCTCATCAATTTGGATTTAGGAAGTATCATTTTATTATTTAACAACGCCACGTGTAGTTAATATAATTAATGCGCATTTAGAGACCAAGTTCTATTGCCCACTCATAACATAAAACAAACCTTTGATAAGGTGTCGCACGATGGCCTTTTACATAAAGTTACATTACTTTACGCAAGTGAATTTTACCTATTTATTAAATCTACTTAGTCAATCAATACTTTCAAATAAAATATGGGCAACAATATTCTGATCTTCACCAAATCAATTGTGATGTGACTCATGGAAACGCTCTTGGGCCTTTATTATATATATTATACCCCGATCACATACCTACAACAGCAGATACCTATATCGGCACATTTGGTGATAACACTGTTCTTTCAAAACATGTTGATCCTTTTATAGCCTCCAAGAACCTGCAAAATCATTTGTTCTTCCTACAAATCTGGCTAAACATGTGTCGCATACAAGTCAATGAGACGAAAAGCAATAAAGCTAACTTTACATGAAATCGTAGGGAGTGCCCTGCAGTGTGCCTAAGTCCCTCAAGCGAATTATGCACGCTATGTAGGTCTTCATTTAGACAAGAAGCTAACATGTAAACACCATATATTAAAGAAGAGAAAGGAAATTGACTTACAAATTAAAAAATGTATTGGTCGATAGGCAAAAAATCGTACTTATCTTTAGAAAATAAGATCCTTCTTTATAGAATGATAATTAAGCCACTATAGAACTATGGAATTGAACTTTGGGCTGCTGTTGCAAATCTAATGTCAACATCATTCAACGCCTACAGTTCAAAACTCTAAGAATGCCCACAAATGCTCTTTGGTATATCAGTAATCTGGCTCTGCATACTGTTCTTGAAATACTAACAGTTCAAGACTAATGCACCAAAAAAGTACTAACCATTTTTAGCGAATACACTCTCATCCAAATATTTTTGTGTCCAACTACACCATAATCTTCCTACCAAAAGATTAAAGAAGAAATGATACTCCAAGTAACGGGATAACATCGTTGAATAGATTCCCTTCATTTTATTATTGCCATCCCATTAACTGATAGAACGTAAATTGTTATAATTAGTTCTGAGTGTTAATGTGTTAATAAACAATATAAATAAAAAAAGTATATTAATTATGTGGAAAATTGATAACAATTTTTAGAGTTTTTATACCTGTAGCGAAAAAGTTGTTTAGCAATTGTGTAATTAATATAAAGTTTCATAAATATGTTAAAAAATTTTTACAACTTTAAGATAAATAAAACATTTTGTTAATAATTTTCAAAAGTAATATTCAAATTTTAACGTAAAAAACTTTCGTTCAGAAAAATCTCTTGCGTTAATAAGCCACAATTGGTTAACATAGCAATCAAGAAGGAAATGGAATGTCGAACATGCCCCATGCAAAGGCGTTTGCGTGGCGCTGGTGCATAAACGCAATATTAAAGTATTTTGAAGCAAAGCAATCGCTCCTTGGCCGCCATATTTCATTCCTTGGTGTCAAAATGACATCTAGCGAAATTCAATTCGTTTCCAATTTCCAAGAGCCGCGGTGCAAAATAAACTGGCTGTGAAAGTGAGCAACTGGATCTAGCGACATAAAATATGCAGGCCCTTGCATTTAATATCGAAGACGTGAAAGCGACTTTGTTCGGGAGTGCAAACCAGGCCTGCGATTCTCAGCGTCGGAACTGTTGTGCTCACTTCTGTCGCACATTATTTCCAGTTAATCGTTATACAGCGAATTCAGAAATCGCGTGTAGAACTTCAACCAAATTTAATTTAATGTTTGCAGTTTAGCACCCAGAAATAATCAATAAAATGGCTTCTAACTCTATATATGCATAAAATTTAAATGACATAATTAATAATAAATAATAAAATTATTCTTCTGTAATTTGTAATAAAGGATGTCGTTACAAGGTTTTGCGTGGCTATCAAAATGAAGCGACTGAATGTTTATCTGTTTAACTTGTGTTTGTAGTAACTGAGAAAAGTTTAGCGTAAAAAGTGCTTGTTCTTATTTCACAGAGACAATTACTTAGTGAGCACGTTAGGAGTTTAGCAACAAAGAATATTATTCGTAGTACTGTTCTCCAAATTTAAAATCAATTTTGCAATTACATTCAACTCAAGATTGATGTCGTAATTTAGATTATTAAAAAGGTATTTTGGGGTAATTTATTTAAAAAAAAGAAACAACAAAGCGTTTTAACACATAGAGCACAAAGAAAAATATTTTATTATAAAATTATTGCAAAATAGCGAGTTAACAGACGACTATTGAGATTCTTCGCCACCGGAGTTTTGAGTTGACGAAAAAGACATTGTAATGTTCATCTAATAAAAAAATATCTTCAATTTTTATATATTTTTATCGTGATTAAATTGCAACTTCTACCCCTCAAAAAACTGAACTAAATAAAAATTGTGAAACTTAAATTGTTTAAAAATAGTTTTTGTCCAACGGTTTTAGTTAATTTGGAATGGTTTTTAATACTCCAGAGAACAAAATTTGGTTTAAGTTGGCAGGTTAAGTAACTTTTTGTTATTACACTCCCCCAATTAAAAATAAAAATTTAAGAAAATCCGGTTTAAATTTTCAGTCAGAAAATATATCAATTATTGCCGACTTGTAGCAAATTTTATGCTAATCCGTAATGCCTGGTAAATATAGTGTTTGTTTTCTTCTTAAACAAAATTAACGCTTCTTCCTGGTGGCAATTTCACTGATTTTAACGCCTGAATTCGTGTTTGGGAGCGATACGCCATACTGTTGAATTGAAACTATCATTAGAGTTTCGAGTGTGGTATGTGGTGTGGTGCTTCTATAAGTATTATAAATCGAGCAAATAATCAAAAAGGGAGGCGCTTAGCTCGTTCTGGCTGAGCGTTCATATCTTTGCACAATATATCTCTGTTCTTGAATCTGTAGCTTAAAAACTACTTTAAAATGGCTTCTAGAGCTTTGAGAACTATTATTATATAGTTTAGTTTAAGAAAAAATTGAAAATTTATTTTTGTGTTCCTTAAACTGGGACACTGACTTAATCTTTTTAAATTAACTGGAAATTTGAATTATAAAGAAATATAGAAGTACTTGAAAATCATTGAATAATAATTATTATTAGCAAATCCAATAAGGAAAGAAAGATGATGGTAGAAATATGGATATTATAATTACAAAACATGTAGTTTTAAAATAAATTATTTAATTTGCATTTTCCAACATATTTATTGTTTTAGCATTATATGTTTATATTATAAATGTATCAAAACGTGTTGAACATATAATCAATTGTTTGTATATTATTTAATAATAAACATTACTTTTTTATAATATTTCTTACTTTTGCGACATACGTATATAAAATAGTGTTATTCAATAGTATAGGTTTTAGAGTAGTGAATTGTAAATATAAACACAATGGATGTGCAAAACGTCTATTTTAATGCATGCGGTGCCGTACCAGGCAAGTTAAAAATAGCAAGCAACGAAATTTCCGTAAGCAGACGTGCACCTGGCGAAGGCTCGCCGCCTTCTCCCCGGGTGCAGGTTGATGTGCCTCTTTTAACAACTGAATGCTAACTCCTACTCGTGTTATTCGTAAACCAGTCGCAGCTAAGGGTTTGAACTTGTCCCTCGTAGAGAGAATGGAGGAATATATCTCTTTGACAGATAAAAAAAAAATTATCAAATTAGTTTGGAACGAGCTAATTACGACCTGCATCAACCCACTCTAAAGCTATTAAAAATATAACCGTCACAGAAAATATTTTCTAGTATTCGTTCCGCTAAAATAGGTTACACAAAACCAAACAAAATTTTTAGTTAATATCTTGATGTACCAAATCATATTTTTTTTTAAATTTAATATTCATAGATTAATGTTTGTTATATGTTTGAATATATAATCTATTTCTTATTATAGTATGAAGAAACATCTCAAGAAAAGGAAAATCGCGAGCAGTTACAGAAGATTTTGACGTGCTTGAAAGCCCCTATTACGGCAGCAACCACAATGAAGATAAAAATATTAATTCTACACGAATGACGAGTCTCCATTTATATCCCCTAATAACAATTTTACGGTTTTTTTTATAACACTGTTATTATAAGCTCTATCTAAATACAAATAATATTGTGTAGAGCTGAGGTTTCATTAGTTTGTTTTTAAAAAAATAATTCTTTTCGCGAAAACACCCTTAATTAACTATCGGCCCGAAATTTTGTTATGAAACTAATATCAAAAAGTTTCACAGTGAACCAGTCGGAATTTAAATTAAAATTAGGTTACAAAAAACATTAAATATAAAACTTGAAAAAAATTAGGCCGTTTCTGGCTGCACACTCAGAATAAAAAATAGGTAATACAAAATATTTTAATTAAAGACAGATGCCAGTTAAGTCTCTCAGAACTGTACTTCAAATATTTCTCAAAATTATGCTACACTGGGGAATTGCAAAATGTTCAAACATTTTCTGCCGCAAGAAGCAAAACTACTTCCCAGTTAAAGTTTAACTAAATCTAAGTAGATTCAGCCTGAAACAGTACTTACCTCTAAAATCCATTAAGCCTATTAACGTAATACTATGTACAAAGTAAAATTTACTTAATAATTTATCATGAGCAACTGTTGGCATTAGTAAATAACTAAAATAGAAAAAAAGTTCCAAATTTTAAAGTATTACCAAGATGGGAAGAAAGTAAAATAATAATGTGCTTAAAGGAAGCATAAGTTGGTCAACGAAAGGTAGAGATAAAAATTTGGTATCGAAAAATTATGGTAAGGTGGAGACGCTTTTATTTTACAAAAAAGTGGAAATTTGCAATAACAAAAACTGATTATCTAGAATACATAGTTTAGATAGCAAACATCGGAGTAGAGTTGGTTATGCCAATGAAATGATGTCTATATATTATTTAGACTGGGAAAGCCTTAAATGAGGATATAAAGGTTTCCATAAATTATTTTGAGCAATAATAAATAAAATTTATATAATTCATTGTAAAATTAATCAAAAATATGCCGTTTCTCTAATTTTTTATTAATGTAGGGGTATATGAACAAATATTTTCTATTATTTTTTAATTTATTATTTCAAAATCTTGTTTCGAACAATAATAACGAACAAAATATTTTGTTAAAGTATTTATTGCAAATTTGCAACCTGCTGTTTAAAGCTATAAGTAAATGTGATTAATGTACTACACATGAAAGGAAGCTAGCTAGTGATAAGTCTCTTAGCGAATAAAATAACTGTTTACTGTTTTAAAACATACGCAGGTCACTGTTTTTTTTAACCTTCTGAATTCAGGCTAAATATGGAGTTGTCTTGTTTCCTCATTGGGATATCCGAGGAGCTGCTCGAGGTAATTCCTTGTTAGTCTGCTAATTTCTTCTTCGACAAATGGTATACCATGGTGCATTAAAAAACATTCTGAGTACCTTCCAGTGGACTTTTGTATTATTTTTGTGTTTAGTCCCACAGTTAGACTCCATAAGTCCAGATAGGTTTTATTATACACTTATATATAAATATTTTATTTTCTATAGAGCTTTGCATTACGATTTATTAGTCAACCTATTTGTTGAATTTTTAGGTTTATTTAAGTTTTTTGCTGTAATGTGTGCTTTTCATGTGAGCTTTTGATCAAGTGTTAGTCCCAGCTACTTCACTTGGCTGTTCACTGGTAATTGCGTGTTGTTTAATGTGACACTAAAACACAATATTCCGGTGGTTGTGTAAACTTTGTAGTTAAGTGTAACTCTCCATCTATCCAGCCAAACTTGCGTATGACTGAAATGTATTTTTAAGTTCTCAGATACTATTGGAGAGTTTTCACTTATGGCTATTATGGTGATATCGTCGGCGAATGTGGCGACTGTGGTAAAGTTCGTAGTTGGGATGTCAGCCGTGAAAATTAAATAGAGAAGCGAACCTAGGACACTTCTTTGGGGAATACCAGATTTTATAGGATAATAGAGGTTTCAGTGTTAAATCTTACGTAAAAGTATCTGTCTATGAGATATTTTAGGATCAGATAGGAAAGCGTGAGAAAGGATGATTTAAATTTCTTCAGGAGACCTTTGTGCCATACTCGATCGAAAGCTTGTTGAACGTTTAAGACTTGTGAGTATGTTTTTAACAATCCTGTGGCATCGTTGTACAGTTGAGTGACGTTCCTTAATGGCAAATTTGTGGGTTGGTATTAATGTGTTTATTTCTGTGTTTTCGAAGATTCTTTTGAGTCTTTCTAAGGTTTTCGATATGATCGGTAGCAAGCTTATTAGCCGGTACGAGGAATCTGTAATTGGAGGTTTGATTATTATTATTTGTGCAAACTTCTATGTGATCGGGTAGTAAGTTAATCTTAACACACTGTTATAAGATGTTAATGTATGTTATTCGTTTTTGCCTATAGGATTACAATTTGTTTGCCATATACGCTTTCTTTTTTAACCAACAAGATGTTTTACATATTCGGGAATGTTGACCTTGTGTTCTTTTTTGTATTTATTGAAGGGTGGTAATTCGTTATGTTGTGTGTATAGTTTGGGTGAGATAGTGTACTCCACTATCAATATCGTTGAATTGTGTTAGTCCAATATTTAAGCTTAGGTTTTATCTATATAACATAATTAGGAAATATTCCTTTAAAGACGAAGAAATCAAATAGGTCTGGCTTTTTATTTGGGTCCAATAGCTAGTAAATAGGTTGACCTGTAGATAAACAAGACCAGTTTGAGTTAGTGGTGGCTTGTCTTAAATTTATTCTTTTGTGTGCATAGTCTGGACCCCCAGTTTGTGTGCTTTGCATTTCAGTCCTCTCCGACGATGCCTGCTAGTTGTCTGAAAGGTCTCCATAGTTTACTGTACTAATTACATGTCTTAGTGGACTGTTTCTTGAATCAACGTTAAAAGACCATGGTTAAGCATCGATGTAGTTTACTGTAGCCTGTATTTTATCTGTTTGATATTTAGTTTCCTCTTGCTAAGATATAGTATTACAAATAATTACCACAACGTCATCATGCGCTACCCATCAGAGTGGTTGGTATGCTGTAAAGAGTATTGTGGAATTTTAAACATTCTTCTGGCAGTGAAGTGTGTTTCGATACAAGTAATATATTAATTCTGTTAAGTTAGATAAAATTCATGATTTTTGCTTTATAGTTGGTTAGACCATTAAAATAATGCTTTTAAAAAGCATTGTTTTAAATTCATTTAGAAGGGCGTTGCATAGTTTAAAATTGCACTTCTTGCTATTTTTTATAGGATGCATGTTCAGTGTTTCATTAGGGGGGTTATTCTCAATTGTATTTTTATTCTGGAATGATTGATGGTTCTTTGAAGTACATAGCATTTGTCCACTTGCTTTTCTTCTTGCATTAAGCAGCTCCTTATAAACCGTATATTTTTTGTAACTAGCCATGCGATCTCCATCGCAAAGCGCACATTTAGCAGCTGTGGTCTAGGGTTTTGTGCATATTTGTTGTAATAAATAGATTTACGTAAATAATAATATATTGTAAACATTTTTGTGCATTCTATTTTAAAAGAAGGTAAGGCGTATAATACTATTACATGCATTATCTGTTTTTAAATACTTTAATTATATAGTGGTAAGACTTTACACCTCTTGTCGAGGCAAAGATTATGGCTAACACCGCCGTTACTATCCAATTATTTTACCCGCCAGGAATTTAAGTCGGTGATATGTAATTGAAAAGCTCCATATAATAATAATAATACATAGCCTCGCTCTATATCACTATTGGTGAAAAAAATTAAATAAATGTCTAATGGCAGTTAACGAATATTATAACTTTGTTTTTGTTCTCATATTTTTTGTAGGTAAATGTTTATACATTTTTCTAATTTTTTATATATAGCATTTTCTAAACTTCTTTTGAAATGCCAAAAAAATATTTATTAACTTTTTTATATGAAGGTGTACTTATTGTCTTTTCATGTAGCCGCAGAAAGATTTTGTATAAAAATTATACGTCAATGTTTTTTCGTGTTTTAAAATTTATAAACTTAATTATTAGAGACAAACAATATTAGAAATATATTTTTTTACTTTGGTAGAATAATGTTTTACTTTTTTAATAGTAGAAATAACAGGTTCTTCTAAAATTTTTTAAATAAGTAATGGACATATTAGAGGAGTCGATGGATGATATCAAACCAGAAATAAAACGAAAAATGTAACAAAATGTTAGCCTAAACTAAAGCAATGCTTTTCTTCTAATTTTTGTTCTTAACTTCATAATTAAGAATTTCAATTTTATCGTCTTTTTCAAATCTCACTTTAAACATTCATCTTCACTGGTTAATCTTATATAACTACTGAATGCTGAAAAAAATAAATGTAATTCTAAAATATTGTAACTGTTAGCTTAACACCAATAAAATATTATCGTTTATACAAAATATATAATTACACAGTTAGATCGAAGAGGAAATAAAAACTAAAATTAACACAACGTGTACAAAACATTGGTGACTCAAGTGGAAATATTTATTGTTCATAAAAATTTATAATTGTATTTTGAAATCCGTATGTACTATAAATATTTATTGGCAATACCTAAATGATTACAACTAAATATTCATATGAAATTTAAAGATAAGGTGTAGCTTAGTTGTTTGATTCTTTTTATTAAGCATTTGGAATATAAACATGTTTGTTTGACAAAAGTACAGAAACGGCTAAAAGTAAGAAAATGTCGAAAGCATATCCAATGGAAGGGTGCGATTCAATTTATTTTATTTGGGCAAATAATATTTATTTTATACAAACAACATAATCCAAAAAATATTCACGTGTATGCTATTAGTATCTTTAATATTTTAACAGTTAAAGCTATTGAAAAATATAAAAACATGCCAACGGTGATATTATAAGGTGCTATATAGAAAACTGTAAAATTACTATTTTTTTATTGTTATAGGCGTTACAATCATTCAAGAAGTGTATATACAAACACTTATCAATCCGTGTACTAGACTGATTTCGTAAGCGAATCCTCAAAATTGATATTGGTGAATTCAGATGAAGAGAATTTAAAAAGATGTACTCCATCAGATAGGTGATAGGTGCCTGTTGTACAATTTCTAAAAACAAAAAGAGAACTTTTTGAACTGACGATGTAAATTATGTTTGTTGCCCTTCTGATGATAAATTTTTAAAACACTTTTGATATACCTTTTTTAATTATAAAAATTATTTTTGGATAGGGTATAATCAATTGTCTAAAACTTACTTAACCCTTTTATCTAGAGTAACAAAATAAAGATTGCGTGTCTGTATGTATTCCTATAGCAACACTTCTTATAATGTTATCATAAATAAGTGATAAAATTCATTATTCATTAGAAAACATCGTGAACACTCATGTAAAATATGCAATCACTCAAAAGAATCATTGAGTTTAGTTTTTAAAGTACGAACTGTTTCGACAGAACAAACTTTAAATAAAATGTACTTACAAAAAGTTTTTTTTTTATAATCAATTATAAACAATTTAATTTACTATGCAAAAAGGTATGAATGAATGTTAAAAAATGTTTGTCCTCCTATTGGCTCTTATTACTTTAATATAAGCAAGTATGTGTTTTATATTAGTTACAAATAAAATTATAGTAAATTATTTTGCAATTTTTAATGCCCAAAATTATGATTTTATATTAATGCAAATTACTTGACTGTGAATGCGTTCTATTTTATTATGTTTACATTATTATTTGAGAATATTATTTTGTAATAGAGATTTTGTATAGATTAACCGTAAAAAAAATGTTTGAAAGAATGGTGCAGTTTAGTCGCTCATTAAAACGACTGTGTGAACAATTGAGGATTGTTAAATTAATTAAATAAAATTGTCATTGACTAATACGTGTTACATCATAAAACATTATTATAAAATAATACTTAAAATTTTCTTTGGTGATTATGTAATATGCATTTTACTTTAAGTTTCTTATTAAAGAGTAACAGAAACATATTTTTGTTTTATTGCTAAATTTGCAGAAAATGATAATATTTTCAATACACACTTATAATAAACAAAATATTAAAATACTCGCAGGAACGAGGTTTAACGGTATATTTGGAGAGTGTAGATAACATATAATATACCTTACTATCTTGAGTTTATGGTATAGCTTATCATTTTACTAAAAGTTGGTATGATATAAAATAATAAGTGAGAGAAATTGGTTTACAACTTACAGTATGATTGTATTTTTCTTTGGTAAGAATTATTTTGATTAACTAACAGTCTGAGTTAATTAACAATAATATTTCTGTGGCTAAAAAAAGATGAAAAATATGAATAACAATACTAGTTTTTATAGATATAGAAATTTAATAAGCACAGAGTTAGATGAAAATCTCCCCACCATTTTCCTTAGTAAAGTTTAGTAGAGAGATGTTAGCTAACTTGCTAAGCATAACAAGACATCTGGTTATTTAGCGCTAGTTTTTTCAGCCTTCTAACTTTAACCGTTTTTGAATTATTTAAATATTTTGATTACAAGGGAAATTCCTCCCAATGTTTCTACTGTTTGTAGTGTTAAATGTACACAAAACATGTGTAATGTTCTACACGACTGCCTGGCGTCTAGATCAGACTTCGTCGACGAAGCCTACGGGGTTCTCTTGTTAGTATATAATGCTCCCGCTTGCACACATTGCTTTGCATGTGGTTTTTTGCTATATCAAAACCAAAACTTTTGTTTGATTTATTGAATATAACTAAGAAAATGTAATAAGAATAAAAATAAAATCAACTTTGTTACTGTAAACCAAATACTACATTTTCAGCATTTTTATAGCCGTTTTTTGTAAAGATAAAACTAAAAGTGCGTTTTAAATTACTTTTCTAATTTTAAAAATGTGTTTTAAATTTAAAGACTACTAACCAGACATTCTGTAAATATATACAAAATATATTTACAAAATATTGCTAATGACTGACTATTTCTTAAACTGCGTCTTTAAAGGTGTGTATTTAGTGTCTATTTTGGCCTGTTTGATGAATGCGATGATAGTTTTTATTAAAATTGTTTAGGGTCTAACAGATTGCTTAACACCAATTAAATATATATTTACAAATAATGAAAATCCCTAGAATAAATTAAAAAAATAAAAATTCCTCTTGCTACTTATATTTCTTAACACACATTTCAAATGCGATGAAGTGTAACACACAACATATTTTACATTGCAAATTTAACTATTCAGAGTCCTCAAAACAACTTTGTTTTTTAAATGTAGATTTAGAAAATATATTTTTACATATACCGTAATAAAAGCCTTTATATAAGCTAAAATAAGCAGAATCCACTAAATTTCAGGCGTTCAGATTATTTCATTTTCTTCAGTTTTGTGTAGTTACATGACCATTATGCTAATATTAAGTGCATTATTTTACTTGCTAAACAACTTATCGCACGAATAAGTTTAAGCAACCCCAAATTGTTTGTTTTACGTACTGGACAATTTGTAAAATTAAGAAAGAATTAGTAGTCACATCTATAGACGTACATTTTTATAATAAATATTTACATATTTTAGGCAGCTTCTCTCTCTACTTCTTTTTATTAATTTCTGCTTTGTAAATTTTTATCTAAATGCAACTACATTAAGATAGGTACACGTCAGAGTTCACGAACAAGTTGTGAACTGTTGGTAAACTGATTGCAAACTAATCATGAACAGATTCATGCACATTGAAGTTCGCAACAATTTACGAACTGTCTTCAGTAATTTTATTGCACATATGTCTAGCGCTTCCGAATTGCCTTCACAAAATAACGTGTCGATAAAAAATTTGCAAAAGAGTTATTAAAAATTTATCATAACAAAGGTTTATTTAGTATTCTTAATTATGTATGCATTCATTATAAATAAAAATGTTTTTTAATGTGACTAGAAATAAATAATTTACACAGTGTGTTAGGGGTAAGACAAGGAGATGCACTATCACCCAACCTAGTCAACATAACACTAGAGAACATCATACGAAAATCAGACCAAATAGGCACAATTGTGAACAAAGAGATGCAAATTTTGGCATATGCGGATGATTTAGTAATAGTCTGAAGAAGCAAAACTAAACTACAACAAACACTTAACACAATCTAAACAGAAGCAAAAGCAAGAGTTCTTACAATAAATGAAAAGAAAACAAAATACATGTGCTGCAAACAATGAAAAGGAAATAACCAAAACCAATACAAAATCGGAAGTCACAAATTTGAGAGAATACAAACATTCACATACTTAGGAACGGAAATAAACAACAAAAATAACAGAGACCAGGATATAAAAGGAAGAATTCACCGAGGGTTTAAATTATTCAACATATATAAACCATTACTGAAAGACCGGAAAATCACGAAAACAACAAAAATATGAGTATACAAAACACTAATAAGACCCACAATAATATATGCAGCAGAGACGATAAGAATGGCGAAAAAAGAGGAAGAACAACTGAGTATTCTCGAAAGAAAGATCCTAGGACCAGTGAAAATGGGAGACAACGAATATAGAATAAAAATGAATAAGGAAATAGAAGAAGAACTGAAAGGAGAAGACATTGTCAGGAAAATAAAAGCACAGCGAATAAGATGGCTAGGGCATATAGAAAGAACGGATAGTAATAGAATGATTAAGACAATAACCGAGTGGAAACCAGAACAGACAAGACCACGAGGAAAACCCAAAAATAGATGGAAGGATGAAGTATTGGGAGATTTAAGAAGAATGAACGTAGTAAACTGGAGACGGACCTCGACCAATAGGAAAGAATGGAAGAAAATAGTAGTAAAAGCAAAATGAAGCAAGGACATATGAAACGGAAGTCACAACTAAAGGCACTAATCCAGCTAAAAAGGATTAAAAAGCCCATAAAAGGGCGCCAATGATACCTCCCAAGAGGAATTACGGCATACATACATACACAGCGTGCCATGCTCAGTCTGAGTTTCTCTGAGGAAGGACTCTTCAGTATTTCATAGAAAACAGACTAAAATGAGGAAGTCTTCAACCACAACTTAGGATATGTTAGAACAGAGCTTTGCGATTACTGAATCAAAGTTGGCAAAAAATGATTATTTAGCAGACTTTATTTTAGATAGTTATTGCTTACAATACTGCGGTACGAAAAGCAACGAAAAACTATTGTGCTATCTATTTATTTCCTAATACAATCGTGGTATATATGGCTGAGAATTAAAAAAAATGACCATTAGTGTAGGACACATCCTTAATGAAGAATCAGTGGTAAGAATACCCTATCAGCTAAGTGTAACAATGCGTTTAAAATAAATAAAGACACAATAAAAATAAGTTACATTATATCAAACTGGAAAACTGCTTAATATCAATGCCGAAATAAAGAGATTGAACATAGATATTTTGGATCTTAGCGAATCGCTGATGGACAGGGTTAGGCTACTTACCTGTCCGGGATACGCGCAACTTGGGTCATAGTACCACACAACTATGTAATTAGAACCAGGCTAGTAGACTATATAAAAAAATAAAAGAAAAAATACAAAATTCGTTAAAGCTAACAATGGAAATAGAAATCACAATAAAATTAAAGACTTTGATGTAAAAATTGGTCGAGGAAAATTTTGATTCGACGAGAGAAATGAACGGGAGGGTAGGCCAGTGCAATTCGTACATAAATTTGACAATGACGATCATGTTGTTTAAACTACTCCGCGAAGACTATACACCCAGAAAGCTCAATTTGATAGGGTAGAGAAATTAGTGAGCAATCAATTAGATTACATACTAATAAGCAAAATATTAAAGAACTTAATCGAAGTAGTAAAAGCGTATCCTGGTGTTGATGTAAAGTTGGAACACAATCTTGCAATAATGTCACTGAACAAGCGACCTAAGAAAACAAATAAGAAACTTAGAAATCTCCAAACTAAGGGAACCTAAAGCCCAAGTTATTAAATGTATAAATAAGTTCTTAGCTTTAGATTTCACAGGATGCAAATCACCGTTTACATGTAACGTATAAGTCCGTCCTCTTGCGGTTTTAAAGCAATGACATTTGGTCTTTCGAAACATCATGCGATTTGGCGTTTGATGCACATAACCTCAACAATCAGCTGTGTTCACGATGGCAACCACAAAAGAGCATATTCGATTTTCTATCCACTTCGCGTTTCATTTTAAGAAAAACGCTGCTGAAGCTACCGAAATGATTTGTGCTGCATATGGTGGGAATGCTGTAAGTCATGCAACGTGCAAAAAGTGGTACCAAAGAATTCGCGGAGGAGAGTTTAGTCTTGAAGATCAACCACACACTGGACGCCCTCAAACATTTGACACGGATGAGCTGCAGACATTGCTAGATCAAAACAATGCGCAAACTGAAAAAGAGCTTGCAAAACAGCTTGGCGTCACTCAGCCAGCCATTTCCATACGTTTGCATGCAATGGGCAAGATACAAAAGGAAGGCATATAGGTTCCGCATAAACTATCCAAAGACAACATAAAATTATTACGGGCGATGAAAAATGGATCTTGTACGACAATCCTAAGCGCAAAAAATCATGGGTAAACCCTGTCAAACCTTCGACATCGACTCCAAAGCCCAATATCCGCGCCAAAAAGAATTTGCTCTGTATCTGGTAGGATTGGAAAGGTGTGCTATACTATGAACTGTTGAAACCAGGTGAAACAGTTACGGCGGATCGCTACCAACAGCAACTCATCTATTTGAGCGACGCAATCGAACAAAAGAGGCCATTTACTGGACAAGGAAGACGCAAAGTTATCCTGCTCCATGATAATGCCTGACCACATGTTGCGAAGGCGACGCAAGAACACATCTTCACGTTAGGCTGGGAACTTCACCCACATGCGGCGTATAGCCCAGACATGGCCCCTTCCAATTATCATTTATTGCGGTCGTTACAGCATCACTTGGCTGATACGCACTTCAAAATAGAAGAAGAAGTCCGAAAATGCATCGATAACTTTATCGTCTCGAAGCCGGTGAGCTTCTATTACCAGAGAATTGGCAAGCTACCCGAAAGACGGCAAAAGGTCATCGATGCCAACGAAGAATATTTTGATACTAAAGCTTTTTTTGTTTGTTTTTAAATAAAACTTTAATTTTGCAGAAAAAAGCTGAAAACTTATTTATACACCTAATACTTGAGAAAACAATTTTTATTTGCTCAAGATCCATATAAACAATCTCTATCTTAAATTGAACTATACATCGCCTTCGATTTTAGCACGATTTGACTTCTATTAGGTCTATCAATCAAATATTAAACAATAAACTATGTTTACTTAAGAAAATATAAAGATTCAAATAAATCGAAGAAAATGCGTAGCTTATTTTATAAATATCAAATTATTTCTTAATAAAAGGCTCAGTTTACTTTTAAAGTAAGCACGTTGCATCCTAGAGTTCCACTGGTTCAAACATTTTGGAATATCTTGTGTTAAAATTTTAAACGCTACCTTTTATCGATAACGATATCCCTTCTTTTTTAAATCTGATTAAAGTTTTGGGGGTAGCCCAAAATTTTCAGGATAATAAGTCTTCTTTTGGAATCTCCAGCTTACCTTTTAGTTTTCCGATGGCCATTAACAGATCAACATTTTAAATTATCCAAACCGTTTCTGTACAGGAACGTTCTGACCGCACAAAATTTTATTCTGATTCGCTACTTTACTTTCACTCATTGCAAATATGATAGACACGAACTATATATGCTCACTTACAGGAGTCTAACTTTTAACCGTCTTTGTCAGTAAAATCATTCGCATTCAGGCATGTATATTGCAGTTCACTATTATTGGCTGTAAGGTTACATCGTCGTCGAGCAAACGTTAGCTCAATATTTTTGAGACAAATCACATATAGGTAGATGAACCACATGCTAAAAACATTGGACTAGTTGACTAGTTCTTAAACTAAATTCTTAGCAAAAACACCCTAGAAGGAAATTGTGGTACATATATTCTATCAAAAAAACATGAAATGGAAAGATGAATAAGACTATAATATAATTACATTTAGTTCCACAAAATAGGTAGCAATGAGTTATTTGGTATTAGATGTCCCAAAAGAAAGTTTCTATTTGGTTGGTTTATTGCGGGAACGCATCAAACCAGAGCGGACGGGGCGCATGTCAATCGGTAGTGCGGCTTTCAGAAATGTGGTAGCTGTGGAGCGTTTTTCGGGAGCGGGCCGTGAGTTTTGTGTGCGAGAATTTTACAAAAACGATGATTCTGATATTATTACACGGAAAAAGTTCAGTAATCATCATAAATCACGCGCCAAGTACGTAAGATCAAAGAAATCGGTTAAAATAAGGATAAACCTAAGTTGGGACAACCAATGATGATCAAGAACTGAATAATATGTAGAGAGCGTACGATAGTCCATTCACGAGATTTTTGACTTATCTCCTCGTAAACGGATAAGTGTTTTGAAATGTGTCGAGATCATCATTACACTACATTCTACGCAAATATTTGGGTCTGCACCCCTATAGAATTCAATTGGTGCAAGAATTAAAGCCCAACTATGCCAGTCAGATATTTCAATTCATTAAAAATATAACTAAACATTTAAATTTATTTAACTACATTTTGTTATCGGACGAGGCACATTTGCACTCCAATGACCACTTTAACAAACAGAACTGCCACTACTAGAGTACTGTAAACTCACAATGTAAACATGAGAAACACCTTCATTCACAAAAAGTGACTGTATAGATTGCAATGTCAGTGCGCGGAACAATTGGCCTGTACTTCTTTGAAGATAAAAGGGACAGCTAGTTAACAATGACTTTAGAGCGTTATGTGGAGATGCAGAACAATGTTTTGGCGCCTGAAGCAAAATTTTGCTGGTTACAATCAAAGAACATAGTTCCAATAGGATTGAGCAACATTGCATACTTCTTACATTTTTCCTCAAAAATTGATTTCCAGAAGAGGTAATCTAAAGTGGAGGTCATTTCAGAAATGGCGTGCCATGCAGTGCTCAAAAATTTTTTAAGAGAATGTCGCAAGTATGTAGAATGACATTTAGATGGCACAATTTTTAAAAAATAATTTCTCAAAGTCAGTGTTTTAATAACAAATAAAAGTTCTTTAATAGACGTCTTCTTTATTTTTTTAGCTACCTTAAAAAGAAACTTTTTTTTAGGATACCTTGTAAGATTTCCTCAGCCTTGAAATATTAATTAATCCCTAAATATTATTATTTCTTTTGTTCCTTACTGGTATTTATTTAAAAGTTATTTTGGCACATTAGTTGTTATTAATTCTGATGCATTTTATTTTTATTGTATGTGTAATTTATTTTTCGTGAACAATCTGTTACGTACATATAATACTTTGAAAATTTTGCATTGCGATGTAAGCGGTGCTGGTACGATGTGACAAGTTTAAGCGTATTGAAACATATTCAAACTTGCACCTGTAATTAGCAGAACAACCTATGGGTGTTGTTCTTGAATTGAGACGGTAATAGGATAGTAATATTATATTTATATTAACCCGAAACTACTATCGAGCAATTACCGGTTAACATTTACTACTGATGGGTCCTGAAGATCCATATAATAATTATGTATATTAAGTTGAAACAAAAAACATTAGAGTTTAATTTTATTATAAAACTTGTTTGATACATTGTACAAAAAATATAGATATTATTTTTCAAAACATTTTGAACACAGTTTCTTAGAACATTCATTGCAAATGAGTATTTTGCAAGCACTACATGTTATAACTGTTTTTCGGTCCTTGCTATATTTATATTTTTTATATATATATATATATATATATATATATATATATATATATATATATATATATATATATATATATATAATCGAATAGGTTTCCGCGGTTAAGTATGTTTAAACAACTTAGTTCACGGGATGAACCGCGTCTATTTTGAGAAAATTCTCGACGTTTCGGCATCGGCTTTGATGCCATTTTCAAGATGTTAGCTCTTCACTCGGGGTCTCAATCTGCCTACTCCCCAAGGAGAGCTATGAGTCTGAGCTTTCGTGTTGGGGGTTGGGGAAAGTTTGTAAGATTAAGGGTGTTGCGTAATTGGCGGTGCGAAGCAATAAGGGACTTCCACATGACAGGCAAACGCTGGCTGTCATCTCTTGTGTTGAGGCACTGTGGGCGGTTTTCTATTTCAATTGTCTCACGTACTATTCTGCTGGTAAAATGGGAAATGGAGGCAATTTTGTGGCCTGTTTCTTTGCTGTGTTTGGCAAGTGCCGAACCATTATCACCTTTCCGTACGGCCAGAGAATGCTCGTATATTCGGCTAGATATTTGCCGATTAGTTTGACCTATGTAGGTCCTGTGGCAGTCTCCACAAGATATTTCATACACTCCTTGGGATTCATTGAGACAGTGATCCCTTGCTGAGCGAATAAGCCCAGATATTTGGTTGTTGGTCGTAAAGACCGTGCGGATATTTTGCCGCATTAGTGTGCGGCTTATTCTATCGGTGATGCCTCTGATGTAAGGTAGGAATGCTTTTTGTTGGTCAGGAAGGTTTTGGAATTGAGAGTTAGTGTTTTTATTTATATTTTTGATTATATTGGTTAAGGATTTGTTAGAATATCCATTTTGCAGTAGGGTGGTGGTAATGGATTTAATTTCTGTTTGACGATTTTTCGTTTCGGAAAGTCTGATGGACCTGGTTATTAGGGATTGTGCAACCGAATGGATTTGGGCAGGGTGGTGGTGGGATTTGGCATTCAGGCAGCGGTTAGTGTGAGTGGGTTTTCTATAGACAGTGTAATAAAAGTTGTTATTAGAAGGAGTTATAAGAGTATCTAGGAAGGGAAGGGAATTGTTATGTTCAGTTTCCATGGTAAATTTGATATTGGTGTGGATTTGGTTGAGGCGGGAAAAGAATTCTGGAAGGGTATCATGTCCATGAGGCCAGATAACAAAAGTATATATATATATATATATATATATATATATATATATATATATATATATATATATATATATTATATTATATGGCACACCTCTTTCTTTTGCTTTTCAACATAGGTTGAATAGGTACTTCTAAAGTATAAACTGGTATTCCCAAGACGTCTCCTGCTATATTGCGGATTATCAAAGGCACCTAATTATTGGACATTTGCAAACATAAGCGTTCTACCAATTGAATTCCCAACTGTCTGAGAAAATCGAACCGTTGAATTATTTTTTTACCTTTCAAAACAAATTGGTAGATAACGCGAGAATTAACATTTACAATATTTAAAATAGCATGGAAAATTGCCATCGGCCATCTATTTGTATGCCTAGATGTTGAGTATAATGCACATTTTGCATCCAAAGCATCAACACCTGATTTTGTGTCGTTATACACCATAATAATTTCTGTGATGCAAACTGACACTTATTCCCTTATTTTGCGCACATAGGACACTATCGTATTAGTAGAAGTAAATCCAAAAATCGACGACTGGACTGGTCGTTTTCTGTTTAGGGGAAACTCAGGTGGTTACTTTCTTTCTTTTTATAGTTCCAACATAAGTCAGATTTTTATTTCTCGATTTATCAAGTTCTATGGAGACGTACCAGTTATCCCCCATTATATTCCTCCTGTAATACAATCGGCTAATCGCAATACAACTTTTGCTGGTTTCAATAATTATTTTTAGAAGGAAGGACTTTTCTCGGCACTAGCATAGATTTCCACTTTTACCATGTAGTGAGTCTTTGCATCGGCCAAAATCTGCATTTTAATGCAGTCGTTTTCCGGTTTATTGGTAATGTAGGTACAAACAAAATGCACATCTTCCCCGAAACGGAATTAGCATTTAGTCAATTGTTATATAAGACCCAGGAGAATAGCAAGATTTAGATCGGGAAACAAACTCGTCAAATATATTTGAGAATCTGACAAGGTTCATCGTACTCCAAAAGATAGGCCTTCCTGTACAATTAGTGGCCCACTGCGACCGAATATCTTCGTGATCAGAATTAAAAATGTCTTGTAAATATAAAAGCTTTATAAAGGGTTTAATTTCTGATAAATTTATATTGTCCACAAAGGTAAGTCTGCGTTTTACTTTGGAACCAGGAAATCTTTAAAATTTTGCATATTTTTCTTTACACAATGATATTTTTTTGTACAGTCAGCAATTGTTTCTAACATCTCGTTACTAAACAGCAAATTCCAGATTTCAAAAGGTGTCATTGAAGGATGATCTCGAACGAAACTTTTTAGAGAAAGTAACACAGTTATCCAATTATGCGCTAGAGTTTGTCTCCTAACCACTTGTGTTTTCACCCATTTAGTATTATCCTTCAGCTCTTCGTTAGATCAGTGTATTTCTCTTCACTTGATGTTTTATGATACTAAGTAGTTCATTATCTTTATCTTCGTTATCAGTTTATTCAGCAAAATTCAAAATTTCTTTCAATGTGTCAGTTCTCCCATGTAATAAAGGTTCACTTTCTTTACCATCTTTGTTTTCCTTTAATTCACTAGTTTCAACATTTTCCCAAAATTCTTCAGACTCCAGTATTTGCTGTAGCTATTGGTCGAATAAATATATTGCGCAAGACTTTATTTTTTGCTGAAACCTGTAACTACGTAAAAAATGGGGAATGTGAGTTACCAAAGCTACAAAAATTGTAGTTATATTATCACACTTTTAATGCAGTTAACAAATAAAACTTGTCGCGTGTTTACTATTGATGGCTTCTAGGGACCCAATTAATATTCTGCAACGACGGCTCAGAAGTAACCATAGATTATAGTCTAGTCGCTGTGTCGTGAAAAATGATCAAAAATATTTTGTTTTTGGGAAGTGATATTTTAAAGTGGATTCCTATATTTTTTGGAGCGTTGATGACGAATCTGATAGTCAAATTTGTCTTGGGCCGCTGCGCTCCAAAATATAGGCATTTTTTAAAGTCCAAAAAGCCGTTTTTTTCGGTTTTTCGGGTTTTACAGGAAAACTTTGGCTTATATGAAGTAAGTACCTGTTATAAAAATTGTTGTAGGTATTATTAAAACGCGTCGATTGAAACCAGCTAGAAAAAAATGTCTTGGGCCAGCTAGCTGTAGGCTTATTTTAGACGTTTTTTTTAAATTAAAAAAATTATTATGACCTGAGTATTAAGCTCAAAAAATTGTAAATGCCAAAAAACAGTAGTATTTTCTATCTATTTTTATGTCCTTTTTGAATATTTGAGATATCTCATAAGGGGGCGCTACAATCGGCCATTTTCGAAAAACCGTAAAATTGCGATTACAAGCCGAATTTTAAATTTGTTGACCCAAAACCAAAAGCATTAGACAGATTCTGATATTTTTCACTTTGGTTTCCAAACTCAAGCATTTTGGTCCGAATGCGGCAATTTGGCGTCATGTTGAAATTTTCTAACCTTAAAAAAATTGAAAATATTTTATATTAGGATACATGTAAAAGAAAAGAAATTATCAGAGCTGGTAGAATTTTTTATGACGAAAATTTTGAGCCTTAAAGACCTATTTTGGTTGAGATCCGGCCGAGATATTAATGTAAATGTGTTTGGGACTCTCTTGGGCCCAATTTTGTGTCTTTCGGGGAAAACTTTGAATTCTTGGAAACTAGGTACATGAACCTGTAAAAAGCTAAAAATGCGTATTCCTAGCTCATTTTAAAAAAATTCGGCAGCGATTTGAACGAATAAAAAGTGTTAATTTTACTTTTAGAAAACGACTTTATGGTCGATAATAGCGCGCGATATTTGAATTCAAATTTAACTTTTTTTAGAAAATTCGTTAAATTGACATTTATGCACAGAAAATAGAAAATAGAAATTTTTTTAACTTTTTCTATGTATGAATGTAATGCGGAATGAGTGTTGATCAGTATTTGGATAAAAATGCTCCTACGTTAGGAAATACTGATTGTCATCGTATAATTATACTGGGAGTTTTAGAGAGCAATTCAAGTCTGGAAAATGCTCCAAGGTGAGAACGGCCATCGTAATCCGTCACGGAGGAGAATATGAATGCTGAGTCTGACAGGTATTTGACTTATTGACAGGTACAAGAGTGTTTGGATATTCATGCATCGGAAATTTATGTCTTTAAATGAGAAACGTCAGTTTATTTTGACTGTTCTGTATGTTAGCTGATGAGCAGGTTGAACAACGCGTTTCGTGAAGAAACAAAATGTTTAATAATTTTAAAATTAAGGCGATTGGTAATGTTAGTAGTATCATAGCAAAGAATCAAACCTGAAGGTTTTGCACTATTCTCTTAAGTAAAGTAGCTAAAAAAAGACATTTTTCTAATGACGAAAACTATCTAATGATGTGAACGTGGAACAGATGAATCGATGTCTAGTTTGGGAAAATACAAAAGTACCTTTAAAGTGTAGTAGAAAGTATCCTTAATCACATTAGTTCTTCTTCTTCTTATGGTCCTTCTCCTTCACGGAGGTTGGTTATCATTATTCTTATACGGATTTTGTCGACGGCCGATCGAAATAGTTCAATGCTGCTGCAATTAAACCAATCTCTGAGATTTTTTAGCCAAGACATTTTACGCCTACCAACATTTCTTTTACCCTTTATCTTCCCTTGCATGACGAATTGGAGCAGTGCGTATTTGGGATTTCTCATTACATGGCCTAAGTACTCTAGTTTCCTCTTTTTTATTGTATTTATTATTTCACATTCCTTGTTCATCCTTGTCAAAACTTCTCTGTTAGTTATTCTTTCAATCCAGGCTATACGCAACATTCTGCGGTAACACCACATTTCAAAGGCTTGTATTTTGTTTGTTTGCTCTTGCTTAAGTGTCCAAGCTTCTACACCATAGAGCATGATATTAAATACATAACAGCGAAGCATTCGTATTCTGAGCCCAATGTTTTTGTTTCGGTTGCAAAGTACTTTCTTTAATTTTGCAAAGCAGGATCTAGCTATTTCTATACGAGTTCTTATCTCCGTTGTTTGATCAGCTGTTTGTTCTATCCACGTCCCTAGGTATTTGTATTTCCTTACCCGTTCTATTAATATGTTTGCAACTCTTAAGTTTCCTTGAATGTGTGGAGTTTTTGTAACTACCATCCATTTGGTTTTATTAAAATTTATTTTTAAGCCGTAGTGGTTACAGCGATCATTTACTTTTTCAAGCAGATGTTGTATGTCAGTAAGGTTGCTTGCTAAGAGGATTGTGTCATCTGCGTATCTCATGTTGTTAACTATTTCTCCATTTATAATAATTCCCGCAGATTCCTCATCTAAGGCTTCTCTAAAGATGGCTTCGCTGTAGATGTTAAACAGAAGTGGAGATAGGATGCATCCCTGTCTCACTCCACGGCGTATCTCAATTTCCTCGGTTATTTCTGTTCCAACTTTTATGTTAGCACTCTGTCCCCAATATAGGTTACTAATTATCCTCACATCTCTCCTATCTATGCCTTTCTTAAGTAAAAGTTCTTGTAGTTTACCATGTTTCACTTTATCAAACGCCTTTTCGAAATCGATGAAGCAGGTAAACACATCTTGGTTCATATCCATGCATCGCTGGTATAGCACATTAACCCCAAAGAGAGCTTCACGCGTTCCAAGACCTGCGCGGAAACCAAACTGGGAGTTACTTATTCCTTCTTCCCATGTTTTGTAAATTCTTTTATGAATTATTTTCAAGAATAGTTTTAAAATATGTCCCATAAGTGCAATAGTTCGGTAGTCTGAGCAATCTCTTGCGTTAATTTTCTTGGGAATTAAAATAAAGGTAGATAGCAACCATTGTTTGGGAATTTGCCCAGTGTCATAAATAGTGTTAGAAAGGTCTAAAATAACATCTAATGTTTCATCGTTACAAAGTTTAACAATTTCTATTGGTATCTCGTCCGGGCCAGCAACTTTGCCTGTTTTCATGTTTTCTAGTGCATAATTTAGTTCCGATTTTAGAATTTTAAAATTTTCGTCCTTTACTTCTAAACTGGTGTTTTCCGGCCTTTCGTCATTGTAAAGTTCTTGGATATATATCTTCCATCTGTTTATTTGATCTTTTATATCTGTTAGTATATGTCCATCAGCATCTTTGATGACATTATTGGCGCCACTTTTCTTTTATATCCTGTTACTTCTTTGATCTTTTTGTACATGTGGAAGTTGTCATGCTTACTTTGTAGTAGTTCAATTTCTTCACATTGTTCAGACAGGTGTTTTTCTTTCGCTATTTTTATTTTACTTTGTATTGTTTTATGAATTTCTTTATATTTTTGTACATTTAGCTTATTCCTTCTTCTCAGATCCATGAGATCTAAAATATCCTGTGTCATCCAAGGTTTATTTTTTATTCTCTTACTTACTAGGTGTTCTTTGGTTACAGATGTTAGTACATTTTGTATTTTGTTCCATTTTTCATCAATATTGACTGCGTCTATTTGCATATTTATATTTTTTATCTTATTTGTTATTTTCTGTTGAACTATATTATATATTTTGGGTTCCTTTAAACGTCTTGTATCTATATAGTCACTCTGGGGTCTTATTATCTTCTTCATCCTAACAATCACATTAGTAATAAGGCAAAGGAAATTCCAATGTTTTGGTGCTTTACTTAAATTACATTATAGTCGCAATCGGAACAATTGAATCCGACTAACATATGATACGGTAGTTGCAATTCTGTATTTATTGTACTTTGTGAATTTCTCCGTGTCACTAGCATTCCTGGTGTTTTTAAACTTATTTGAAATGTATAAGAAAATTCTACTGCTATTAAAATGAGATCTTTGATTTGATTTTTTAGCTTAAAAAATTTGCAATAGATGTATTGAGGTTATAGGTAAATCTACAAGTGTAAAAAATTAAATAATTTGAAGAGCATTATTTACAATAAAGAACGGATTTAGTGCTCTTTATTCATTAATAGTTTGCTATGTTTTATCCATTAATCATTTATTTAATAGAATTATATATAGTTCGGAGAAATAAATACAAGGTAAGTTTCACATGTAGATACACTATATAGGTTAGCATATTACAATTGATACTCAAGAGAAAAAGATAAATTTCCACGTACACTCTTACAGTAAACAATCCTGGGATAATTTATGTTACTCCTGTCTTATCCCTCTTGAGGCGGTCTATGCGGCCAAAGACCAACGATTACAAGTCACATAGAGGATTGAGGTCAAACACTAGATCCAGAAATCTCTGTATTTGTCGGTGACATCCACATCAATGCTACTCGTGAGAGTAAAGAGCAATTTATAAAATACCAACATTTTGGTATATAATATTTGCAGAAGTTAAAATAAATCGGACAGAGTTAAAAAATGCATATCACAGATAAAATTCTTTAAACTTTTTTTAATTATAACTACAAAATTTTTAGCTATTTACCTCATAGTGTAGATCTCGCTATTAGCTATTGGTATTTTCAACAAGTTTAACCAATGCTATTGCTCTATAATGTTATATGATATTACATAAGGCCAGAAATTTTTAGAGCTACTTTTGATATCTAGAAGACATGTAAAGTAGATTTGAAAAGATTATTAGGATGTAGTATTTTTAAAATTTGTACTAATTTCTTTCTTCTGTGTTTATAGGAAAGAACGACAAATACAATTTTATATGTTACTAAATTCTAGATTAGTTTAGAACTACTAAGATTCTCAAAGACAACTGTGAGAAGCAAGGGCATGAGCTGTAATACAAAATTTAATAAAGTGGAGCAAGGACCTGCAGCATTCAACGCAAAAACAATAAGAAAACGAATAAATGAGTTACTGAAACTTCTGTGACATTCCTTTTGCCATAACAGAAAGCGGAGCCCCCTTGTTTTTCTTCGTGGAACTGCCGGCACGCCGGGCAAACAACTGGAAAAATACGCTCGTAAGCACCTCGAGGTTATTCCTCCAGGCTAAGACAAAGGAAAGCCATCTGCTGCTGCGGATGAATGAACAAAACAAGGCTGTGAACTCGGACTCCCTTCGAAGTAGCTGCCGTTATAGATTTCACAGAGGGCTGATTTTCATGAAAATTTGCTGGACCGCTGCCTAATGTTCCGGGAACAAGTGAGATGTTTTACTAGCGCGCTCATACACCACCACGCCCGGGCGCTTCGATCGAATAGAGCTATCATTGGCACTTAATTGAGGCGTAATTTTGGGGTAAGCTTTGCTTCCTCGAAAGTGGTGCAAAAACTAAATCGTCTGTTTTTGTTTCTAATTCACTAAACTGTGACACCATAAACGACTTTTTTGTAATTTTAAGCTTACTCAAGTGAGCTAAAAGAATTTAGGGTTTATGAAATGAAAACACAACAACATAGTACAGCTGTACGTTAAAAAATCTATAAACGCAAACGGCTTTTTCTAGTTTTTATGCATTATGAATTCTTTGCACGAACAAACTGTAATCTAAAAGACAATTCCATCAAAGAACAATATTTATTATTGTAGACACTTTACGAACGCAATCAATTGAAAGGAGTAACCACAAAAGGGGAGGCGGCCGCGCTATCTGGCGGAGAACTTTCGATTTAGACGTCCAAAAGCTCGAGCGCCGTCTAGCCCGTTGTAGAACACAATATTTCGGCTTCCAGGCCGCAATAGCGGCAGGAACATTTACCATTCCTTTGTTAGCTGTAATTAAGTTGGTGTTTTTACGTCTTTTTGTCGACGCGGCTTTGCGAAATTTTGTGTGAAATTATGAATATTCAGCTGGAAATTGAGTTTATCAGTAATGGAATTGCGGTTGAAGCGCAGGGTACTAAATTATGACTGCGCGTATTGATCCGAGCTCTCTTCTTATTTAGTCATTTATGTTTTATAAAAGCAGATTCTTCATAATTTTAAATTAGTTATGAAAATTCCTTCTTACAGTATAGATGTATTTATTAATATTAATTTAGATGTGCTTTTTAATAAGTATTTTAATATTAATCAAAGTTATTAGTATTTTTATTATAAATCAATGGACTAATTTATCAAATATAAAATTGCTTTATTATTAAAATAGAAAAATATGAAACAGCTTGCCAGAATCATCAGCTTTGCCTGACATTTAACTACAACTTGCTATTACAAACTGTTATCATATAAATGATATAAAAAGTGCTCTATACAAATAATACCGAAATATGTTTTGTGTACTGTTATACAAGAAGTTGTTTTTATATAGTTATTATCATTATGCTAAGCAGTTTAATATCGAAAAGTAAATAAACTTGATCAATTACTTTGCTAAACCACTAAATATATATTGCTATACTTGGCGTTAAGTCGTCAAATACAATTTGATAGTTATGATTATGCAAAAGTAGTTCCAATGAATTCTAAAAATACAAGTAGTTAGCATTTTTTTAATATACACTTTTAAAGGAAGTTTTGCACTATTGGTTATTATACAAGGTAAATTATTAAAATAATAACAAAATATTATTATTTTAACCAAAGACATTGTAATCTTTGGGAATAGAGACAGCTAGAAAGACTCATTTCTGAATTTTCCAATGATCGTGTGCCCTTTGGTACCATTAGTAAAAATGTAGCAAATAATAAAAGTCCTATGATCATAAATAAATATTATTCAATGATAGTTAAGAAAATGTTAATAAAAATTGTTTAATTATTCTTTGTTATAGAAAGCTAAAAGTTCCTCTAGCTTTGGACAAGAATAAATTAATTTTTAACATAAACCCTCAAGGTTAGACGCTGCATCATCATCGAATTTTATAATTGATGAATTTTTGTTGCAGAGCTTAAATTGTAATTAAAAATCATCTTCCAATAAGAAAACGATAGTTATCGTACTTTTTGAATTATTAAAGTGTAAGGTACCACCCATTAAAAGTACATTTTTCTGTCATGAAAATATTATAATAATATAAACCGCTGCTTTGCGTCAATAATTGATTTTCAAAGATATTTATGCATCCATAATTTAAGACTCTTGGTTATTCAGGGTAAAGATATTTGGGTTTGCAACTGTACAAAAACTCATGAAGAGATTGTTGACACGACTGTAAAAAATTCTTGTATAACTTGCTGGCATGTATTATAAGAATCTCGAATCATATAGTTAAGTAAAATCGTGTTTGGTATAATTAGCTGTTGGTAAAAAGTATAGTGGTAATTCTTCCGTGAGTCAATACAGAAAACCTTTGTCCTGGATGCTTTGCCACAAAATATTTAGTTGGCACTAAATGCCTGCTAGAGAAATGCGTAGAGTACCATAAGTGCCGCGCTACGGAAGCTGTGTTCCTCTGTACCTACCCGAAAGGTCCAAAATATGTCTCATGCAACGGCTTCTAAGTACACAAACAAGTCAAAAACATTTGTCAGCAAGTGGATGCAGCAATATAAGAAGACAAAAACGGTCGATGACTTGTGAGAATGTAACTAGATAGGCAAAGTGTCTCCTAAAGTCGAAAAACAGATCGTGAACTTGTTTTCGCGGAACTGGGGCTTAACGTTGCGTCAAGGAGCAGCAAAATTAAAACAGAAAGGCATTTATACAACGTACGTAGCTATCCGAACCCATCTCCGTGCGCATGATATCAAATGCCATAGTTCAGTGAAGAAATCTTTGTTAGGTAAAAATCATGTGACTAAATGACTCGCTTGGACAAGGACAATATCGACCGAAATTAGAATTATATAATTTTTACGAACAAAGCTTCTGTTTGGACATATTTCTGGTCAACCTCAACTAACAGGTTGGTTTAGTGGGCCATTAAATATTCAGCAAAATTGCATCTTTGGGGCTGCTTCTCAAAGCTGGGTTTCGGAGTGTTGCATCTGTTTACGTACAGCCTAAATGCTCCGAAAATTATAATAAATTTATAAGAAATATTTATTACTGACTGCCAAACGTTAGTTTATCAAGAAAAACGAGGAGTGTTTTGCAGGAAGACATCGACCCCGAACACCGCAGTAATATTTGCATTGATTGGAAAGAGCAGACTGGCATCGTTACATTTAATTGGCCGTCGCAGTCGCCCGATGTAAATCCAGTTAAGAATGTGTAAGCATACATCAAACACAAACTTCGTGAAAAAGTGTTTATTTTGAAGTAGTTAACATAAAAAAATTGTGGCATTTGGAGGTCCTTGTCGGATGAATACGCCATCAATTTGGTCAAACGCATGCCTCGAAGATGCCAAGAAATAATCTACGCCGGTGGTGATTGGACGCATTATTAATACAATAATATGTATTTGAAAATATTTATAAATAATTTTTGTTTACGTTAACCCGAACAAGCTCTTACTTAACTGACTGTATATAAATACGAATAAAAATATAAAATATTGATAGGCCAATTTCGACTTATCGAAATCTGAGGACACGAACTGGGGGAAATATAAACATGAGTTGAAAGTCATTATTACAGTTGTCAGAATTGCAATCAGAAATAATACGGCCATTGTGCGGCTTTCTGTATAGTTGCAAGAAGCCATTTGAAACTTGTATTATGATAACTAACATTCCATAAGAAAAACCACCAATAAGAACCTTAATTGGTAGAATGCAGAATTTGCAGAAAAAATACACACAAATTGTTCAACAAGAAGAGAAATAGCTAAGTAATCACACCCTTATTAAGTATCCTAAGAATATTTTCTTGGTTAAAAGGCATTTCTGATATAAACTTTGTTAACAAGTTGAAAATATCTCTAAAGCAACATATCTCCAAAATATTCTAACCAAGGATTCTGTAGAACCTATTGAAACAATAATACACTAAGATAAATACAAAGTGCTATACCAAGCTCACCTTTCAAACTCATTGCAGTGCCCTTTGCATTTAGAACTAGAGATATGGACTCTTGTCAAAGAAATTTCAGGTGCCATAAAGCTGTCGTTGTACTAGACAAGAACGCACGCAAGCACAGAAAGCAACGAAAGGGCGGAATAGCCTCTGGAGTTTGATACCATCCCGAGGTTGCCGCTTAAGCACAGAATCAGAGTTCAAACCCGCGTAAAAACGACAGATGGCATCGACAGGGGGCCTTGTCTAAACCATTCATACCTTCTATGGAAGTGAACAAGTTGGCGGATAAATTTACAAATAGAAATACTACGTAATTAACAACAGGGCACGACAGTTCGCAAGGCTAGGTAAATTACAAGAGACTTTAGTAAAACATAAGACACGTACTGCTGGTCTGTCCGTTGGAGGAACAACATTTAGCACGAGCCGAGAAGAAACTCATCAATGAGGGGTTCAAGTAGTCACGATCCCTACAGAAAGTCACAGGCTTAGCAAGGCAGATGCCGTTTATCAAGTTTGCGGCGACAGAACGTGTGAAATTTTTTTGAAATTGTTTATTTGCGGGCTCATGTAGATATGTAGATTCAGGTGGCATAGGTTAGTAAGATAAGGTAGTTTGTCAGCAGTTAGGCGTGCCTCAAATATAGAAATGGCACATAGACTAAGCAGGTGTAAGACGCTTATAATATGAAATATAGTGAGTAGCCTGCCAGGGGTGCATAAATATATAAAATAGAACCAATAGTTATATATTGAACTGGAGGTAAGTTAGATAGGGCGACTTAATATTCTGAATCTAGTAAGACTCTATCGCTCCAGATAACCTGTTTCGACTCAGGTTTTCCGTGGTTTTCCCTAGTCCTGCTCAAAAGCGAATGCGGTTATCCACGATTAGGTTAGCGTGCAATCTGGACTGACAAATTTCTTAGCCATTAGGACACAACTCTTGCATATAAATAGCGGCTTAATCTCATACATCGTATTATGAAGGCCCTTATAAGCCTTTTATTACTTGACGAAGAAAAATAATAATTTCCTAAAGTATTGTGAAATAGCATTAACTACTTGCAGTTGGTAAACTTTTTCGTGAGCTAAAGAGGTAAAACTATTACATTTGCAGTTATACCGACGATTGTACTCTACTCTGGTAAGACTTATAACTAAATTCCAAAAATCTTGTCTGTTTATGGGTCATAGGTACAATGAGAAATAGTGCAACAGTAGCCAAGAAAAACTTATTAAGTTCACTTTCTTCAAATATTTTATTCAAAGCAGAGAGAAAAAATTGTCTTGTACATAGGCTTGTACATAGACACTGCCGGGCAGAAAATCTAATCTGATACACAGGCGAATTCAAAAACGACTGTAGCAATAGCGCTGAAATATTGATGGAATTCTGTCAGGTTGATGCACATACAACTCTGGAAAATATAATACTCTAAACATATAAACTATAAATACATGCTAGCGTGAGACTAAGCAAAAACTATTAAAGTACCAAGTTGCAATAATAACTCTGGCTAGTCACCAGATCAATTTTAAAATGGCCTACATATAAGCAACCACATAATGGGCATTTATAGGAAAAAACTCATTTATAGATTTTGTAGTGGAGAAGAGAAAGCAGTCTCACATATTATTTCGACTGCAAAACTTTTGATCGATGGAGATATTCGATTTTGGCAAAAAAGTGTGTAATATTTTCCTCAAATAAGTGAACAAATAAGTAGAACAAAAAACCTTTAGACTACAGTGATAGCAATTTTGAATTTTTTCTCATTTTTTTTCTCCAAAAAAGAAGTAAGTGCTATGTAGGTTTACAGGCTGAAAACTGTTTTAGTATAATATTATTTATTATAGTTTAGTAACAGATCAGGAAAATTATCTTTAAGATATGTAAAATATAAATAAATAAATATAATATAAAAATATAAAACGGTACAGTGGACAGATTAAATAAAAATAAACAAATCTTAAAAGATTTTGAATAATATAGTAATAATTTAAAATCACCTTTACTAAAGAAAATAATGCAGATTATTATACAGTAAAATGCATACCCAAAAAGACTTATCTCAACACAAATCAATTATAAAGCAAAAGCTAGGGGTTTTTATAAGTGATAAAAAAGAGTAAAAACAAGTACCCTGCACGAATAAAAGCTACTAGCCATTTGCGAAATTTAAAAACTTATTAAACAATTAACTAGACACTAAATCAATTAATTAACTTAGATCGAGTTTGTCAATAAAAAGAAAATATGAACTTCAAAATCATGAGGGTATTACTTACTGCAGAAGTGTGTATGAAAGATAGTATCAAAAATTATTTTTTAGTCTAGGAAATAAAAAGTAATCAGGTGCCAAATCAAAACTATATGGCGGATTATCTGGCAGTTTTAATTCAAAAGCTTTTTACAATTCCTTTGTTTGGTGCCGCGTAACTAAATATTATTAGAAAAATTTCAATTCTAGGCCGTCGCAAACGAGATTTTTAAATAATGTTTAGTGGGCATACTGTTGCATACGGTAACCGAATTTTTAGTTTATCCATCATTTTTTCATTCTCTTTTTATCACTTTGAGAATTCTTTATTTTGACTTGAATAAAATCTACTGAAAACACCCGCTTACATTCAGACGTAAATGCACTTATTCAATATATGATGATTAGACTTATATATTTGCTAATAATTATCTTACACTATTTCAAGCTGCTGTTTTGGGCTTATGTTAAACCAACAACAGACTATCCTTATATCCAGATGATTACATAAAATTTTGCTTATTGCAATCACGCCAATGCCCAAGTTCCTAATAATTCTACATATGGTTTGAATGTATTACTAAATTATTCTTTGTATCCGGTTTATATATGTTCAATTTACTTACAAAATTGGCCTTATTTCGTAAAAATCATCACTAAGCGAATCTCTTTAACTTAATTCAATTACACAATTTGCAAATAGACCTTCAAGAAGGCGTTTGATCACTAAATACTATACGTCGCGCGACGCTTTCCTTCCGGGCCAAAAATCTTTTAAACGCATAGTAAACGTATTTGATCTAGGAGTTTAAATTAATTTTCTACTCCTTGTGTTACATTGTGAAATCAATAATAAAGGAGAGAAAAACTAAGAAAAGATAATTTTAAAGTTTACATACTTCTGTGACATCTAATTTTACAGATATGCTATTGTTGGTTAGTAACATTAATGTTTTGGAGGCCTAAATCAAACTTAACGTTTCGACTAAATTTAATATTGTATAAATAATTTTGTTTATTGAGATCAATTGAAATTTTTATCTACCTCTGCAGGAGCATTAAAAGTAAATATTTTATTTGAGTATAAGACATTGAAGAAGATAATCATCTGTTGTTACTTCTATATAAATTCCTTAGCATACTACATTTTGTTACAGAGGAAAAATTCGTTTATTTAATTGCAACAGTAAATCGGTTATCCATATTCTATTTAGTTCCCTTTAGATTTCTTCATTTAAGAGTTGGTTCACTAGCTCATTTTAGCATCTATGATAGGTGAAACCAAATCGATGAATTTCATCTTGCACAAAGGGTACTCTCAGGTCTTCCTATATGGTGTGGTTAGAAAGATAGCAACTTGCATTAATTAATGAATACAGGATCTAAAGTGAAATCGCTGGATAATTGTTAATGTGACACCCCCATATTGTCTTTAATATGATATTGTATGGGAGCAGTTTGTTATCAATTAATAATGATGATCTTTTACCAAACAACCAATACATCTGCCAAAATTCTATGTTCAATTGCTATCTTTTAGTTTTTAGATGTTTTTTCTATATTAATCCATGATCCAGGTTGAGTCCTAAGTATTTTACTTCATTCTTTATAGGGCAGGCAAATAATGATTTGCATGGATATGGCTTGGTTGACGGTTATTAGGAATTCACAAGATCTAAGTCTACTTGGAGGCGTTCGCTGGCTACGTTTGAACCTTCAAAAACGATATAATGGTGTAACAAATAAAATAAAATAGTGTCAGTAAAGGTGGCATATATGTTTCCTGTATGTAGTAAGTCAGACGTAAACAACAGATAAACTAAGAGTTCCAATACACTGTAACCCCGGAGCTGAAAGAATAATAAGGGTATTCATGTACATCACTGAACTATAATAGTCAGATGAGTAGGATTGTAGCATTATATAATATGTGCTTGGCAGTAGTTGTTGTAACTTGCAGAACAGCCCTGTACAGCACACTTTATCAAATGCTTGTAATAGATCGAGGAATGCTGCTGTGCAGTATTTCTTCTCTTTTAAACTTTTATCAATATTATTGCTAATTCTATTTGTTTGACTAATGTTGAATTGTTTCCCGGAATCGAAGTAGTACTGTCAATAATTTTACATGTTATATTATTTTTAATAACTACTTTTTGAATACTTAATGTAGGAAGCGATCTAATCATTTTATAAAACTTTTTTTGTTCAGGTGTATGTAAAATGGAATAGTAAAAATGCTTAACATACGATTAAGTATAGTAGTGATTAGTACAACAGCTTTTTTACACAGCGTTTTCGGTATTGTGCTTGTTACTAAATATTGTCTTGAAATTTTGAACTGCTTGAAGTTGTTACTTCAGTTGGAGAGAAAGATTTTATAGGAAGGGACATGTGTTTTACCACATCTTAAAATGTTTTAATTTGTTGATTATTGTGATTTAGTGATAAATCAGAAAGTTTAAAAACCTTTGATAGGTATTTTGCAAATGTATCAGTTTTTTCTAGTCCACACATTATCTGCGCTCCTAATTGGACAAATGTGAGTCTAAGGTCTATTTAATTTTTTAGATGCTTTCCAAATAGAGTAAGTAATCTTTACTTTGGTTGTTTTAGAACGTATCATTTTTGTGTTCTTAGAGAGCTGTTTTGAGTTTAGTGGTGAATCTGCTGTATATAGCTTTGTCAGCTACGTTTGGCTATATTTTCTATTTTGTTTTTTTATATGTAGCAAAATATTATTTTCAGGTGAATCTAGGTGTGGACTAGCTGTATCATTAAACTGGTGTATAGAAGTCTGCTGGTTGTTTTCAGTAAAATGTCAAAATGTATCCCAATTGGTTCTCCAGTTCATTAAAGTATATATCAATTTTTCTTAACTATACGGTTGCTTAGTGTCTTTATAATTTGTGAGCGGACGGTTAATATGCTTTGATTCGATCCTACTATAGTTATTAGATATACCATGCGTTGTGAAGAACTCTAAGGGATCTGAAACTTTATCTGAATGTATTGACTAATACTTGAGTTTGTTTGTATATAAGAAATCGTAATTATTATCGATCGCAGTTCTTAGAAGATTTTCTCTTTTTTTGTAGTACTTTGAGCCCCTGTGCGTGTGTTAGTCATCTTTGCCAATAAATTTAAATCTAGTAGTAGTTAGAACAAATTTGATGCTTTGGCGGGCTGTATACTATTGATATTACAACTAATTAAGAAAGAACATTTGTTTTTATACTTGCAGCTTAAATCTATTCGGTTTAGGACTTGTGCAGTTTATGATAAAAAAATATGATTTTTAATAAATAATAATGTCTGACCCAAGTGCTTTGTTATCATGATGAGTTGTTGGGTAGATATCCTAAATTGGTATATAAAAGTATAGCTCGTTCTGCAAAATGTAGTTTTTAAATGAGAATGGTGTCAATTTTATTAATATTTCAAAGTGCAATTAATTTGTTTTATGGGTTAGTAACCCGTTTGCGTTCAGGTGGTAATCTACATTATGATCTTATTATATTAACTATGTCTAACACCAAGTGTAAGTTCCTTTGATGTTGATTCTTTAATTAGGCAAACATATTATCTGATTTGCCAAGTATGTTTATGAATATTCAATCTCGATATGAGTTTCTGATGATACTGTCATTCAATATGATTTAGCCAGAGTGTTTCATTATTGAGCGGGTTTCGTTGTGGTTTAGAAGTTGTTGAATTGTACCAAGAGTTTTGTTCGTAGGGTTTTTTAAGCCTTTATAATTGGCTAGGTGAGCGCCTAAAACATATTATGCTAAAATGTTCCTCTTCTTAATTCATGTTTTTGAATAGTGAATGTTACCATACTTTACACGGTTATATGTTCTAATATAGTATATTTTTGAATGACACTATAACTTGTAGTTTATGCATTGTAAAATGCCTCTTCTTTGATTTTGAGGCTTAGTAAGTAAGAACTGAAGTTTATATAGCCTTTTATGCTTAACACTGGGTTTTAAGTTTATAAAGAATTAATTAAATGGCGGTTTTTTATTTTCATCATGTCAAATTTGTACTCGCTGAGGTTTAATATCAAAAAGTTCGTTGGAGCCACGCCAGCATGGAGAGAGGGGGGATAAGATAACTCAAGTCAGCGTACATATCTACTCGTGTTTACTGTCGTAAAGCGACTTATTATAAACATTTATCATTATGAATATTTTTTAAACAAAAAAGTTACTCTCTAACCTGTTAGATGTCTAATTGTGCTATTGGTGGCCAAAACCATATTTCCTTCAATAGTCAGCTTGATTTCTATTGGTGCGCTAAGTCAAATATAGTCTGTAGTTAATTAGAAGCTTTCATAAAAAAGAATAAACTAGATCTTTCAACGTTATTAAGTAGAATTCACTTAAAGAAACATACATACGCCACAGGAAAAATGTTTTGCTGTCATAAGAACGCGACTTTTTTTAGTTTAGAACTTTTTATATTAAGATCAAGTTATCATTTTTTTGCATGGCAAACAAAAATGCAAACGGCATACTCAACAATATTGTTTATGAACAATTTTTCGTATAATTTACTTGTAAATATTTTATAGGGTTATTGCAATGAACTCTTGCTGCATAGTTAGCTATTTTTAACACGACACTTTCTGTTTGTTTTTTATTATTTATATTATTTCTTTAGCGATATTATTATATATCTTAAACCACGCATAACTTATAATCGATGTGATTTCCAATAGATGGGAGTTGGCAAACAAATCAAATTTATATTGTATTATTTTTAATATTATTTTCAAGTTACAAAAGTAACAACATTCACTTAGAGTGTATTAACTGATATAAAATTGTTTTTAAATTAAATATTAGGTGGAAAAAAATTTAGTTCTTAAATTTACAATATCTTTCTTAGGGATAATTTTTATTGTAGATGTTTGAGTCGAAAGATGAAGGCTATGTCACTTTATTTGTAATAATCCACTTAGTAAACAAAATGAAAAATCTTGGAAAACAATATAAAAATTTGAGTGGGTCGATTAGAAAGACACTGTTAGATGTTAAAACTTCCATTATTTTTTTCTAAACTTGTCTGCACTTTACTTAACTTAATAAATAAAACAAAATTCCACATATACGAATATAAAGAAAAAAATTGTAAAGGATTATAAAGAAAATACAAGGGTTACACTTTCATTGATAATATTAACAAATAAATTACAAAAACTTTATGCATTATAAAAGAATAGCTTAATTTTTTATAAGTGTAACACTAATGACAGGGTAAAAGTATTACACCGCTTTTGCTAAGAGACCTTACTGAATAGAAATTTTTTATAACAAACATAAATTGAAATTCAAGATGACGCAATGAAGAATATTTATTAGCTAGTATAAAACGTCTACACGATAAGTACTTTGAGAAGTTATAACAAATATTTATAAATTGTATATTAGTTGTAATACGTTGGGTCTTTATGGTAAACAATTGGGAGATTAATATTTATTCTGATTTCTACTTTCACAACAAAATAAAAATTTTGGTTTGAAATAAAACTAAGATTGACATTTTATGATATATAAATTTATTAGTTGCTAAATTATACTCTTACGCAGTCAAATATAAGTATTTTTATGCTTTAATGCAACTTAAAAAAATTCTAAAGCACTACATATCATTTCCACAAGAAAGATTTATCTTGTATTGTGTTAAAATTCACCAGTACCTAAAGAGTAATGCAGCTCAAGTTCCATCTATGATGTTTAGCAACGTAAGCCATAAAATTTTGATTTTATACATAATGGTTTAAACATTTTTAGAATATTAAAACTTTGTTGCTTAATTATTGAAATTAAATTTAGCCAATTTTTGCCCATTAAATGCTTTTTCCAACGTTAATAAAAGGCGTGGCGAAAACAGGGGATCAGGGGGAAATAAATTTATACCTACTCACGTACTGCTGGAAAGCGCGGGGCTTTGTGCTTTCGCGAAATTGCTTTACTGCGCTCGATTATGACATCCTTGATGAACAAACTTGGACGTCTCTGTTTCTCTAAAAATACTCCTCGCCTGTTTATGACGTTTTTTAACCATTTACGGAATCTGAATTATTCATTTATGGAGCAACAGACTGGAGACGTTAAGAAACTGTCAAATTTGTTTCTCTCTTTGTATAATTTAATACTTGGTTTGCAGCAGAGCTTTTTTAAACTTAAGCTTGGTTTACAGGCTTTTATTTGATTTAATTCCTTCTCTCTATCACATATTTTTAGTTTTTAAAAATAAAGTTACATAAATGACTGTGTTACACAAGAGATAATCTATTATCTAACTTATGCTTACACATAATTTTGTTTTTTAGTACATACTCCAGCGGATACAATAAATTTTTTATTTTCGAAATATAATTTCAATGTTAAATTGACGCCCTTAAGAACTTGCAGTTTCTAGCATCTGGTGTCTATAGTATTCAAAGTATACTATAATTTTGGATTAAGGATACTCTAAGTATTTCCAAGATGCTTGCAAATCTGTTTAACAATAATGCGTATGAATAATGATTATACATGCGAAAGATAATTTAGTTACTATATATAATATATATACTATAGCACATTTATAATTTTTGCAATGCTGTGGTTTTAAAACACATAAAATGCTAGTTTTTGGCAGTTTTTAAAAATTTGAACAAGAAAAAATATATAAACAGTACCAAAGAAATTTTATTCTTGCTGTTAGTTAATATTATAGTTTACAAAGGCAAGTTAATATTAATAAAACGCAATCAAATTGTTGCATATTATTTTATATATAATTAAGAAAATTTAAAATACCCAATTTTAAAGTTAGAAATTTAAGATAAAAAATACAAACAAAAACAAAAACAATATAAATTTTACATGTAGTGATACACTAATATAGAAGAATATGGAAATACATAGAGATGTTTGTAAACTAATAGATAAAAGTTTATTAAACTAATTAAACTTTTTTTACTGCTTTAAGTTTGATTTTTCAGTTTTGGTACTGATAGCTGCAACATTATTTTAAAAGATACTTATAAAACGTTACATGACAAAAAAGAATATAGAGAGAGCTATACTTTTTCATAACTTTAAAAGCGTTGCACGACTTTATACTACGTTTTATTATCAAGCATTTCCTTAACGAATTGCTTTAGCAGTTACCGAAGAAAACACTTACTAACGTTAGTTAATTCTTATTCAGTACTCTGTATCTCTGACTTAGTACATTCTTATTACTTTTCTAACAAGACTAAACTCGAGGATAAAATGTGTAGTCTACGATTTGCAACTTTAGAACTAGTCAAGAATGTTTGAGATGCCTTGTTGCTAAAGTAACTCAAGAAAAAAAGGTGCAGCTTTAGCTTATATGGGTTTCTTTGTTAGTTCCAACGCAGGCGAGTTCGAGTTGCTCATGGGTGTATGTGACGTCCTAGTATTAAGTTGGTTGTTAAGTACGTGTTAGTAGGCATAACAAGTCCTTACGACTGCGGTGCCAGCGAGGGCGCCCCAACGAAAAGAAAACTTAAGAAAAGCATTATTTATGTATTTATTAACTGTTTAAATGAAGAAGTTGTAAAAAATGTTGGGTGGTCATCGAGTTTCAAATGTTTATAACTGTTTTACTAGTTGCCTTCTAATATTCTTTAAAATATTTTTAAAAAATTGTAGCCAATATTTGAGGAATTTACAATGAAAAAATACACTACCTTACAACGGGCCGAAATTGTTCAATTTTATTTTAAAAATTGGTATTCGATCATTATCACACAACAAGTTTACCATCGACATTTTCGTGTCAGAGTTTGACCTAACAAATAAAATATTCTTCGTTTAGTTCGACGTTTTGTTGAACAAAGTGGTGTACATGGTCATCTACGTTCTAATAACCTACGTTCTGCTAGGATACAAAATAACAATGACCATATGAAAGAAGGGATGTACGGGAGATTTCACCCAGGAGTAGCACCTCTATACTCTGAATTGCCGGACCCTTGGGTCATTCAGAGATATTGGTCTCCGGGTGGTCTCTCACTCTCATTTATGGCTCCCAGAAGCTTGTTAAGCGGCTACATCCCGGATGCTGTGTCGGCACACAGGCTAAACTAAATGAGAGGCTATGGGAGGCAACCTTCAATTGATGAATTTAATGGCTCCCATAGTAACAACAGCATCTGACTCAGATTGAGCGGCTGCAGATAGCGTCTGTTCCCATATTGGGCGGCTAGAAACCAAAGCGGAAAGCAAGGAGAAACTACCGCTTAAACTTTCTCAAGATAAACAATTATGGCGACATATCAATACAAAACTGCCCCTAGTCCGCGGCAGACCTTAAATGGTCAAGGGGTGCGAAGAATCCCCGCGATGAATGCTAGGAACCACCCGAAAGTGGAAAACGAAAAAGAAATACCAATCAAAATTGGCACTTGAAATGTGAAAAGCATGTATATGGCTGGGAAGATACACAATACAATCCAAGAGATGAAGAGACTAACCATAAATGTCCTCGGAATTAGCGAAATGAGGTGGAAGGAGTTAGGAAAAATGAACATAGGCGACTCAACTGTATAGTACTCTAGAAACAACCTACCTGATCACCCAAACGGAGTTGGAATTATAGTGAACAAGGAGGCGAAAAAATCGGTTATGAATTTCATACCGCAATCTGACAGAGCAATGTTGATCCAACTAAAAGTAGAACCAAAAAATGTTAACATAATACAGGTATATGCACCAACAGCAGAAAAACCCGACGCAGAGATAAACAATTTTTACACCCAAATAAAACAATTAAAATCACACATCAAAAATGATGAGATAACAATAACAAAAAAAAGGACCACTTCAAGATGTAGTAGGGGAGTATGAACTGGGTGACAGGAACCCAAGAGGTGACATATTAGTACAATTTTGTCAAGAAGAAAATCTTGTAATAAGCAAACTACCTCCGAGACGCCTTTATACCTGGAAATCACCGCAAGACCATCCAAGACATGTGATCAGGAATCAAATCGATTTTATCCTAATAGACAAAAGATATCGAAATGGAGTTCTTGGAGCAAAGACCTACCCAGGAACAGACGTGGGGTCGGATCATAACCCTGTAGTAGCACGCATCAGAATTAGGTTAAAAAAGATAAGGAAAAAGACAAACACAAAACCAAATATGGCAATACTAGAAGACCAGATACAAAAAGATCAAATATCCGCGTCACTAAACAACGAATTCAAAAAAATACGCGAAACAGAGGCTGAAACCGACCAAGAGAAAAAAAAAAATATCTGGAAACAATTTAAAAACACGCTAGACAATATACAAGCCCAAACTGTAAGAGCATCAAAATACGATCACAAAAGGAATGAATAACAAAAGAAATTTTAGAGCTAATGGACGAGAGACGAATGTATAAAACTCGGACCAACAGAGGTACAATCAAACCCAAACCAAAATAAGACGAACAATAAGAGAAGCAAAGAGAAATGGATGAACAATAGATGCCAAGAGCTTGAAGAACTGCAGAACAAACACGATCTCTTCAATTTACATAAAAAGTAAAGGAAGTTACTGGAAACTTTAAAAACGACTGTCAACAAGGCTAACAAATGATAACAACCAACTGATATCTACAAAGAAGAACTAAACAGCGAATGGACAAACTACGTACAACAATTGTTTGACGATGAAGTTAACCTCCGTACACCGCGAAGGGCGAAACGGGGCCAAACATATTAAAAGCAGAAGTAGTTAAAGTGTTAAATGCAACTAAAAACGGAAAGCTCCCGGACCAGACGACATTTATGCAAAATTCCTGAAACTCATAAATGAAGATAACATAAACATAATGACAAACCTGTTCAATAAAATATACCAAACAGGAAACATACCACACGACTGGCTAAAGTCAATTTTCATTCCTATACCAAAGAAAACTAATGCGAATAAATGTGATCAATTCCGATTAATTAGCTTAATAAGCCATGTGCTAAAATTATTTTTAAAAATAATACACAACAGAATACGCAAAGACTAAGCGAAGAACAGTTTGGCTTTCGGGACGGCCTTAGCACTCGAGAGGCTTTATTTGGATTAACAGTATTACTGCAAAAATGCAGAGATCAAAAAAAGGAGGTATATCTCTGTTTCAAAGCATTTGACAGTATAAAACACGCAGAATTAATAAACGTGCTACAGCATAAAGGACTGGATAAACAAGACATCACAATTATTAGAAATATATATGAAAAACAAACAGCAGCAATAAGATTAGGAAACTCAATCACAACTGAAGTGGCTATTAAACGAGGGGTACGTCAGGGATGCGTCCTATCACCACTTATGTTCAATATATATTCGGAACAAGTATTCCAAAACGCTTAATGGACCGTATCACAACCGAAGGAGATACTGTCGGACTCAAAATTAATACAACGAAAACAAAAACAATGGTAGTGAGCAGAATACCAGACACAACAGTCAATACAAATGTATACAATGAACATATAGAACAAGTCCACAAATTTAAATACCTTGGCTGCTGGATAACTGACAATCTAGACCCAGAACTAGAAATACGAACCAGAATAGAGACAGCCAGAATGACTTTCCTAAAAATGAGAAACTTGCTATGTAATAAAAGCCTCGCTCTAGATGGAAGATACAGATTTGTGAAATGTTACATTTATTCAATACTGCTATACGGGTGGAGACTTGGACATTGAACAAAAAGAGATTAGCAAGCTGGAAGCATTCGAGATGTGGGTGTTCCGAAGAATGCATAGAATATCGTGGGTTGAACACATAAGAAACGAGGAAGTACTCAGACGTATGAACCGAGACAGAGAATTAGTTAATACGATTAAAAAAAGGAAAACCGCATATCTTGGTCATATCACAAGAAACCACAAAAACCAACTATTAAAACTCATGACAGAAGGGAAAATAGAAGGAAGACGCGGCCCAGGTCGAAGAAAATGTTCATGGTTGAAGAACATAAGAGACTGGACGGGCTTAAACACACACACATTAATTAGAACAGCACAAGACCGAGACCAATTCGCCACAATTGTTGCCAACCTTCATTAATGGAGATGACACCAGAAGAAGAAGAAGAAGAAGATATGAAAGAAAGTTTGAATGAAGAGCCAAAAACGTCAATGCAACAAATTTTAAAATCGGTAAATTTGTATCCCTATTCGTCCAAAACTTAAGACCTGCAGATTCCAACCCCGCCTCCATTATGCTATTCAATTTAAAGAACTATCCAGAAGTAAAAACAAATTTATTCCTGTTGTTACTCATTTCTGTTTTAATAGTTTTGTTAATAAATAGTTTTCAACCAGGAAAAGTCCAAGAGTTCACTAATGTTAACTTTACCCACTTAAGTGCGTAGTGTAGTGTGGTGTTTTTTCAGCTTATTTTTTTGTAGTGGAATAATGGTAGATGGGCAACATTATCGTCGAATATTCAATAATTTTGTACTACCGGCGATTTAGAACAGACCTAAAATTTTCCTCCATGGTCACATGATTTGACGGCTCCCGACTTCCTTATATGGAGTTATTTAAAAAAAATTTATATAAATGGACCTCAAAGTCTTGTACAATTGGGAGACAACATTCATGTAGAAATTAGATGACTACATACTAAGACTTTGACAGGTGTAATGGAGCATGCATTAAAAAGAGCTACTTAAAAGAAGTAATCTTTCATGTGTGTGTGTGTGTGTCTGTGTGTGTGTGTGTGTGTGTATATATATATATATGTGTGAATTTTTACAAAAGTAAACAAGTTATTAATTATTAAACACCAGGCGTAACCTATAGTTCAAGTCTTTCTTTCTTTACGATAACTTTTTTAATATACGATGTATACAATTAAGCTGTTTTTTATAAGCTTAGAATAAACTTTATCAGCAGATGTCATTACTTTTCTAGGAAATTACTATCTGTCTACACACGCACGCTCATGTTAAATATGTTTCTTCATTTTGTTGGAGAAGAAACTAAGCGTCTGCTGCTAGCACCAGTGACGCACAGCTACTAGTATCTTCTCATCAATTGGTGCATCGCTATCCTTTTAGGTTTTCCTTTAACTATAGAAAAGGGTATAAATCACAAGAGGTGAAAACAGGACTCAATGTGGAGACGGTAAAATTTTAAACTCCGTAATGTTTTTTTTTTAGGTTTGTCAATGAAGAAAAACATTCTTACAATAAATAATTGCTATAATGCTAGGCTTAACTTGTAACTGTTGACGTTGGTTGGGATACGTAAAATCACTGCTTCAAATATTTAGTACAACCTATGCCGTTCTAATTCTTACTGAGACTTTGAGTGTTTTCAAATCTGATTATATGTGCTGTGGGTAGATTTGTTTTTTACACATCTTACCTAATCTTTAATAGTAGTCACATCCACACATAAGTCGATATATTTTATCTATGAATATCAATGGGATACATTTCTAGGCCGTTAGAAACTTATAAGAGCACATTCCATCAACTAAATATTCACGTCACTTGTCATTTTGGTCAACTGTTATTACAAAAAAAAAAAAACATTACTGAGTGTTTTAAAAGTCATTGAGTTAAAGACACCTGTTTTATGTGGCTCAAAGCAATATTATCAGACCTATTGGTAATAAGAAAAAATGGTTTTCAAAACATCCTCATAAAATTAAAATAATTGTTAGCGTCAAAACTCCATTTATCCATTTTGAGTACAAATTACCAACTACAGCAGATACTTTAAAGACATTTTTCCAAAAACTTACTTTAAAAGATAGTAGTTAAAGTACATTTGCAAACGTCCTTGTGTAATGCACAAAATCTCAATACATATTCGAGTGGGCACCATGCAAGGAAATAGCTAAATACACAGTACTTCTCCTAAAGAGTTTATTAAAAATGTTTGTTTAGCCAATAGATAACTACAGCAAAGTGATAAACGTGTTTTGCACACTAGCTAAGAAAATTTTTAAAAATGAATAAATTTGGGCGTACTGCAAACGATAATGGCATTAAATGTACATCTAAAGTATTTTCCTTAAAGGACGCCAAATTTGAATCGAGTGGCATTTTTTGTTTTAAAGTTGGCAGGCCTATTGTTATTATTTTTGTTATCTATTATCGCTCTGTACAGAGGAGAGATTAGCCCAATTAAAAAAAGAACTGATACATATTATGTGGGACATTATTGGACTGAGCGAAGTCGCAAGAGGACAGGAAATGCTGGTTTTGAAAACAAGACACACATTATATTACAAGGGAGAAGAAGACGCTAGTATGAATGGTGTTGGAATTTTGATTAACAGAAAATAGACCAAAAATATTTGCTCAGCGGAGGGAATTTCATCAAGAGTAATATGCATAACTGTTAAGATAACTAATTGGTATTACATAAAAATTATTCAAGAGTACGCACCAACATTTAAACATACTGATGAAGAGATTGAACAGTTATATGAAGCCACAGAGAAGGCAATGAGTAAAAGCAAAACCTATTATATACTGCTAATCGGAGATTGTAATGCCAAGATTGGGAAATACCAAAGAGAAGAGACATCCATGGATATGCATTGAGTAGGAACACGTAATGACAGAGGGCAAGCATTAATGAACTTCCTTGGAACGCATCAATTAAAATAAATGAATACATTCTTATTAAAAAAAACCAGAAGTGGACGTGAAAAAGCCATAATGGGATCACAAAAAACTAGATCGATTTCATCATCTCAAATGGTAAAACCTTCATCCTAGATGTATCCGTCCTCAACCTCATAAACATTAGCGACCATAGAATGGTAAGAGTACGAGTAGAAAAAAATTCAAGATTAAAGAGAAGAAAATAATTAAAAAAGAAACTAAGAACATAGACCACGCAGAGGTGTAGAACAAAGAGGGTTTTTTAATACTGGTTATGAGATAATTCAAATCATAACTGTGTTTTCTTACATGTTAATTAGAGGGGGGTATATGTAATAATGTTGCAGCATTGGAGGTTGTTTCGACATGACTTGAGATAAATGCTCCGATGGCCGGTGATATTGCATTTGATATACTATTGCACTTATAAGTTGCATATAAAGTTTATTTGGAAACTGATTTGCGTCAGTCACCCCTAAGTAATATCATAAACAGTTTTTCAAAACTTACATGCAGCACCAAATATTTATATGACATGCAAATAAAGACCTATGTCGTAGATAAACAACAGTTAACACTTTTAATATAAGCACAATAACTGCAGACGTGAAGCGACTTTACTTTACAAATGCCAAAATATATAATAGAATATTGCAATGTAGCATTCTTAAATGTCAGCCAGGTTTTGATGAAGCCTGGCTTAAATCGTATCTTAGCAACATTCTAGGGTTAAATACCAAAATGCCTACACAGAAATAATTTTTAATTATATAACATTTATTCGGGAAAAAAAGTCGGCATTTCAATCAAGAGCCGGTTATCTTGCAGCTCCGGGTCATCACTACCGTCACGCAATTGATGCAATGCACGGCCGAGGCTCGTCTATTTTCTCCAAGTTGGAAGGTAACGACTCTCAGATTGCAAAAGTTCGATAGAAGGTGCTCCGAGAAAATTATTTTATTTTTATATGCCAGCGGCCTCGGCCCTGCAAGACCTGCAGCCAATTTCTAAAGCAGAAAAGGGGCCACGCCGAGCTCCCTTTGGAGGTGGTGCCTGATTTGATCTCCATCATGTCACTAAGTAATCCCGTTTAGCTAATAGCCCATTAATATCACAACTCGGCAGCATCAAATGCATACAGCTGGCGGTAGCTTCCGCAAATATTAACTCGACTAAATCATGCGCGCTGTTGTGTAAGTCGTATCTTGCAATCTCTCTACTCTTCATAACTCGCAGAGATTCATCTGCGCGGGGCTAATAAATTGCCGCGAGTGTGTGGGTGGGAATTATTCATCTAGCAGCTACAGCTCCAGTTTTCTGCTGATAAGGCAAAGATTTCCGGAAGCTGCCTCGTCTAATTTTGCTCCAATGTTTAAAGAGAAATTTCGCAGATCCGGAATGTGCAGACTTGCATTTTGCTGCTTCTTGTCACTACCGAGATAAAATTATAATAAACTATATAAGTACAAATTTGTGAAAAAATTTAAATCTTTATTTTAGCAGTAAAATGATGCTGAAGTGTGAGTAATTTGATTTGAAGAAAATAAATTAATTTAATAGTCAAATGACTTACACCAATATACTGTTGAAAGAGTAAAGAGAAGAATTATTACTTGATTTGGGTAATGATCTAGCAGTTAAGTTTAATGGGCGTGAAATGTGTAACGCAATGTTTCCATTGTAGTGTTGAGTACCCCTAGATAAAAATAAATTATCAAGTTCATCAAGATTTATTTATTACTATCATTATTTTTACGAAGACAAAAGCAATAGTTACATTTCAGCTATAACTAAAAATTTTAAAAGATACTTAAAAGTACGACAGAAATTATTTTTAGGTGAAGCAATTTCAGTTAAGAAATGGCAGTAAAATAAAGCAAATCAGTAACAGCAAATGTTGATAAATAGATTACTAGAAACATTAAGAATGTTTTAAGTCACAATAAGACTGCTGTATTTATATTAAAAGCGAACCAATTGATTGCAATATAGAATAATTATAAGAAACTTTTTTTTTATTATTTCTTGCTTATTTACAATCTACTCTCACACGAGTAATAAGTAAATTATTTATAATTTATAATTTTATAACATGTCACTGGGGGGATCCGGTCAGCGCCTTACTCCCGTAGGCTAAACCCTAAGTTATTCTGGGTAGTTACACTGGAAGGTCTTGTGGTCAATTTCGTTTTAATCGTCTGGTGATGTTTGGCTGGTTAGAGAGCTGTTCTATTAGCTGGTTTTTATGTCCTGTCAGGTGGTTCGTGTATGTTCGAGCAAGCTTCTGTATCTCTGCGGCTACGTATGGAATTCCTAGGTCTGTGTGAAGGGTTTCGTTAGAGATGTACCATGGGGCGTTGGCTATTTTGCGGAGGATTTTTGATTGGCTTCGTTGCGGGATCTTTGTGTGGGAGGCTTTAACGCATCCACACAACTGTATACCATATGTCCAGATGGGTTTTATGATGCTTTTATATAACAGTAATTTGTTTGACAGTGAGAGTTGGGAGCGTCTGTCAAAGAGCCAGTGCATTTGTTTAATTTTAAGGTCTATTTGTTTCCGTTTGGCTTTGATGTGAGGGCTGCAGGTGAGCTTATGGTCTAGGTGTAGTCCAAGATATTTGATGTCCTTCTTCTGAGGTATCGGAGTATTGTTGATGTTGTTTAATGGGCTTGCAATACGTCTATTTGTGAAAGTGATTTGCGAGGATTTGTCGCTATTAACTGTAATTCTCCATTTGTTGAACCAGTTTTGCAAGATGTCTAAGTGTGTTTGTAGATGAGCTGCTGCAGTTATTGTGTTTTCTTCTATTGAGAGGATAGCTGTATCATCGGCGAACATTGCAAGTACAGTATCGTCAGTTGAAGGCGTGTCGGAAGTATATAGGAGATACAGCAGCGGTTCCAGTACACTACCTTGCGGTACTCTAGATGTAATTTGGTGGTATTCGGAAGTCCTCTGGGTTAGATATGATTTTAGTATGAGGTACAGCTGATTTGGAAAATAGAGTTTTATTTTGTATAACAGACCCGTGTGCCATACTTTGTCGAAAGCCTGTTTTATGTCTAGGCATACAGTTATGCAGACGCGCTTGGTTTCTAGAGTCTCCATAATGCTGTTTGGTGCCCTTGGTGGATAGTAGAATGATGCTGCCTGAATCCAAACTGGTAGTTTGGGAGAATTTCATGTAGGTCGACAGTTTCAAGGATTCTCGTGAGGAGCAGTTTTTCGAATATGTTTGACATGAGTGGTAAAAGGCTGATGGGTCTATAGGAGGAGGGTTGCGTATGAGGTTTGCCAGGTTTAATAAGGGTAATGATTACAGCATGTTTTCACTGAGTGGGGAAGTGGCAGAGTCGTAGAATGCTGTTGTAGATGGTTGTAAGTAACACTAGGGCTTTTCTGGGGAGATTTTGCAATACATCTCCTACAATTAGGTCGTAACCAGGTACTTTACGTGGGTTTGCTAATTTAATTTGCTGTCTTACTTCGGCTGGTGAGAATGGTCTCAGAGGTAAGGACATTTGGCAGGGCGCGTCAAGGAATGCGGAAATGTCGGTGTCATCGTAGTTTCCTACCGGTTGTGGCGATGAGAATATAGTAGTAAGATGGTCTGCGAATGAATCAGCTTTTTCCTTGTCTGATCTGGCCCAAGTATCATCGGATTTTTGATTGGAGGTATCTGTGCTATTGGCCTTTTAAATTTTTTTGTTGCTTCCATATCGTATGATCAATAGGTGAAAGATTCGTGATGTAAATTCGTGAAAGGTGTCGTTCCGGGCTTTTAGTAGTTCAGTGTAGAGTTGATGAGTAAGTCTATTATATATGGTCTTGTCTGGCCTTTGTTTAGTTCGTTGCCATTTTTTTCGTGCCTTGCGTTTTTTTGTGACGAGGTGCCTTATATGACGAGGGATATTAATATCTGCTTGCCATGCCGCATTTTCTATCATTGTAGTTAAATAATTATAAGAAATTGAAAACTAAATGATCGATATTGATATATTTTACAAAGTGCATTGTAAAGAAAGCTTAGCCTGTCTTTGTTGTGTTTTAATTGCTCTTAGTCATATATTAAGATAATAGTTGAAACCCAAAAGCCAAGTCTTCTTAAAAATGCTATGAATACCGGTAGAGGCGCCTAGAGCTCTGCTGGTTGCACCCTTATTGGAAAGTTTTGGCTTCTAGGGGTTGGCCGTTATACTTCTTCCTCTTGTCTGCAACATCTCCTAATTCAAAAGTATTTTTCTGAGGCCTTACTATGCATGTGACGTAGCGCTTCCAATACTAAGCTTCTTGACATTAGAAAGCGCGTCGTCGACGTTCTTCAAAGTTTGCTCCAGAAGATGTTTTAACTTGAAGGAAACCTATATTTGTCCAGAAAGCCTTTAACACTGCAGGACGGTAATTTTTATACAAATATTTATGTTCCTTGAGGCTTTCATCACCATTTTTATTTTGAATCAAGCTTCTGCTCCTGCTGCAACTGCTGTAGTAACCACCAATTATTACATACAGTAATTATTTGCTATTTACAAGTTTTGTACTCTGCTTGCAATTCATTACTGTAGATCTTTTGGTACGCCTCTGTTAACAAAATTTCTGTTTCTATTTCCAAATCTTTGAATTTCTTTTTAAAATATCCTACAGTTTTATACAATTATTTCTAAAATCTCCGATGTATTGTTTTGCGTTTACTTTAAGTTCTTCTTTTCAGAAAACATACATACGGTCTTCACAATTAATAAGCAAATATCAGTTTATTCGCTCAGCAAAGGATTACTGCTTCACTTAATACCAAGAAGTTTATGAAATACCTTGTGAAGACTGCCAAAGGACCTATATAGATCAAACAAATCGACAAATATCCAGCCAAATGTACAAGGTTTGTATAAAAAGTATTGGAAACAGTTTTTTCCTGACGTGACTATACGCCTGAGCGCGCTCGCACCGCGCATGGTCGGTGGTGAGGGATGTGACCTTTAAGACGCGCCAAGCACCAGTCGCCTGCGAGCGTTAGTTTAGGCTAGATCGTGTTTTTGGTAGACCCCTGTCGAGTGACTCGGTGCAAGCGCACAATGCAGCAAACGATTGAACAGCGGTATGCCATCAACTATTGTATTGAACTGGGGGAATCGGGTACGGAGACGTTGGGAATGATTCGCCAAGTTTTTAAGGATAAAGGCATGTCACAAACTGCAACTTTTAAATGGCACGAGTTCTTCAAATATGGCCGAGAGACTGTAGAGGACGAGCCCCGCGCTGAATGGCTGTCGACCTCAAGAACCGACGACAACGTACAACATGTGCAAAAAGTGCTGAATTCAGACTGTCGGTTAAATGTGCGCATGATTGCAGACAAAACTGGCATTGATAAATTGACAGTGCACAGCATTATCACTGAAAATTTGGCGATGCAAAAGATCTGTGCTAAATTCGTCCCGAAGGTCTTGACAAACGACCAAAAGTAGAGGTGTGTGTCTGCTTGCGAATACCTTCTGCAACGCGTTGAAGAAAACTCCGGATTTTGGACAACGTAATCACAGGAGACGAAACTTGGAATCAAAGCGGCAAAGTTCCGGATGGCACACTGCGGCATCACCTAGTCCAAAAAAGTATCAAACGAGCAAATCCAGAGTAAAAACCATGCTCATCGTTTTCTCCGACGCTAAGGGGTATTACACTACGAATTAATACCCGAGGGGTAGACAGTGAATAGTGATTTTTACCTAGAAGTGCCAAGAAGACTGTAGAGAAGGGTCAACCGGGTGAGGAAAATTAGAAATTGCATCACGACAATGCACCCAGCCACACCTACTCCAAGGTCACAGACTACCTGACGATAAACGGCATCGCTACGATTTCTTAACTCCCTTACAGTCCCGACTTTGCACCAGCAGACTATTTGATATTCCCAAAAGTGAAATCCTCCCTCAAAGGACACCACCATGTGACCCTAAAAAGCCTTCAAAGAAGCTTGCCCACGTACCCTTAAGAATCCGCCTACCAGGAAAAGCCGCTGACAAAAGTGTGTCGACACTCAAGGTATGTACTTTGAAGACTTTTAAGGTATTGTAACAATATCTCAAATAAATCTATTTTTCCGAAACTTTTCTCAATACTTTTTATACAAAACCTGTATGAGTATTCTCTGGCCGTACGGAATGCAAAACATAATAAAGAAACAGGCTACAAAATTAATTTTCGTCAGGCTAAAACAATTGCTCCCATTTTCTATTTTACTATCATGATTGTAATAATAATAATAGTTCCCCGTAACAGGCCTTACAGGCCATTTGGGGTCGTAACAGGTTAGGTTTGTTACAATCTAGAGCCTACGGTACACAGAAGTAGTAACGTGGCTAGCGCTACGTACCTGACCGCCTATTATTATCCCAGAGTTTGACCTCCAGGTACTCATTTATTGCAGCCTGAGTCGAGCTGGGCCGTAAAAATGCCAGCGATTGAATTGGCGAGACCGGGATTCGAACCCACAACTCTTGGTTTCGTAGTCTAGCGATCTATCCACTAAGCCACCACAGGATTGTACGTGAGGCAATTGAAATGGAAAAACGCCCACAACGCCTGAACACAAAAGATGATAGCCAACGGTTACCCGTTCTATGGAAATCCCTTATTACCCTGCAACGTCAATTATATAATACAATTGGAGCTGCTGTAAATCCCGCTTCTGACAGCAATTGTACCAACAAAGTTTGTAGAATTATTTATTTACTGCTTTACAATTATTTACAATCTAGATACATTATGTATCTCTACAGGGAGTTATGTTAATAGCTACATTGTTGTCAGAGTCTTGCATTACCATCGCCCTAAGATGTTTTTTAAACTAACACGCATTTTTTGCATACTTTTGTAATTATTGCTAATTAGCTGGTTATTACTATAATAGCAAAGTCTCCAGATTCGTAGAAATAAAATCAAATAGGACTTTCTCATAGCCTATCATATGTTGAAATAATGGCATCATTAAAGTCTATTTAGAACTGTTTATCCTTATAAATTCTGCAATGGCTTTTAAAATTCATTTCACTTGTGAAATTTCTTAATGAAGTGTATCCATAAACAGATCAACTAAATTATCTAATGAAAAGTAATGGAAAAATTATTTTCGGCATAAAAAATTTTTTGTCGTGAAATAATCGCTAGACACCAGGTTTCAATTATTTAAATAATCAAAAAGTATGCTAAAATAAGAAAAACTACACCGCGTAATAAACGATAAAAGAAAACTTCAGCTTGAGATTATGCTGTTACAAGAACAAACTTAATCAATAGAAGCTTCAATTTCACAGAATTAATAAATGTATTATAGTACGAAACTGTTGGTGTTAGTGTATGCACTTCCACTCTAAGGCAGGGTTGTGGATTAAGAGACTGTAGACCACTAAAGTAATTACCTATAAATAAATTTGCTTTCTAATTACATTTATTTATGTTACACTATCTATATCTTTTTGTATATATTTATTGTGACTATTTACTTTTAAAGATCAACTTTTCCTCAATTTTAAAAGATTCTCCCCATATTGCTCAAAGGGTATAAAGATGAGATAAAGCACTAATTCACTTCACTTTTGACAAATTTCATTCGGCCTTTCTTTTCAAGGCTATCTTATTTGCTTCTTTTTCCGTGTTTTCTATTCTTATTAGGATTTTTATAATTATATTGTCTCAGGTCTTCCTAGCTCTTCCTATTTTCTTCTTTCTCGGTGTCTTAACTTTCCACATCCTCTTAACTGGAGCATTATTCTTCATTCTGCTGTAGATTGTATTTTTAGTTCTCCCCTTATTTGGTCGTTTCTTATCCTGACTTTTCTTATGACTTCTTTTACTCTCCTCGGGTATTTAATTTCATTTGCTTAATTCTTTTTTTACTTTTTTTTCTTTATTTAGTCCCTACACACCTATTATTGTCTTTATATGTGTTATATGTTTCAGTTATAATGTTGGTATTCTTTTAGATATTGCTTTCCATTTGTTTATTAAATTATTTACATTATTATGTAAGAGACATACTAGTCCTGTTGCTGTATGTTTTCCTTTCTTTACTCCACTCTAAATTAATATATGTGCGTTTCAAAATGCATAATTCTTTTCTCCTATTTATTTATTTCCGTAATTATTAACATATCTAAACTTGCCTTATCAAATTCCTTGCTTAATTCTATTTATTATCTGTTTATGCCTCTTATATTCCAGGCTACCGTTTGGTAATTCTTTTTATATTACTTCTATTCTTACTTTTTTTTATTTATTACTTCATTTTGTTTTCCATTTTTTCGTCATATCGTTATCTTGTGTTTGCCCTCTATTTCTTTTGTAATTAGTTTTTTAGCTTTTGTTATGTATTTTTAAATTTTCCTTTATCTGTGTTTATCTCCATCCTTCATTATTCATGATTAATTTTTGAAAACCTATTTTTACTATTCTTCCCTTCTCTTTAATTTTCTGTGCCTTCTTCTCTTTATCTTTCCTTGGATTTTTCGTTTCTTCTTTGTCATATCGTTATTGATGTAAACTTTTATTCCTTCGTTACTTTTCAGTTTGTATTTGTTTTTCGCCACTTTATCTTTTTCGCTCAATTAAACACATCTGGTTTTCTAATTTTCTTGTCGCTTTTTTGTCTGCATCTATTCTCAGTTTCTTTTTCATGAAACTTTTTATTACTCCTTTCAAGATGTTTTGGTTTCTTGTATCTATAATCAGTCCTTGAAGTTCTACAATATTTCGCATTGTTTTCTGTTTTAGCTACGTCTAATCTTAATTTTTTTCTTAAGTTCTACGTTTTCCTTTTTGATGTTTTTATTTTTTGCTTTAATTTGGTTTAGTTCCCCTTTTAATTCATTTTCCTAGTTCTTTGACTTCTTGTGTTAGTTTTTGTAACGTAGCCATTATTTTCTCAAGTTTATTTTTCTGTTTTCCTGTTGATCTATCTGGGAGTATATTGCGCTTATTGCTTTTTCCGGGGCTACCATCATACTCGTACACGTTCTTCTTCCGCTTTCCATCATCCATTGAGTAACGGTAACGGTCTCTAAATCCATTATTCAGTTCTTACAACGTTTTAAATTTTAAATTTAGCACGAACCTGTTTGCTTGATTCCTTTTATCGCAGAGCGATATCGGAGCTACTCGTACACGTCTAGTTGCTTGTAATACGGGCACTGTATTTAATTACCACGTTCTAATTAGCCATTCTTCATACGCCCTTAAACATTCGCATACCTTTTTAGAATTCTCAAAGCTTCTCGTCAGTGCTCCGTGCAAATTACTGGAATGTTTGTTTGTGACACGCCTAGAACTCGCTGGATATTTACCTGCTGTTTGCCGCCGTGGCTGTCGAGAAGTCTTCCAGAAAACCTCAGCTTCCAGAGGTTGACCATTACATTAGTAAATACTACCTACTTTTTATGACAATAAAATTACAGTAACTAAAGAAGCGGTGCAACTAAAATTTTTATAAAAAGTGACATACAAATGTCTTCATATTCTGTTTCCTTCATTTTTTTCAAACAGTTACTTTGACCAATTTTCAATAACTATTTCTGGTTATATTATTAAAGTTTCTAGGGCATGCAACCCTTGCTGCAATGAAACTGTCTTTATTACCTATTAAACTGCCGCTTGTTTAGTTAAAGTGTTATTTTAAAAATTAAAAAAGTTCTAATTATTACAACATTGAGCATGCTTGAATTGAAATTGGTATTTGTCTCTATTTTGCACTAGTAGAAATAACTATAGACTGATGAGATTGGGTATTATTTATTTTTTTGTTAGGTTTAAATAATTTTATGCATTTTTACAGTAATTAACTGAAATGTTTGAATATTCGGAACAGTCTGAGCTAGATGAAAAACATTTAATTTACCTACATGTTCTTAATTCAAATCTAGATCATTAAAAGTCAATTTTATCAAGCTTAAAGCACCGTTTAATAAAGTTTCTAGAGTTTAACATTAACCGTTTCATTATTACGGAAAACATAGTTTTAAAAGTCAATACTCGTTTGATCGTAGAAAACTTAACAGGTTGATTGATAAATGCCAATCGCTGAGACAAGCTAACACAATGTTCTATTTGGCCAAATTATCCACACTTATTGGTATATTTTCGCACCTATAAATTTAGTTGCAAAAAGATAAATAATAATTGTTATGTGGCTTCAGAATCGTAAAATAAAATATGTATGTATACACAAATTAACGGCAAGTACACAACAGAGAAGATTAACATAAATATTTTAATAGTTTAATGTTTCTACCCTTTAAAATATAATGGAATGTGGAACACATGTAAACTACAAAATTTTTCAATTTATAGTACTGATGTTATCTATAATTTTACTCGGAGTACAGATTTCGATATTATCATACAAATACGTAGAGTTCTAAATCGAGCAGCCTACAAATAGCACAGTGAATAATACGGGAAAATAAAAAGGCTAAATGACATATTTTAAGCTTTTAAAGGGCCCTTTAATAACAAAAATACTGTGCTAGCACTTTACTCTTCAGGTAATTACCGTTTTTCATATAAACTCATTAAATACAGTATTTTACGACAGCTACACTTTTGTATTCTAGACAGACTAGCCTTGAAAGCGAGTGCTTAAATAATAATACACATAAATTTAAATATTTACGGACAAGAAATTCCATGAAACTTAAAATATTTGCTTCTCACGTAGCTGACCGATTTACAAAATTCAAAAAATGTTTTATTCAAAATACTCTAAAGTTTAGTTTTACAAGTTTTCAAAATGTGAACCTTGACAAGTAACAAAATAGCGCAGCCTATTTTTGAACGCCTTATTACTTCTTTGAAGCTGTCTTCTAATGGCCGAAACTTTATTTATATGGGGATTTCGAGAGTTTCGAGTGTCCTTGAAGATCCTTTTTGACTCAATACTTTAGGTATCCATAGAAAAAAGTTAAATAATTTATATCAGAAGAATGTGGTAGCTAATTAATTCCTATCATAGTATAGGCTTAAAACACCGTTTCAAAATTATCCAAAATGTATTTTGGATCCTTTTGCTCCCTGTAAAAATTCTTCTTTAAGCATCTGGCACAAAATTTTAGAGTTCACATTGACGTAAAAGATATATGGCCTGAGAATCTTTTTGCCTGAAATTTTACACCAGGCGGTCACTTTTACTGAATGGAGAAGCTTTACAATTGCAAGGTGAAGATTTTCGGTACCCCAGTGGCGCATGTTTTGCTTGTTAACTAAATCTTGCAAATAAAAATCAACCTCTTTATTTAACAAAACTTTGAAAACATCAATCGAACCATCTTCCACTCCAATTCGAATCTTTTCTCGATATCGTGCTGCTTCGGCGACTGATGGATTTGAATCTTGTACGAGAACATTTTCCAAATCTTTTATTTGAATTGTTTGGATGCTCCCATAGCTAGTCCTTGCTTGTTAAGCTGTTCGCATACCAGACACTACCAGTGGTCTCAAATCTCTGAATTAACTTAAAAATAGCGAGAAAAATTTTCACAGGCTGTTGTATGTTTTTACTCTGAATTTTATTTGTTCTTTCTCGCCTGTTTATCATCCTTTCAACATTTTTGTCTTTACTTAATGTTAGGAAATGTGGACAAGCGTAGTGATTTTTACCAAGTTCTCATATAAATTGTCCAAGCAAATACAGATTCTAAAAGCTTTACATTTTTATTTAGAAATGCTATAGTTTACTAAGATAAAAGACCAAAGGGCTCCTTTGCGACATACCATTCTTTGGTATATAGGTTTGGTAAACTGCAAAATTGAACGTTTTGTTTCCTAAGCATTTTTTTATTTTGGTCTTAGTGTTAGCACAATTTTCAATAAACAATATTTTTTAAATTTATAACGTCCCGGTTAGGCTATGAACAAGTCGGTTTTTAATTCTTGGTTTCTATATTTATACATACTGTTTGTTTGATTTTAAGATAGCGAACAATTAAAATTTTAATCTGTTAATTTTAAATAATTTGCTTTTTAAAGAATTTAAGAACAAAATTTATAGTTATTGAAACTAATTATTTAAAGCTTTTTAATTCGCCCATAAAATAAAAACTAATAGAAAATTTTTAAAAACAATTGCTTGTTTTTTGAAAAATAGTACTAAAGCTAAAAATAAAAAAAACTTGTCAAATAAACTTAAGATCACCGTTGTAGGCAGCTGGTCAAGAACGAATTCTCTTCTGTCTGAGGACCCTGCGCACGGGCGAGTTCGAGTCTCACTGAAAACTAAACTAACGATAAAAAAGCCTACTTAACACTGCGCTTTATAAACTTCTAGTCGAAGCATCCTATATCTTATGAGATGATGAATAGTACCAATAATTTATTTTTTTTATGTTCCAAATAGACTTCTTCAAAAATAGCTACTTTTGAATACAAAATACCAGTTAATTTTTTTAAGGTTTTTTAATGCCACAGATATAAAACAATTTTAATTTGTTTTTTCTCAAATAATTTGCTGTTGGTGTCGCATAATGGGTAGTAGTAACCAAACTAAGTGTTACTGCCCTGTGAAGTTTTAGCTAGCAGCTTTTAACAATTTCGTACCTCTAACAAACTTTTACTATAGCGGCATTTGGCACTTTAGCCTGGTTAGTGACTATTTTGTTAAAACCCTGGGTATTCTTAAAAACCAACGTAGCTCTTGGAATCCCGTCGCTGATGACATATTTAATAGTAGTATCACTTCATTTTCAAATTCTGTATAAATAAAAGATTATCTTCTTGCAACTCTATGATATAAAAATGTTTTTTGTTGATATCTGTTACAACTGATTTGATGGAAGAGGTACACGCCTTCTAAATAATATTTTGCGTGGTTAAACTTTCTAATGTAAAAAAGTAAATGATTTTTTCTAATTTCACGATGCGTTCCTTACAGTAGTTAGGCCTTGACATTACTGCACCAATGTTTCAATTAACTATCACTCCTGCCATAAAATCTGCTATACACATTTAAGCAGCGAGTAGGTCGTTTAATATCAGGTATATTACGAACGCTAAATCATCTACTACTTGTACCATATTAATTCATTACTAACCTGTCAGTTGTTAGTGTATAAATAAAAACTTGTTATTTTTTGAAGTTTTTAAAATTTTGAATACATTATTAAGCTGTATTTGCAAAGATAGGGATAGAGTATTAACATCCCAATAACTGCAATTTCTAAGTGAACGAAGATGTGCGGCGCTCCGATAACAGACCAACAGGCAAAAGATACCAGTCCTTCACTAATCAATTTATTTTAGGAAAACTGGCGGGCATACCACTCATCTTGTAGTAAATGTGGCTTGCGCTGATTTTGTCCCATTTATCCCAATTTTCCATTTGTCAATCCAGTTTTGTAATAGATCCAAGTGATTTTGAAAATTTCGTGTTGCAACTGCTTTGTTCCTGTTAACTGACAGCAAGGCGGTATCATCCGCGAATGTAGCTATGATCGTGTTGGGTGTTGTTGGTAAGTCTGAAGTATAGATCAAGAAAAGCAGTGGTCCCAACACGCTGACCTGAGGCACCCCCGATTGAACTTGTTGATAGCTGAAGTAACTGAAGTTGTATTTTATTTGAAAGTATCTTTCTGATATGTAGGACTTTAACAGATGGTACTACGGGGTAGGGAATACTCTTTTGATTTTATGTAAGAGCTAACAATATTGAAGATGAAGAAATTAAGAACTTTCTAGATGCCGCCTGTCCAATTAACACTACTCACTAAATGTTTCTGACTAACCAAAGTTTCCAATCAATGGGACAAACTCATTCAAAGCTACTGGCTATAATTTAAAGGTTGAGAAATAATAAAACATCTTTGCAAATATACTTGTATTACTAACATTTTATTTAAGCACAATACGCTTGTGCTACTACCAAATGTAACAAAAATTTGTACAAATTATCATGATTGTGAAGCCTGAAAAGTCACCCACAAAACTAAAAACTCATTGGCCAATAAGATCACCACGCAAAATCTCTAAAATATTCTAAAAACTTTTACTTGCTCAATTAAAGAAAATAGCATTTATAGGTGACTTAATCCCACAACACCAACAGATTTTGGAATAAGCACACTAGGTTACAACAATGTTACTGAATCTTAAATAAAATCAAAGAAGAAAGTCTGTGTTTCAGCCTTCCTTTATGTACAACAGGCATTAGACAAGGTCTGGCATAAAGATATATTATTTAAAATGAAGATGCTCCTACTCAGCCAAATATGTCAAATCCTAAAATTATCTTCGCAAACGATATTTCCAAGTTAAGGTCAACAACTATCTATATACAATTTTATCAAATTTAAGATACTTCAAGGAACTGTCACTGGGACATTTTTTTTTATCTAATCTTTACAGCCAATATACCTACCACAAAAAGGCTGTCACGGTTATATTTGACGACGACACAGCAATTCTATCATCAAACAACAACTATGACAGCATTTTAAAGCATCAAAATCTAAATGTGTTATAAAATTATCTAAAGCAGTAAAATTAAAACTAATAATGAGAAATTTCCAATGTAGTTATTATAGTGTCCCCTTAAATACTAAATTGGGCTTAAAAAATCGGTAATAAAGTATTTTGGGTTTCATTTAGACCAAAAGTTTATTTTAAAAGACCACATTAAGAACAACTAGGTCCAATTAAACTTAAAGGAAAACAAATGTCGTGGTTACAAAATTATCTTAAGAAAATGAACTAGTAATATTATGAAGACATCCTTAAACCAATTTGGACGTATGAAATGAGTGTTGGGACTGCACCAAACCGATCAACACCAAATTACTCCAAATTTTTCAATAAAACACTTCCACTGATAGCAAATGTACCTTGGTACGTATCTAACCAAACTTTTCTTATAAATTTCTAAATTTTCTTCATAAACGATGAAATCGCCAACACATCTATAGAAAAGTACTGAAGAGAGATCTAATAATTTATATAAAGATGTTAATGGATGGTACTTAAATTTACTAATACTCTGTACTTTAGAGTGGATTGCAAATGTGTAGTAGCAATAAAGAAAATAATAAAATCATGTTCATGAATTGGAATAAATGTTCTTACACTCTGTTAAAAGAAGAGAATCTATTGTCAACTGTTTATATTAGCCTTCCCTTTATCTTAAGGTATCTCTTTTAGAAAAGTATGTAAGTAAAAGTACACAAAATTTGTTTTAACTTGAGATCACAGTTTTCGAGATTACCGTTGCGAGGGAACTTTCGAGCGCGCATTAATTAGATCGAGCTGGTTATTACGTGACGCAATTTTCCAACGCACTTCGCGCGGATTCAACCCGCGGCGGGGGCGGGGTCAATTATTTTCGTTTATTGCGGGCGCCGCGCGGTACGCATCCTTGTGCTAATTCAGCCCCCGCGCGTTCCGCGAGTGCGCCCAGAAAGTGCGCGGAATACCCAATGATTTGAATTAGTTTCAAACTATAATGAACTACGAGCCATTGTTAGGAATAAAAATGAGGTGTTGTTCTACCACACTGCGATGCAAAGGAAGAATCTGCCCCGCCATGGGTACGAACACAAATAATTTTGCGTCCACATATCTCTTAAAGTTTTGCATATGCAAAACGTGGTAAATGTTTTTTAGCGCCCTGTTTTTCATTTATACACGCTTTTATTGTTTTTCAGGCCAATTTTAAACTAATTGACATTTCAATCAATATTTGTAAAATGGAAAGTTAAAAATATGAAAATTTATAAGTTTTAAATGCATATAAAAATCCTAATTTTATAAAACAATTTTTAGTCAATATTCTATTCTTGCTAGTGCCTTCAAGCAGACCGAACGTGCGAGCCGAGCTATACCTGAGTTATCACAACGGCGGAGCCGCCGTAGCCTTGCTTAAGGTCAGGCAAATTTTTGTATTTATTAATTTAATTTCAACGTTTAACTCAGTAATAACAACTGTTTCACCTTTAAAAACCCAATGACATCAACAAATATTATGCAACACCAGCCAGCTACGAATACGCAAATGTCACAAACGTTCCTATCACAGTCTTATACATTCCCACCTAACCAACAGCAATTACTACAACCTTATATGCAAAATCTAAACCCTCAACAATCTCAATATTTTCTACAATCACAGCACGCCCCAAAACAATTCATTTATGATCACCCACAGCAAATTAACAACAAAAGAATGATATCAACCAGCGATGAAGAAATTGCAAATTCATCAAACGAAAATTCATGGCAAGTAATTAAAAGTGTCAAGAGAAGAAAAACATTCACAAACAAAGGAATAACACCGACTAACATACAATTATCTAATAAATTTAGTGCCCTAAATCCTAACCCAGAAAGCACCGACAACCAAACCGCAGTTATCATCCCTAGACCTCCTCCCATTTTCGTATACGGAGTTGCCAACTTCCCAGAAATGATAAAAAAAATTAAATGAAATAATTGAAGAGGAGCAGTTCTCCTCTAGAAGTATGTCCAATGATACAGTAAAAATAAATTGTAACACCCCTGACACCTTCAGGAAACTATCTAAGTACATGAAAGAAAACAATATCATTCACCATACTTACCAACCTAAAGAGGAAAGAGCTCTTCGAGTGGTAATAAAATACTTACATCATTCCATGGACACTCAAGATATAATAGATGATCTCGAATCCCAGGGGCATAAGGTAAGGAATATCATCAATGTGCTAAGCAGAAAGGACAAAACACCGCTGAATATGTTCTTTGTGGACCTAGAACCAGCAGACAATAATAAAAGAGTCTACGATATCCGTACGTTATGTCATTGCGTTGTACAAGTCGAACCTCCAAGAAAACAAAACAACGTAATACAATGCACACGATGTCAATTATATGGACACTCCAAGAAATACTGTAACAGATCCTTTAAATGTGTAAAATGTGGCAATACGCACAGTACCGCCAGTTGCAAAAAAACTAGGGACACCCCAGCTACATGCGCTTTATGTGGAGGTCCACACCCTGCGAATTACAGAGGTTGTGAATATTACCATCGTTTATACAAAAGAAACCCTGTCTCAAACAACAATATTAATCCTCATATTACTCCAACATTATCAAATCTTAATCAACAAACACCTGCACCTATTGTTAACAACCCACTTCAAAACTACAACTACACTAAAACAGCCAACAATAATACTAATTACACACCACAATCACAGAATGTTAATACAGAAGATAACATCAGCGAACTGTTAAATAAGTTTTAGAAGAATTCAAAACATGTTTAACCAGCTTTTACATCAGAATAGCATGGTACTAAACATGCTAACCATGTTAATTGGACAAAAGTAATGGCCAAGTTCCTTCGAATAGCACTTTGGAACGCCAATGGTATCTTACAACATAAAGAAGAAATAAAAACCTTCCTTCACTACAACCTAATTGACATTCTTTTAATCAGCGAATCCCACCTTACCAACATGTCATACTTTAAGATTCCCGGATACAAATTCTACCACACTAACCACCCAGACAACACAGCCCACGCAGGATCTGCAATATTAATAAAATACACCATCGAACATTATGTACTACCTGAATATGCAAAAGATTACTTACAAGCCACTTCGATAAAAGTTAAAACTCTACCATTTGACATAACCATAAGTGCTATAAATTGTCTCCCTCGCCACCAACTTAAAAAAGAACATTTTGAAGAATTCTTTAAAACGCTTGGCACTAAGTTTCTCGCTGGTGGCGACTACAACAGTAAAAATACCCTATGGAGATCACGGACTACTACCACGAAAGGAAGAGAATTAGCCAAGGTCCTACACGAAGCGAAATACAATTTCTTATCAACGGGCAGTCCAACTTACTGGCCAACTGATCCCGGGAAAATTCCAGACCTCCTGGACTTTTTCGTCACTAATGGCATTTCAAACTCCTATTTGGACATTGTCCCCAACTTAGATTTATCTTCCGATCACTCACCAGTAATAACAACAGTCAGCACAACTGTAATAAATGTTAAAAAGCCACCTAAGATATATAATTCAAAAACTGATTGGGAAGACTACAGGAATAAAATCAACGAAAGCATCAATCTAAAAATAAGACTAAAAGAACCCAATGAAATAGAGGATGCCTTAAATAACCTAACCACAATATTATTACAAGCCGCTCACCAGGCAACGCCGCCCTCGAAAATTCATGTTAGTAACATTAATATCCCTTTAGAAGTTAAAAAACTAATAGCAGAAAAAAGAAAAGCCAAAACAAAATGGCACCGTAGCCATTCCCCAACCGACAAAACAGCTTATAACCAAATAACAAGGAAACTCAAACGCCAAATAAAGGAATCTCAACATGTATCGTTTAGAAACTACATATTAAACTTGAATCGTTATGATAATTCCATCTGGAGACCCGTTAAAGCAGCTCTCAAACCAGTTCACGGAAACCCCCCAGTTCGCAAGCAAGATCCCACCCTGGGCCATGGGCAAGAAGCAACAATGAAAAAGCATACCTATTCGCCCAATATCTAGCAGAAGTATTTACTCCTCACGATAACACACCAAATCAAGAAGTTTCCGATTTTCTGAACAACAATCCTCCTCCCGCAGAACCTATAAAACTAATCATTCCTAAAGAAATCATAGATGTAATAACTCAATTAAATATTAGAAAAGCTCCAGGTCCTGACCTGATTACACCAAAAATGTTGAAAGAACTCCCCAAGAAAGGTATTGTAATGCTCACATATATATTCAATGCGGTTTTAAGACTACAGTATTGGCCCAAACAACTAAAAGTTGCTGAAATAATTATGATCCCCAAGCCTGGCAAAAATCCAAATCATGTATCTTCCTACAGACCAATAAGCTTGTTATCAGCTACCTCCAAACTACTGGAAAAACTTATCTGCAGCAGAATGAACTCATTTTTAGATGTTATCCCTGACCACCAATTCGGATTCCGGTTTCAGCACTCAACGATCCACCAATGTCATCGAGTAGTTCACAAAATTAACACATCCCTGGAAAATAAAGAATATTGTACATCGGCTTTTTTGGACATAGGCCAAGCCTTCGACAAAGTTTGGCAAGATGGCCTTCTTTATAAAATCAAGCTCCTTCTTCCCTCCCTCTTCTACCTACTTAAATCCTATTTAAAAGACCGTCAATTTAGAGCTAAAGTAAATGGTGAATTCTCTGACTCATACGACATTAAAGCTGGAGTACCACAAGGCAGCGTTTTAGCCCCCCTGCTATACTCATTATATACAGCAGATCTCCCAACCACAACAAATACCTTAATCGGTACGTTTGCTGATAACACAGCTATTCTGGCTAGTCACGAAAATCCCATAATCGCAGCTTCTTACCTGCAAGACCATCTAAACCTAATTGGAAACTGGGTCAACAAATGGAAAATAAGAATTAATGCATCAAAATCAACCCAAGTAACCTTTACACTGAGAAAAGGTAGATGTCCTTCGGCCACCTTCAACAATGCTCCCATTACACAATCTTCTTCAGTGCGTTATCTAGGACTACATCTTGACGAAAAAATGAATTGGAAAGAACACATAACCAGAAAGAGGAAACAAATAGATCTGAGGTTCAAGGAGTTACACTGGCTGCTTGGAAGAATTTCGCATCTACCACTCGAGGAAAAAATTTTACTATATAAAGTAATATTACTACCCATATGGACATACGGCATTGAATTGTGGGGCTGTGCCAGCAAATCAAATATTTCCATTGCCCAAAGATCCCAATCCAAAATCCTGCGTGAACTCACTAACGCTCCATGGTATATATCTAATAATACACTGCATAATGACCTCCGCATCCCATACATCACTGAAGTTATCCAGCAAAGAAGCAACAACCATCATACCAGACTTACAACACACAGCAACCCTCTTATACGCCCACTTCTATATCCTCAAGACAACAGAAGGCTAAAACGTCTTTGGCCAAACGACATCCGATGAAAACGACGAGGACTCTTCGATGGTAGAGGCCTCATCATGACAGATAAGGATTTTCATATTTAAGATCCTATGTTAGCACATTAGCCTATAGAATACATATTCTGATTGCTAATTTATTGTACAATAAAAAAAAGTCAATATTCTCGCTTGGTTTTGCAACATTATTTGCTCATCATATACACTTTTCCAAAATAGTATCCTGTCAATGTGATTTTATTATATCAGAATATTGAGAGCTCCATAAATAATGTAAAATAATACTTCCTGCTATTTTTCTATTACCCGTCTTTGCTTAATGCAACAGTCTTGACTATATGTTGTCCTAACTTGTTCCCTATATTACTACAACATCCATAATTATAAAATTGCAATTGAAAAGTGACAATTTGTTCTTACTAAAGATTTCAGAATTGGTTGTGGCAAAACTCCTGCAGTTTTGAGACCGAACTAAAAAAACCACCCGAAGTATAAGATTTATTTTTACATCCGAAGTTCGCTACAGGAGAAGTTTTATCTCTTGGGATTTTGAAAACAATACTGGCCAAGTGGTATCCATTATTGTCTAAACACTGATTCAAGCAACTCATAGAGTTTTGCATAATTTTTTCAAACAATTCTTGGGGTATATAACTAACTGTGCAAATTTCCTTCTTTAGGATTTGTAGATTTTTTGTACGAAGTTTATAAATCTGCACTTTAAGATAACGCCATAGAAAAAGTCGCACAAACTCAAGTCTGGCAAGCACGCGAGCTACTAAGTGTAAAAATCCGGAAAACATTTTTCTCTAAACTGGCATTGATGCTCGCGCTGTATGGGCCTTAGCCCCGTCTTGTTAATATCAGACATTCTCCGGACCAAGGTCTTAAAGTGTTGGGGCAATGTGCTGACATACTGTAACTCCTCGATTTTCCTCTTCAAAAAATTAGAGTCCATTGATCCTTATTCGTAACACTAATCACCAAACTGTAATAAGCCCACTATGCAGAGACTTTTAATTGATTACTCTCAGGATGTTTTCATTCTAATATCAAAAGTTTTGCTTTTTTCTACAGCTAATTTCTTTCACATGGTACAATTCGACTATTCCAATCACCTTCTGGGTCTTTTTGAACAACTTCCATCTATTTTCAGTTGACTGTAAATTTGAGTCTCCGACTGCGTCGATGTTTTCGAATATTCGAGCAGTACAGGTCGCCAACCTCCATTCTTGATCCTGCTTTCTTAAAATTGTTATTTACAAAGTAATCGATTTTCAATCCGGAATTGCTTACCGAGAGCGAATTTAGAAAGGAAATCGCGCTAGACAACGCCTACAGGCCCGTTTTGAGAAATATAGGTTTTCACAGCAAAAGCGCCATGTTTGTCCACATTATGTTGACGGTCAACATTCTTGTAACCAAAACTTTCCATTCACCTACTACCATAGATAGACACCATCCCAACTTTTTTACAAGTCCGTTCGTTTCACAATGGCCCATTGAAACTAAGAAGAGAGTTTTGGGGTACCCTTTATTCATATGTGTACTTCTTAACAATATTCTCTTTTCTGTTAGTACAACACCGTAAATCTTACTTTCCTTTTCTTTTATATTATGTCATGCGATATTTTTTAATGGGGTGATATTTTGTAAATTCTGAAAATATATTTCTCGTACAATTTTGCTCTTGTTTATTTGTTCTGCATTATCTTTTATAGCAAACTTATTTTTACAATTTTATCATGTACTTTGCTGATGGGGTATTCCAAAACAAACATTCTACTTTTAATTCTAACGATTTCGTCCAATTCTATCATTTTAAGAATTACGTCTCTATTGTGTCGAAATATGAATAACTTTATTTAATGCTTGTGGGATTAATATTTTGTTATTCTCTTTTTTGAAAAGTTTTTAATATATTTTTACATGTCAAGTGTTTATTTATTATGATTTACTGGTATCAGTTTACGATTCTGATGAATTCGTTCTATTGTCATACCTATTACTACTATTTTGTACACCAATTGTTTATGTAAATGATTATACTACTTATGACTTTCAAAAATTTGTAAAATTACTTTAACCTTTATTAGTATTTTAAGCAATCATTAAAAATGACGACTCTTTATAAATTTTTGTTAGCATAAAACGAAGGAAAAGCAAGCTTCTATCCTCAGGCTATAATTAGTGTACCCTTAAAAAGTTTTTAACATTTGTTAATCACAATTCCAGTTTGCGCTTATGAAGATTGTGCACGATAAGATATGCAGCCACAATTTCGTGGATTTTTTAAACCCCAAACATTCTTCATTCTGTCGTTCACAATTTGATATATAATAAATTGTAATCTATTCAAAACTGCAGTGATGTATATTTAATAAGATATGATTTATTTCTTAAAAAACAATATTACATATTCTATTAGCTATTTTATTGGATTAAAATTCGTTTAATACTTTAGGTCAATTAGCTAGCATCGTTTTAGTCTTCTGTTACTCCAGTCTTGGAAAAGTGGATGTAGAGGATTTGTGAATTTTACGCCTATAGTAGTGACTGTTACTTCTCTTTTGAATACATCCGTAATGAATGATATTCCTAAGCCTTAGTACAGTATTTATTTATTTACTTACTGTGGTTCATTAATCACGGCTCTAAGAATCTTGGATTGTGATTGTGTTAGATTTGCTGGCACATGCCCGTAGCTCGATACCACAGATTCATATTGGCTTAATAACAGCTTATATATTAGAATTTTATTCTCTACAATAGTCCATATGTTTTCTTTTTGTGTGTGTTCTTTTGAGTCATAATAAATCTAATATATTTTACATGTTTTTCATAACAGGATTTGTTCATAGTTACTAATAAATATTGTTGCTTCCGTAAAGTAACCTTTATATATAGAGATTTTATTTTATTAATTTTAATTTTCCATTTGTCAAGCCATTCTTGAAGTAGATTAAGGTGATCTTGCAGGCGTGTGGATATCATTAGTGGTCTTAGTCTATGGCCATAATAACCCTGCGATCTGCTAATGTTCCTATGATTATTCTAAAGGTTGTGGAAAGATGTATATATTAAATAAAAGAAGGCTACAAGCACATTACGTCAGAGAACAGGTGATTTAATGAGGTAAAGGGTAAAGATTTGTCATTTAGTCTAGTTTTAAATTTTTTATTCTCAAGGTACAATTTTAACAGTATATAATGGGGCTGCGGTAGTGTTTTCTTGATTTTGTATAGAAGACCCGTGTGGCAGAACCAGTCAAAGGCCGGCTTACATTAAGAAACGATGTATAGTGATTTTAATCATCAAAAGATTCTTTTAGTATTAATTATCAAATAGCATTGTTGTATTGTAGAATATTGCAGACGAAACACAAATTGATACGATGGAATAGGAGTCGTACTAACAGTTTTAATACAGTCCTTACTTAACTTATGAGTCCAAGATGCTTTCCAAGTTTTGGTATTAAAATAATGTATGGAAATTTTTGTTTTATGGCAGTGTTGAACTTTAATTACATCATTCTATAGATATGTTTTTTCTTTAGAAACTCTTTGAGCATTTTGGAATTTATTTTGCCTATTTCTGGAGCTTTTCTTTACAGATATTGTATATTAAGCACAGGTGCGCTCAGAGTGTTACCATTCAAGAAACCCGGAATGTCTTTGTCTGTTACATTGTTATTTGGATTAAATACAGTTGCTAAGTGTTTTGCAAAAAAATTGATTTTTTCGGTTAAGCTCAGCCTATAGCCTGATACTTGAATATTCAAATACTGTTGTCATGTTTACTAAAATTTATAATGTCATCCGAGAAGTCGTTTTTAAATTATTTAAGTTTTAATAGAGTCTACTGCTTTTATTATATTGCTCTTTATCTGCTGAAGTAAGAGGAAGATATTCAAATATTAGTTTTATTCAAATACAAAACAATTTAGGGTTCCCAGATTGACGATGTCAAATATTTTAGAGCGGTTTAAAATAAAATTATTAATAGAAAGAAAAACACAACGGTACACTTCTTAGACGTATTGGAAAAAAGAGATGAAATACTGGTTAACATCAAATGTTACCATTTGCGACATGGCGAAATATTTTAAGAATTTATTTATCCATTTATATTTAAAATATAAGAAGGCCTAACATTTAAGGCATCGAACTACGAAATGCCTCCAACGGTAGAAAAAGAAAGGTTCTTTTATAACCTGTACACGTAAGCTCTATGATTAGATTTTGAATTTAAGGTAATTAATGACAAAATATGTATACCATTAAGCTAACACTACTAGAGTAAGAGATTTACGAAGCTACAAGTAAAATAAGTGTACTAGAAAAATTCAAAAAAAAAATTAAGAAAGGATATCCAGAAAAGCATTTCATGTGACTGGTATTCTATTCCTGTGAACACGAAAATCAAAGTTCCATATCAACTGAATGCCTTTAGAAAAGGCGATCATCTAGTTTAAGCAATTTTTCGCTGGAATTTGTTACCTGCTAATGTATTAAATTTGCATTAGAATAGTAAAAAATCAATATGTCCATCAAATTATTCATAGTTGCACTGAAAATTTATTAGGGATTGATGGAACGTATATTAAATAAGTAAGCAAGCGTTAAAAGATTTTAAGAATTTTAGAAAAACATTGTTCCATTACCAAATTCAATTATCTAACATGCTTTACCAGATTTAATGGGCCTTATTGACAGAAAAATTAATCGTAAAAGAAAAAAGAGACAATTTTTATAAATCTTGCTGTCGATACTCCTTGTAGATTAAATTAAAAATATTAAAAAGTAGCAAGGAATATATTTACAAGATTTATATAGGCTATTGGTGTATCGTTTAATGCAAATATAAAAACTACTTACTCATGGGGTAATTTGCTTTCTTCTTTCATATAAAGGCTGCTTCCCTTTTTCATTTTCAACAGAAAAAACTCTTCTAAGATAATATTTATTGTAATATCAATATCAGTTTTACTTACCAGACTTGGTTGTTATTAAATGTCCGTTACAGTTCATTAGTTTGTACTTGAATGCTATCCTTAAAAATTATTTTTTTTTATTGACATAATAGCATATTTACAATCTACTTCCACAGGAAAGGAGTATTAAGTAAATGCGATAAATGTAATACAAAGTGTATAAGGGAAGCATTCACTAATGCTATTCCTTTGGATGATTTCTTCTTCGTTATATTAAATCTTGAGGCCAGGTTCTGTGGAATCTTCTTGTGTTTGGACCGCTTTCATATAACTCCTCTACCAGAGCGTTGTCGTAGTTGATTATTTGATTTTGGTATTTAATAACACTGCGCTCGATCTCTTCTTTGATGGTTGGAATTTGCAAATCGGTATAAAGTGTGAGATTACTGACATATCAAGGAGCATCTGCCAGGATTCTGAGAACTTTAGACTGAAACCTTTGTATGATTGCCAGGTTTGATGGTTTAGCACTCCCCCATAACTGAAGCCCGTAGGTCCAAATAGGTTTGATTATACAATTGTATAACAGAATTTTGTTATTTAACGACAGTTTTGATTTTCATCCAAGAAGCCTTGCTTACGTTTAATCTTGATGTGGCTTTTCCATGTTAATCTTTGATCTAGGGTTAGGCCCAGGTATTTCACTTCAGATTTCGTAGGTACGGATATGTTGTTGATTATTACAGGTGGACAGGTTGTTCGTCGATTAGTGAATGTGACTTGGACCGATTTAGCTTGGTTAATCTTCATTTTCAATTTATAATACCATTCCGTAAGTAGATCCAAATGGGTTTGTAGTTGTGCGGAAGCTGTTGTAGGGTTTTCACTGGTGGATAGCACAGCAACATAATCGGCGAATAAGGCAACTGTAGTAGTATTTGTTTCAGGTAAGTCGGTGGTATATATTAAAAATAGGAATGGTCCAAGGACGCTGCCTTGTGGGACACCGGATTCTACAGCATGAAAGTTAGATTGACATCCGTTGTATTTTACTGAGAAGTTTCTATCAGTTAAATAGGATTTTAGGAGGAGATATAGATTACTAGATAGTGTTTTTCAACTTGTATAGGAGACCAGGATGTCACACTTTATCAAAAGCCTGTTGGATATCGAGAAATACAGCATTACAGAATTTCTTCTCTTCTAAACTCTTAGCAATCATGTTTATTATTCTATGCACCTGCTGGATTGTTGAATGTCGTTTACGAAATCCAAAATGGTGGTTGGGGAGCAGTGTCAAAAAGTCACATTCTTCATGGATTCTTCGTAAAATGAGTCGTTCATGCGGAGGTTTGCCTGGTCTTTGAATCATAATTATTTCAACATATTTCCATGCAATTGGATAATGGGTTAAGCTTAACATACGGTTATAGATGACTGTTAAAAGTAGAATAGCTTTCTTAGACAGGTATTTTAGTATCCGTCCTGTAAACAGGTCATATCCCGGAGCTTTATGTATGTTAAGTTTGCTTATTTCTTTTTTAACTAATGCAGGCGTGAAAGGCTTAATTTGAAGAGACATTTGGCATGGTATTTGGATGAAACTATCTGCCTCATCGTCTGGATCCCCTTTAATGGGTTGAAACACTTCAGCTAGGTACGTCGCAAAAGTATCGGCCTTCTCCTGATCACTACGCGCCCACTCTCCATTGGATTGTTTAATTGGTGGAACAGCCATCTGAGGTCTTATCAACTTTTTTGTTGCCCTCCACAATGTATTATCATTAGGCGAAAGTTTAGTAATATATTGTTCAAAATTATTATTTTGGATTTCTTTAAGTGCTGCTTTTAGTTTTCTAGACAGTCTATTATATAGAAGTTGGTCAATATTGTTCCTTGATCTTTGCCAGACTTTTCTAACACTTCGTTTTTTAGCAAATAGTTGTTTGATGCGTAACTGCACAGAGGGAAAGTCAGTGGTTTTGTGATCGTTTTGAGGAGTAGAGTGCCAAGCTGCTTGTTGTACTATTTTTGTGAAGTATTGTACTGCTTCATTTAGGTTTTCGGGAGATTTTATTCGTAGCTTAAGGTTAATATTTGTTTCCAAGGTAGACTTCGAATTGTGCTGAATCAGTGTTTTTAGAGATTAGTTTAGGAGGTAGTGGTTTATTAATGACACTGGTACTTATACTGCATATGACTGGTATGTGATTGGTAGATAAATCAAAGTTTGACTCAATTAGGCAATTATTTCTTGGAAAACCGCAAGTGATGAAGTAGTCTAAAAGATCAGGTAGTCTATTTGGCTCGGTTGGCCAGTAGGTAGGTATCCCGTTAGTGAGATGGTCATAATTGTTATCAATCATGGTTCGCAGAAGGTTTCGACCTTTTGGTGTACTAATTCTCGAGCCGAAATGGATGTGCTTGGTATTCCAATCGCCCCCTACGATGAATTTGTTACCAAGGGTACCGAGAAAGTCTTTGTATTCGTCTGACGATATAGCTTGTCTTAGGGGGCTATAGAGAGCAGAAACCGTAAAGTGCCATGGAAGAGCCTTTATTACTATACTTGTTGCTTGAATTTTGTCAGTTTGGTACGAGGGTAGTTCATGATGAGAAATCGAACTACATATAATTACAGCTGAACCTGCATGAGCTGTATTATCAGGGTGGGGAGTATTATATGTCGTGAATTGTGGTATATTAAAAGTTGTACAATTGGTGAAATGGGTTTCTGATATGAGCAGAATGTCAATTTTGTTTAAATTTAAAAATGATATTATTTCTTGCTTATGATTGAGCAGTCCATTATCGTTCCAAGTAGCAATTCTGAGAATATGAGCCATTATGGATTCAGTTTAGCAATAACTGATGTTAATAGGTTTAATATTATACCGTTTTGGTTTATTAATTGTGAAAACATTGTTTTGAATTCATTCAAGAAAGTTGTTAGTTGTTCACCTAAGGTGGGTGTTTGAGGAGCTTGGGCGAGGTTGCCTTTAACAGCGACGTTTACATATGTTGATTGTGTAGAGCCACTTTGTGGCATCCTTGTGTTGGTTGGGAAGTCATTAGTTTGTGTATTTCCATTTGGGATAAATCCTTGATGTTGATTAATGCGAGTTATATTGTTAGGTCTATTTCTTGTTGCCACTAGGTTCTTATAAACGGCACAGCCCTTGTAGTTGGCGGGGTGACCTTCTCCACACAATGTACATTTTGCTGGTGTGACTTTGGGTTTCTTACATGTTTTAGAATCGTGTTGTTCTCCACACTTTATACAGTTATAAGGTTTGGTGCAATAAGATTTCGAATGGCCGTATGCTTGGCACCTCATGCATTGTATTATGTCTGTGTTCCTTCTGGGTGGTTCTACTGTTATTTTGGTGTTACATAAAAATTCTTTTTTAAATATTTCTTTATTGTTTGACTGAGTTTCCAAATCAACGAAGAACAGAGATAATGGTTCTTCACTCATTCTGTGCTTCACGTTCATATTTCGGACTTTATGACCTATGTTTTCTAGATCTACTTTAATGTCTTCAATTGGAATAGAGTAATGGAGATTTCTAATTACTATGTGATATGCACGCTCTTCTTTAATTTGGTACGTATGGTGTACGATGTTTTCTTCTCTTAGGTGGCGTACAAGTTTTCTGTGCGTTTCAATTGTAGGTGCAGTGATTTTGACTGTTTCATTAGCTAGGGTCTTACTATAGTAGGTTTCTTCCTCTGCTACTAAGGCGAGATTGGTGATCATGTCCTTAAAGTTTTTTACACCGTAGATAAATATAGAGGGTAGTTTAGGAGTTCTTTCAGTGTTCAATTTATTACTAGGATCTTCTGTTTCGGCTCATTCGTTTGTATTTATTGTAGATAACGGATTGTAACGATTTTGGTTGTCTGTGTGATAAGTGGCGAGAACACTTGATTCATTATTTTGTCTTTCTCGTTTGCGCTTTTTAACAACTTGCCACGAGTATTTGTTGTCTGTTTCGGGTTCTTCGTCGCTAGTGTCTATTACTATGCGTTCTACAGGCTTATTGTGTGGGTTTAAGGCTGTAGGTAGTGACATGAGGTGTTGTGGGGGTTGTAGTTGGAAATTGATTGGAGGATTAATACCTTGATGAGTAGCTAGTGGGTTATTGGGAGACTGTTGACGCTGAAATGATTGCTGTAGTTGTGGGGCATTATACATGGGTACACCTTTTTGTTGCCAATACATTTGATTAGGGATATTGGGGGTAGGATACCCAAAGGGTTGGTTAGGTTGTTGTGACGTGGGTAACATCACTGATGACTAATTTAGATCAAATTGCTTACTTGGTATCTAATATTTGTTGCACTTTTAAATAAAATTGTCTTGTAAGAATAAATTCATAAATAAATATCTCTGCCGCTCGTGTAATTCCAAAAATTAAATGCGTACTATATAAGCTATAATGATTACTGTTACACGTAGAAGCACTACAGATACCCTCGCTGAGTGAAGGCCCTGGTTGCTGGCAGTGTGGCTAGAAATTCCTGTAGAGTCGAATATGCGCAGTGCGTCAGAGCGTTCATTGGCTGGACGTTTCGCGCACCGTTCAAACGCACTAAACTCCGTTACCCAGCGCGTTAAACCCAAAAACATAAAATTCAAGCACATAAATCAACATAAAACTCCAAGCGAGTCAAACTTAAGTAGCCCTGCTGGCTTTCTCTTTTTTTAATTGTATTTATCAATAAACAAATACGAACGTGAAATTCCTTTTGCACCAATGTCCCGGGCTTCTATACATAAAAAATTTTTTTTCTGTTGTCAGCATTGTTCTGAGAAAAACAATGACTATTAAAATACTACAAAAGTACGACCCTTTCAGGTAAAATTTATTGCACACCTTAACAACCCTACCCTTTCTCGTTAAATAACGCATTATAGAGTAATTCTCTTAAATTCATAATTTGCAATTTTGAAACCAGGAGTTGCGGGTTCGAATCCCGCTCTCGCCAATTCGATCGCTGGTATTTTTACGGCCCAGCTCGACTCAGGCTGCAATAAATGAGTACCTGGAGGTCAAACTCTGGGGTAATAATAGGTGGTCGGTACGTAGCGCTGGCCACGTTACTACCCTTGTGTACCGTAGGCTCTAGACTGTAACAGATCTATCCTGTTACGACCCCAAAGGGCCTTCGAGGCCTATTACGGGGAACTATTATTATTATTGCAATTTTGTCCACATTTACCGGGTATCTGTCCCACTGTGCGTCAGTTCGAGACGAGCTGAGATCGTTGCAGTTTAGTGTGTTGCATTGACATATTTTGGCTTTGCTAATCTTTATGAAACTGCTTTTTAGTAATTAACCAATCCATCGTCTGCTTGTTTGATATATATTGTATATATTTTCGATTTTGTGAAATACCTATTCCGTTCGTTATTTTATAGCTTTTATTTGGTGTTGACACCACGCATATTACCCGCTTTGTACAATTAAAGTTTTTGTTTATTTTTTTGTTGCGTGTATATATTTTCTGCTTTAAAAATGTTGAGTAAACTAGGCTTCAATCGGACAAAGAATGTAGACGAAGAAAAGCACGGTAATAAAAGGGGGGGAACATACCCAATGGAAAGTCTGTTGGTTACGCGAACCGTATATATATCAATATATTAATTAATAATTAACTTCAAAAGCAGATCTCCCTGAATGTTTAACATATTTTACGGGAGAGTTTGTAAGTGTTGCTTACAAAGCTGCTTGCAAAATCCGGCTCAATTAAATGTTTTTCAAATTAAAAATATTGCAACCGCTGCCACCTACAATATTGTTCATATCAAACGTTAAAAAACACAATTACTTTTGGGATAGTTCCAGTTATCACTAATCTATTAACACCTTCTACACCTTTTTACTCGTAGCACTTTTCTGTTACTAATAGCTCTAAAGTCAAGTCAGCTAATTAATTAATAGTAAATAATAATTTACTTTTTCCATGACAAAACAAATTTATTTTTGCCCAAATGTATTTTTTTCTACCCTAAATGTGTAGGAAATAACACAATTGAAAAATTTATTTTTGCAAACATGCCACAGATGCGAAACAAATTCCTTCGTGAAATTGCATATGTTCACCGTCTAGCCCAGTTTAAAATTAGATGCATCAGTTATTTTAATTTAGTAATTAGATTTATGGGCGCAATTGCGTGTGGTGTATTTACAGCTTTGAATTTTAACAACCGATAGCCCTGATTTATAACAACGCGTTTGCATTGTAGAGCAACCAACCGCCCATTCAGTACAGTAGTGAACTACACCCACAAGCACCGGTTATTACACTCACGTATGGCCGTTACGGGAATATCCAGCAATAAATTTTATCAATTAACTTATAGAACGAACTTAATGGAGTGGAACGCGTCATTATAATTTCATGCTCGGCTTCCAACGCAAATTGGGAATTTTGCTGCTCTCATTTAGAATTAGCAGAGGTTTTTAGCCTCCATCTTTAACAGCGAAGTACATTCGTTTGGAAATAACAAAAGTGTTCAGCTATGCCTAATAATAATCGACATAAAAATTTTAGTTGGGTGCTTCAGATTTATTACACGAGACATTCTAGCAAGTTTGGTTAAAACAATTTTATACGGTTTAGGTTACTTTCTAATATCCTATTTTATTATAATTTTCTGTAATAAAAAAGGTTTAAGATAGTTTAAAAATAAAAATGTAGATTTACGTTTTTTTGAATTCTGCTCCACGTGATTTTTTTTATCAAATCTCGGTCATCTTTGACACTCATCGCTCAGCCTTTATAATAAATGAAATATGAACTGAACGACGATTTTTATTCGTTGTATAACTTTTCCTACTCAACTGCCGTGAATGCTTATCTGCCCCGCCTCATATTTAGACTCCCGGTTCTAGAACGAAAAATACATATATACATACATACATACATATATATATATATATATATATATATATATATGTGTGTGTGTGTGTGTGTGTGTGTGTGTGTGTGTGTGTGTGTGTGTGTGTGTGTGTGTGTGTGTGTGTGTGTGTGTGTGTGTGTGTGTGTGTTGATGTTATATATATATATATATATATATATATATATATATATATATATATATATATATATATATATATATATATATATATATATATATATATATATATATAATATATATATATATATATATATATATATATATATATTTGTATGAAATCAAAACTCTAATCGGACTTTATTTGTTTGAGAATGGATGTGGTAATTATGACAACTAATGATGGATATCAAAGAATGTTAGAAAATTTTGTATATTCTGCAACATCGTAACAGCAAGATAAGACAACTTGTAATAGTGCCGGAGTCAGAGTGCAGTTGCAAAGGTAATTTTTTGAAGAGTAATTAATTCAGCGAAATTTAGATTTAAATTAGATTAGCTTACTAAACAATTCGGTTCTATTAAATGTTCATCCTCGCAGAGTTGCCTTATTTTAAATGCACTTTCTCTAAAGCAATTTATTTGTTCCACTTTAAACAAAAAAACTTCATGCGATTTTATAATATTCTTATCATAATTTGTTGAGTATTGGAAATATGGGGAATAAAAAATTCCAATTAATTTTGCAACCACTTAGATTTTAAGCCTTACTACCAAATTTGTTTCACTTTAGTCATGTGTTTGCATCTATACCTAAACCAGGCAGTGTCATTAAAATATTCAAAGATTACAGTTGTAATACGTAAGACATGGGATTCAAAAGAGTTTTTATTCCCAAACCTGCAAAATTGTGTGGCTTACACTTGTTAAATTCGCACATGTGGCTAGTTGAAACTGACACAACTTGGGCATCATCCCTGCACATATTTTTAATAGAGCCTAACAAATTTATAAATAAATGTTTTCTAATTTTGGCGAATATTTTTTAGGCTGAATATAAATGTTGTGATAACACATAAATGTTAATTGTTTCTAAGTTTAAGTATTTTAGGTCATCGGTCGCCATTTCACATTGTTGGATTCTTGCGATCCGATGGTGGCCCGAAAAGAGTTCGCAGGACGCGCTGCAAACGTTCTCCAGTCGGTGATGCCGCCGCCGGTTTCATGGGGGATGGTGACTCACCGAAGAGCTTTTTCAGGAGTAGTTCCCTCGGCGGGTCTCTTCTGTGGTGCCGGTGGCAGCGGAGACAGCGATTCTGGTACCGGCATTCTGCGGCGGCAGGCTCGCCACTGGTTCCGATAGTACTTTTTCGGAGTTGTCGATCGGACGATGTTGGTGCTGGTCTTCCTGGGAGCCATAAGCCACGGTCACGTAGTTGTCGGAGGTGGCTCTCAATTGGGCAAGATCCTATGCCTAGCGGCAAACACAGTTCGATGAAGGCCAAGTTTTTAGACTGCGGCAAGGTCAGTTCGAAGACTTTCGAGTAGCAGCAGCGAACTGTCTTGGACTGGCATGAGGCACGCTTTTATCCCCCAGGATTGTGCGTGGGGATGGCTTTTCCTAGAAAAGATCACGTGATTGGGCAGGCTTGCAACCCTAATTGCCCGTTTGTGAAAATGCTTATCGGCTCGGCATTACGCTAATTTGTTTGCTTTGCAGAAACACTATGCCTTGCAATATTAGGATAATTATTTTGCTTCGTGGAAGTACTTGCCTTTTTGCGTCCAACAATGTCATCCAAAATTTTGACCATCGTATCAACGTCTATACAGCAGTCGTTCTAAACATTTGAGTGATACCATTTTTTATACATAAATGGCATACATGGATGTTTAAAATAAAATACCCTACTTGATTATGCAATCATTACTGCAGTTTCATTAAGCGTTTACGTTCTGCGCCTGAATTGTCGGATCCTATACTACAACATACCAAAATTATAGTGGGTGTGTACGTGTGTGAGTGTACGCGTACGCGTAGTGTGTATTCGTTACGTGTGTTTGGATATCCGAAATGTTAAAATTAGAATAAAATTTTATTTGAATTATTTCATGTATAGTCTTACTTGCCCTATCTATAGTCCATAGTAAAAACCTTAAAAACGTTCTTAATCGTTTTCTATAACAAAACAAAACAAAAGACGACGTAGATTCATCATTTCAATCCGGAATGTAAACAAAAGATAGAATGGTAATATCCAGGATCTCCGTCTGTTGGTAAATTTCAAGTGAATCTTTCAGCGAAGAAAATTATGGCTACTATTCTTAAACATCAAAGCAATTTTGATGATCTGGCGTATGCTCTTGACTTACAATAACTTTTGTTTATCGTATTATTTCTGCTAGAGTATCTAGTGTCGCTATTATTAACTAATTATTATAAATGTAATAAGATAACTGTGGTCTTAATTACAGAACTTGTTAGGATATTTATGAGATTCATTTAAATAGCTTTTAAGATTATCTACACTTGAGAGCAAAACAATCGACTCAGCAACATGCTCGAGTTCTGAGAGAATGTGTATCCACTCCGATATCATTCAGTGTACTTGGTGAAAGACTAAAAATTGTGGTTTCAAATGATACCACTTTGATTGGAATCGGACCTATTCTGATGAAGTTATGGGCCTAAGGATATGTGTAACCTAAAAGACTTAAAAAAAGGTGATTATGAAAGAAAAACAAGCAAAAAAAATCTGGTGTGAACATCATACGACTTTCCTTATCTTATTATTATATATTTACCGGGTCCATCGTCTCGGCCCTGCGCTGCTCTCGTCCCGGAACTTGTTATTTTAAAAAAGGACGAGGCGCGAGTCCAACACTCGAAAGCTGATTAAAATAAACAGTACAAGACAATAATTTACTCGTACTTAAAATTTTGCTACGTCACTGAAGGTAACCGTGCGAGCTCGGCCGCACTAGCCTTCCCCATTATCGCCTGCGTGCTCCCTCCTAGTGGCCAAGCGCTCCCCTGTCCTCCCAGTCGGCCCGTAAGCTCTCCGAGCGCGCTGTGATTGGTCCGTTTAACTAATTTTTAATCGGCTCTAACTTATTTATTTGACCTTGGATCAAAAAATTTCATGGTAATTTTTTATTCCCTCGGTCTCATCTATCCGGTAATATAAATTTCCCGAAACATTTTATGAACACCCGGTATATTAAAAATCTTGAGCTTCAATTTTTTTTCGAGTTCCTATTTTACCAACTTTTATTTTAAATTAACGTTTATCTCATGATAACAAATCATTATTATTCTAATGAATTTTTTGTATCTTCAACCATTTAGATTTGCGGCCGTTTTGCGACAGATTTTGCGACCGTGCGACCAAACGGCTAGGCCGATTTTTACCAAAAGCACTGCGTCCCCTATTTACAAGTAACTTGCATACCAAATTTCAAGTCTCTAGCTCTTACAGTTCTCGAGATATCCTGTTTACTGACAGACCGACACACACACACACACGAACCAATGGCTCAAACCAACTTTTTTGGTGTCCTGAGGCTATATTTCGTCCAGAAATGTGAAAAACTGGGTAGGTCAAATTTCCACCGATTACATTACTTTCCTTATTATAGGATAAGGAAAGTAAAATGCTTTACAGGTAAAGCAGAGCGAAACCTGTGCATAAAACTAAACTATAGGGTTTTATTGAAACGAATGACAGTGAATTATATTCAGATAAAAGTGAATAGGGGCAAAAATTTAGCGGCCGAAACCGAAAAATTTGCGGCCACTTCCGCTCAAACCGGTCTCGAGATTTTCCGATCCGGGTGATTTTTGGCGTCTGGACTTGACTTATGGTCCTTGGTTGAATAGTAAAATTTATTATTATTATTTTTCTATCTATCCCATATCAAAAATTATAAGGTGTGACAGATGTCACAAATGACAGAAATAGAAGCTGGTCTCCAGTTTGGAAGCTGCCTTAATCAAAAGTTATAAGGCGTGACAGACGACGGACACGACAAAAGTAAAGTTGGCCTCCAGTTTGGAAGCTGGGTCTGCTAAAAATGAGATCATTATTTGAAATTAATTTAATAATTTTTTTAATACATGGTGGTGCCCTCTGTTCCTATTCCTATGTGGCCTTGAGGGATTATTTCCCGCTTTACAATCAACGCCGCTCTCAATGCAAAATTTCTGGTCCGTATTCTTAGTTTAAGCTCATCTCAAACAAGGCACATCCTGAACTCGTCGGAAATAATACCTGACTCCAATAACCGAGGTCCTAATCGAGATGTTCGCGAGTAAATTCCAGTCGCCTTTGCTTTTGGACTGCAGTCAACGTGGGACCCCTAGCTGCCTTTTTCGGGGTCAGATTGGATACCGCAAGACTTGTTCTCATTGTTCAAGCGCTGGAAACCACACCTCTGGCCCCACTCAGCTCTTACTTAAAGTCAAAACCAGTCATATGTTGACTTTTGAGGACTATTGATCTCTCTCTCTCTCTCTCTCCCTCTCTCTGTTGTCACGCATCTACGGCCGCCTCCTTGCTGGCGGACGTAGCTACCGGTTTTCCGGTATCGACGCCATACTCTGGACACAGCTGAGGGACTCAGATTTAGTCGATTTACCATAGCCCTCTCACTGAAGCCCCCTTTCAACAAAGCAACTGCCTGAGCTGCTCCGGCGGCTGTGGTTCTTCCGTCAACTTCGGATAAGTAACTGAGATGATTTACCGGATTGCAAGCCAATCACAGTCGTCGCGCACATACGTTCCAATTAGATTCGTAAATCACTGTTCGTGATGGATGTTTTCTTAAATGCGTCATCCTGATTAATGCAGTAGCAATAGTTTTTTAAAGCTCAATAATAAAAATACTTCTTGCTCGTTAATGTTTTTATTTTCATTTTCCTTAGACTGAAACAGGAAACGAAAATGCGCGTGCAGCTGGTGATTCGATTGTTTTGTCAAATTTGCTCATGATCTCATAAAAAATATTTTGTTTTGCCTCCTTCCTATCCCATAAGTATGATAATATTGTTTTAAAACACAAGCAATAGGTTCAGTAACGTCCTTTATCGCATTGATTATTAAGACTCTTAATAGCATTTTTTTGATATATCAGATGACTCTATTATAATAACTAAAATATCATTGAAATGAAAATTTTTATGAAGTAACGCACTGTTTTCTTAAACCCTAAGGGTTGTGTACTCATTGATATTCACCGACAAATATATATTGTTTACAAAAATGTTTGTAGATTTTGTATTATTATGATATGGACATGATCAGGCTTAATGTAGTCGGGCTTTTCCTTTTCCTTTCTTTGTTCCATATTAATCGCCTTCTCTTTAAAGTTTTTGCTATTACAGTGCTCCAAATTATCTTTGATCTTTCTCACATTCCTCTCTTCTGTGTACTTTCTTGTTATATTATTTTCGGTTGCTTTATTTTATCTATGTTATTTGTCGATTTCTATATATTGTAGTATAAGTTCCAAACTCTTTTACCAATTTATTTCTTATAATATCTTTAACAGCTATTAAATATTTTATTTGGGCGTTAGTGTGGCTAAGCGGTTGAGGCACTTAACTGCGGTGACGATAGACTTGGGTTCAATTAGTCACTAAAAATAATTAAGTTCCCGCATTTACTTCAAACAAGGGACAATAATGCAGTCTTTCAAGGCACTGTAGTTGCCACATCACCTTATATCGGATATAGTGCGCGACAATCGGTTAGTGAAAGTAAAAATAAGTCTTCAATCTCTCACTTTACAAATCATACACTCACACAGAACTTAAACTCTCACCATTATTATTATTATAAATACCATTTTTATAAGCTATACACATTTTTTATATTTGTTTGTTTACAAACTAGTTCATACTTTCGTTAAAATATTGCCCTTTATATTGTTTCTTTGTTATTTCCTTTTTTCTTAAGCAAAAATGTCTTAACCCATAATAAATGTTTGTTGAATTTTTGTATCTATCTATTTATTATTCATCCATTTTATTGATTTTGTGTATTTTTACGTTAAAATACTTTTTGGCTCGGCTTGTTTTTTAATAGACTATTAAATCGTTGGCGAATGCACGTTTTGTTATTGACGCCATTTAATATTCCTGTAATCTCTACATGTGGCTATCTTAATTTAATTTTTTTACGATAATGAATAGTCTCAAGCCTTTCTTAATTGTAAATTCATTCAACTTCAGGTTTTTGTATTTCTATATAATTCTTTGTGTTGTTTTTTATCCTAATTATGTTATTTGTCTATTTTATATTCTATTTCTGAGTATGCTAGCAAAGGCTTTTTCAATGTCAACGAATACTGCTACATGTATGTTATTGTTCTTCTCTATCAGTTGTTTTATTGTAAATATGAGATCTTGGACTCCTTTCCTCTTTTCAAATCTACTCTGCGATTGAAAATGAGTGCTTGTAATATTTTATCTAATATTCTTTAATATAATTTAATAAGCTACAATTTGTATTATCTCCTTTTTTGTGAACACTTCTTGCAGTTTTATTATTTCTAGTTCAGTAAATTATTTATATTCTACGTTTTTACCTTCTTCATCTTCTACCACGTTTCTTTTATATTGAACAATTCTCTAAAATACTTTTTTCATCGCTGCATTATTCCATCATTTGTGCTTAATATATTTTTATTGTTTGATTTGATATATCTAGTCCAATACTGATTATTTCCCAAGAGTTTTAACACCCTACAAAATAATTTCTCATTTTTGTAATTGTCATGTTCCATCTTTATACCAAAATTGTTCCGTGTCCATCGTTTTGTTTCTTTTACCATTTCTTTGACTTTCAGTCTTTTTCCTTTACATTCATTATAATTTTTGTCATCCATGTTACCCAAATAATGTTTCCATATCTCTTATTTCAAATCCATTTCGATTTCCTCATTCCATCATCTAGTTTATTTTTTGTATGGTGTTTTTTTAATAACTTCTCATGTTTCTCTTGATACTTTTATTATTTCATCTTTGATCATTTCCTATGTTCTTTCTAGAGACGTATTATTTATATTCTGTAATTTTATTCATTTGCAACTTCACTTTTTTATTGTACTTTGTTGTCCTTTCTTCTTTACGTCATTTAGGTTTTCTCATGCCATCTTTTTGATGCCTTTATTTTATTACACTCTTGTCTTTCTTCTTTATTCTTAATTTTTATACTATTACGAAACTATTTGAGTATATTTCTACTCCTTTCTATCCTTGTGTCTCTTACTTCCTTCCGAAAATGTTTACTTATTATTACATAATCCATTATTAATTGTTCTCCTCTGCTCTTAGCTTCTCTTGTGTATTTATGTATGTTCTTATGTTAAAGAATTTTATTATAGACTATGAACCTTATGAGCAGGGAACTTAATTTAAATGAAAAATTGAAAAAGTAAGTATGGACATTATTATATTAGAAAAACTAAAAAATTAAAAAAGAATATTAATTGGAAGGCGTGCGTTTAAAAGAATGTGAAATGTATAAAAAATTGGCAAACGTTATAAAGAGAATGTTAGTAATAAAAATGAAAGTGAATGAGAAATAAAAGTAATACCAAGATTAGTTATTGATAGGTCAACTAAAAATGAGGCAACTAAAAAATGAGTTTTTAGAAAACCAGTGTGGGCAATAGAGGATGTTAAAGGCAAACTGGAATTATTGGGAGATTTTAATAGAAATGTGGGAAAAAAGAATTAAGAAACAAGAGAAGCAGTTAGCACATAAGGTAAAACAGTTCAAGGCTGATTGAATTTTGTATTATCCATAATCTAACAAACAATTCAAAATACTGTTTAAGATAATTGGTTAATTAAAATAACAATTAATAAGACATATAGAAAAATAGTATTGTAAATAAATTGTTTGTACTGAGTTGTCAAAAATGTCAACTAGATTTAAAACTTTTATAGAGATGCGCTTCTATATAAATACATTTAGTAGAAATTTATAAAGTATTTAAAGAGTAAATAAGTAAAAAATATTATAGTTGCGTTTAGCAATGAAGAATTAGCATATTTGATGAAAAATCTGTTTAACTAGCCACAGATGTATTTAGTATATATCCTGTATAAATCAGTCTATAAAGTATATCAATAATTAGTTTGAATTTTTTAATATTTTAGAATTTTTTAGTGTAGAACGAAAGGACTAGCGCAGTAAATCAAATATCTTATCTATACCTTTACAAACAGCTCCTATTATTTGGTTTTTCTTTATTACTAACCATTACATTGACTTTTCTATGGCCACACAGCAACCTTCCTAGCGGTATAAAAACATTTCATAGGCTGCCGACAGTTTAAGCACCAATCCAGCACAAGTAGATGAGGAGACATAAAAGTTTATCTCGTCATTCCGTTTTGTCAAATAGCAGAACAATCCGGTTTCCGCTTGAAATAAAAGGGTGTCCAATAACAGGCTCAATGTTTAATTGTAATAAATAAAAATTAATTATAAGAAATGTAACCCTCAAAAAAATAATGGTTGTTCCTAGTGGTTTTAGTTTTTACTGTAGGTGACAAAAGATTAAAATAACATTCTAATTAAAACATAGACCTATAATCATACATTCGTTTTTGTGTTTTCATTAAAAAATAAAATCTTTGTCATATAAACATTAACAGCTTGATAAAGGAAAAACTAAACTAAAGTCGAATAGAGCAAGGCACGGAAATGTAATACTTAAATACATAAAATGGTTGCAACCCTCAATAAGCATGCTATCTGAAAAATTTATAGTCTATATAAGGTATAAAGCTCAGTCAAGAAGTTAAGCACAAAAACCTTTGGTTTAAGTACTTAAATACCGTAAGATTCCCTACACGGTGTTATTGTAATAAAGTAATAAATTAAAAAGAGAGTTCCTTTCGCATTTGTAATCTTATAAAAGATAAATTAATAATTGGAAAAATTTTTAATGAATGTCTTACTAGAGATATTATAATATTTAAACTAAAAAACCCGTCAAATAGAGCAAGTAAATAAATTTATCCAAGAAAAAAATTCTAACGCATTTTTTAAATATATAGAACCACCGAGTATTTTGTAAGGATAATGAAATTATCAAAACGATTTTAGTATATAATTTTCTAGCCGTATAAATTAGTAACATGCTTATGTATTACAAATATTAGTCAAATGACGCAAGAGAGATCAGTTTTTATAACTCACTTTAACATTTCAGATGTTACGTTAACAATTTTCGTCCCTGTGTTAGCTTATAAGGCTTTCAAAATTTTAAGATGATATATCATAAAAACTCGACTTTATGTACGTAGCCTTATAAGTTAAGCGAAAGTAGCCATCTCATCAGATATGCCACATTTTTCGGAAATAATATATTCATAAGATTTAAAATAGTTTACATAGTAAGCTGTATGCCACGATATCATCCTACCGATACCACACATTGCCTAAACGAACTTTTCCTTTTTTGGAGCCAAGAAATCTAGCAGCATTAATCATTTACTATAGTGAGTTCGTATTTGTTGTTTTCAGACACAAGTACAAGACAATTATTTTTATTGGTCATGCTACATCATATAAATTTAATTTATGTAGCGATATGTCGTAGATAATCCGTAGTTATTGATTTGGTAGCAATAGTTTTGTTAGTAAAAACACTCTGTACTCATTACAAAATTATTTAAAAAATAGGCAAGTTGATTTTAAAGATTTATGATTAAACTGTAAATAATATTTTTGTCTCGCTGCATTTCTTACGAAAACTGTACACCTGAACATCAAGAAATTTAATCAATTAGCTCATTTCCTTGTTGTGGGTTTTGAACTTTTTATTACTTCTCCGCGCAATTCAATTATATATAGAGGCATCGAGATAAATCCCAAAATTAATAAACAAAAAGACTAAAGTTAAAATGCAAGAAAAATTAAATTTATCTATATGAAACATAATATTGAGAATCATATTATTTAATATAGCCCGTATTAGCGCCCATAACCTTTCCAAGCTAGGATTTCAATCTGCTTCAGACTAATACAACTTCTTTGTTATCCATATGTGTCATTACCTTCATGGCGAAAGCCCTCAAGTTGTCCTTGGATTTACAATGTTTCTCATTAATTTTTGCCTCGACTACACTCTACATGTAGTAATAAAGGCTTAAACGGTGGCCATAAGTCTGGAGACCAGTGGTAATACAAATTGATATAGTCACCTCCTTTATTCAGGGCTCCATTATGTTGATATAGTTGTTGGAAGTCGCCTTCAAGCCTTCTTCAACGATGTGGGAATCTACGACGTCCCCTTCGCTGCTTATGAGCGCCAATATCATTATAGAGGCGGAAACATTTGTATACATGAAGGTAGGCTCTTCAGAGGCATCTTGACAAACCCAACAGCCAGTTTTGCAATACATCATCTTGTCCTGGATAATGTTCATTTTGTCCGAAAAGAATTTCTGGAAGCCAGCTCTGTTGTGCTTGATGTCGCCCAGCAGTAGTTGGGCCTTTGACTTCCTGTCTATTTCGGTTTTTTTTCAGTTAACAGTTGGCGGTTTCTTAGGACGAAAGACTTAATGCAGGTTCTAATGTACTATTAAAATACTCGTTGACTTTGCCATACCCATTTTTTTTTTTGTCAGGTCACTCATGTTTTGCCCAGGATCCTGATCGAGCTTCTCTTTCAATTCACAGATACATTCATAATTTCTCTTGTAATCAGAACGCTTGCTGTGATGCGCCTATCAGCAACTATCTTGCCCTGGTGGTCAGATTGCCCATTATTCTTGGCTGTGTCGTACATTTGGGTTTGTCGTAGAATAACCACGTAATGATTTTTGTCGGCGACTTGCCTGCGCGAAGGGATTTGAGTATCGCAGTCCTGAGACCGCATTCTCGATTCATTTTGTCGACATTCGTAGATCGTTGATTATGTGAAGCTAACTTGTGTTATCTAGTAGGATATTACGCAAGCGTACAAAACGGCTTTTTGTCTTTTCCGTAAACCTAAAGAAGTTTAACTGGACGACTCTGTATTTCATTAACCAATTTTCGTGGTACATTAACCACAGTTTCGGTTCGTGCACGTTTTTGCTAAATAATCCAAATTTCTAATAACAAATTAAGATTGTTTATAATTTATCTTAAAACATTTTTAATTCATAGCGAATTTTATTTTATATGTGCTTCTATTTTATTTACCATTATTCATAAAGCTAACTTCTGTTAAACAAAATGTAAATTTTGTCATTATTTCTTCTTCTGCTTTTTCACCGCGTTCTTTTATCCGCTTACGAACTTTGTTAACTAAATTCTAATTTGATTTATTATGGTGTTTCTTGCCATTTAAAGTAGGCCGTACGTTTTATATCATCAGCTCTTCTTTTTGGGGGGCTTTTTCTTGGTCGTCTGTTTCCCTATCGTTTCCAGTTTTGTTCATTTATCTTGCGATCTTGTTACATGGCTACCCGTTCTAATTTCTGTTTTGCTATTCGTTGTGTTATATCGTCTGCTTTTGATAAACTACATAATCGTGTGTCGCTTTTTTCTTTTTTATGGTTACTTTAACCATTATATGGTTTCTAGCTGGCGTTTTAAGTCTCACTGTAGGATAACACAGAAAAGTATAAATTCGTTATACATTTGTACTTTAGTATCTGTGGAATGCTCATCTTAATTTGTCATAAGATGTCCATCTAATTTACTGCGCCTTTTTAACTCTATTTTGAAATTTTCTTTCTCAATTCTTATTTTTTAATTGAAGTAATTGTATTTTTTGTTTTTTTTATTTTTATGTTGGTGTTGTTAAGTGTATTTGAGTTCTCAACTAAAGTCAGTTTGTTTTACTTATAGTTAATTCCAAACCTCGTTTTCTAAAAGCATTGCTCATCAGTGCAGTTAATATTTTTTGTAAATATTCCGGATTGTCTACTACAACCAATCATTTGTGAAACGAATGTCATTAAACATTTTTTAAATTGTTATGTATTTATTGTTCCAAATAAGCTTTAAAAAGTGGTTCAACGTTAAAGTAAAAAATAAACTTGTTCTGTTTCCATGTGTTAAAGTAGCGTTTTTGTAGATATTTTCAATCAAATTTGCATATCTGTTGTCAATTCGTGCATTTGATTCTAATCCGCAAAAGCTAACCGAAGCCGAAACTAATATTTTTTCAATCGTGATTCGAATAATTTATATATTATATTTATATTATATATATTTATATATATATATTTTTTATATATATATATATATATATATATATGCATAATACATATATATATATATATATATGGTATATATATATATATATATATATATATTATTATTATTATTATTATATTTATTACAGTAAAATTTTCCTAAACAAGCTTCTTCGGATAAAATAAGTTTATTGGCTAAACGATTCATTAGTTATTATTCGGTAAAAGCTTATAGGTATACGAAAGTAGGCTTATCAGTCTATAGTTATGTAAATTTAATGCATCCCCCTTCTTGTATAAGAGAACGACTATGGCTTTATCCTGTTATCTGGAATCTCAGCCGTGTGAAAGCAAATGTTAAACCATCGTTATAACTCTTTTAGTATATATTTTCCTGCACATTTTATAGCCTCTACAAATAATAAATCATTTTCGGTTGTTTTCTTTTTTTTTCTATAGGTTTTAAGGGCTAGTTCTATCTTATCTTTTGAAATTTTAGAAATCTCTTTAGAGTTGTTAAAGATTATTGTACCTGTTGTACAGTTCGTAAGTTTAGATGTTTTGTTTTATAAAGTTCCTTATAATATGGCTTTATTTAAATAAATTATTTTTATTATTGATATTATTATGATAAAAAAACTTAATATTTTAGAAAAGACTTAAAGCTCTGTTTACTTCTAAAACTTTTGTTTTATATATTTGGATATCGTATTTTGCTGCATTTAAACTTTTTATTTAGTTCTATGTACTTTGCTGGTTTTCGTTTTCTCTCATTTATTAAAGATTATTTTCTTTTAAAAATAACTTGTTTTTCTTACTATTATTCCTCTTTTCTTTCTATTTATATTTATCTTATCTAAGGCTCCTTTGCTAACTCTACTAATTTTATCAATTAATTGTTTCACAATCTACTTGGTCCATATTTTCCTTTATCAAACTTATATTTAAAGTTGTTTTAGATATTTCTTGGTATTGTTTTTTACTGTGCTTATTTCTTTCTATCTTTTCGTTTTTAAAATTATTACTATTTTTTCTCTTATTATTTTATGGCTACTGTCTATCATGAATTTATTTAAAATTCTATAACAAATCTTATTCCAATCTAAGTCTTACCTTACCTTATTTTCTTGTTTTTTTAGAGAAGGAGTTCATATTAACATATATAACTTACTTTGTGGAATTATGTCAAGCACCATATCGTATTTTAAATTTCTTTTTCCAATCCACTTATATATACAAATATACGGAATTTTAGTAATATACAGAAACATGATAAAGCTACAGTCGTAAAACTTAATTGTGTTCTAGTAGTTGAAATGTTACCGTAATAATATTAAAACATTTTTCTTGACCGTTCTGGTGCGTTTTTTTTCTAAATTACTACAATCACTGGGTCCAAAAATAGTAAACTAACTAAGCAAATGCAGTAGCAATTTTATAAAAAGTTTTAGTCGTCCAAATTCATTAGGTAAAATATGAACTGCCGCTCATAAGGGATATCCATAGATGCTTTAATTTCTTTAATCTCATAGACTTTATTTCAAATATTTTGTGTGGTTCCGTTTTTATACGCCCTGTATATAGTTTACTGCTTGTGTATATGTTTGAATTTCAAAATTCCAAAAACGTATGTTAGAAAATGAAGATAACATATTCAAAATGTATAAATTTAATAATCTCTAAATTTTCTTTTTATCCAAAACCGAAAATGCACAACATGATTTGATAAATAAACTTGATGCTAATAGTAACTTTTTATGAAATAGTTGTTAACCTAACCACATAGAAAATAACCCACTAAACCCAAAATTTGCAATTCGTCGTCTACATTCCAGCTGATGCAACTGTCTATTTGTAACGAGATTTTATCTTAAACTAGAAAATATTTTAAGGAATTTAAGCAACGATAAACCTAAAATAAACTTAACTCAGGAAACAATTAAGTTTATTATTTACGGAAGCCTTTTAAATGAAATTTACAGAGGCTGTCTTGTTTTTATACTAATTTTTCTACCATTTATTTTTATAATAAAGCATGCAATAAATATTTACCAACATACTAAAAGCAACACTTACAAAAATAAAAGACAAATTAAACTGTTTAATATGACCTGACCACAAGTACAAGTAAGTCATCAGACGAAGTTGTGAGCACCAAAATCATTTGCAAATCTGAACCATTCGTTGCACTTGAGAGATGAATATGGGGTATACGCTAGTAATACGTGATTTAAATTTGTTTCGAGTTTGTTCCGAAACTACAGAACTACTCTGCTCAGTTAAAACGTATGTACGTCAGTTTCACCCAACTGTGTCCTGATATTGTAAACAGATAATACTCCCCTTTATGTAGCCTAAAAAGTTACCTTACCTTACTTGTACTCATAATGTTTTATCATCATATTGCTATTATTATTATTGTGATTAAGGGCTTATTTTATTTGCTACATACAGTACTAGCCGGATCGGGTAGCCTTCGGCTTTCCTTCTCCATCTAGCCCTGCGGGGCTGCGCTTTTATTTAAGTAAATACACTTCTTAATAACATTTTGAAACACGTTCAACGACACCCAACTCGAAACTGCCATAGTTTGAGTTTTTAACCTATTTTATAAGTATAAATTTTAGACCTCTAATTTACCCCCTTGTAGGGGTTGAATCGAAATTTGTTGAAATAAAGGTTTTCTTGTTTTAAATATAGATTAATTATACCAAATATCAAAGCTCTATCTCTACTGGTTTTAAAGTAAAGGAGCACCCCCTCCGAAATTTTAGACCCTCAATTTAGCCCCGTTGAGTGGCCCAATCAAAATTTCCTAAAAAAATGTTTTCTAATTTTAACTAAAGATTATTCAAGCTAAATATCAAAGATCTATCTTTACTGGTTTAGTAGTAAATGAGCGTCTGTCTAAAATGTAACCCCCAGTTTAGCCCCTGTGGGGGTTGGATTAAATATTTCGGAAACTCGGATTTTTTAATTTGGCCGAAGATTATTTTTGCCAAGTTTCACATTTTTAATTTTAGCTGTTTTCGAAAAAGCTTAAAATTTTAGACCTATTAGACCCCCATTAGACCCTTTGAGGGGAGGGAGGGCCAAACTTCAAAAATACTTTCTTAGTACCTCTCTACGTCATACAAAGAATAAAACGCAAAAGTTTCAAAGTTCTAGGTTCGGCGGTTTAGGCTGGGCGTTGATGAATCAGTCAGTAAGTGAGTGAGGGCTTTCTCTTTTATACGTATCAATAAAAACACCTAGAAAATGGAAATTAGGTTCTGCTTCTAAGGCAAAATCATAAATATGGAATGTAAATGTTTTCTGTTAAATAGATGCAAACTATAATTTAAAATATTTAATTTATATGCAATAAGATAGAGCCGTAGTGATCTATTGGAGAGATCGTTAAACTACAAAATATAAAGATGCGGTTTCGAATCCCGCTTTCGCTGATTTGATCGCCGAAATGTTTACGGTCCAGCTTGACTCAGCCTGCAATAAATGAGTACATGGAGGTCAAACTCTGAGGTAATAATAGGCGGTCGCTAGGTAGCGCTAGCCACGTTACTACCCTTGTGTTACCGTAGGCTCTAGATTATAGCAGATCTATCCTGTTACGACCCCAAAGGGCCTACAAGGCCTATTAAGGGAATCAAAAAAAAATGAAAAGATTCTTAAAAAATGTGATTCAGTTACGGTATGGAGTTATATTACTTAAAATCTATTATCACCGTATTTGTTCTCTCCACAATGTCAATTAATTATAATTAAAAAATATTCCTTTCATATAAATAGGCATCTATAAATTTAACTCTCGTTTAAATGAACAAACAAGATATCATCAAAGATGCGTCTTTTACATATTACTCTCCAAAAATAAAATCTTCTAAATTCTAAAAATCTATTCCATATGGTCTTTAGGTTTTCGCACACTGTGTTTGACTAAAAGACCTACCAGGCTTACATTTTTTTCTGATTTTTCCTTTCAAACAACTGTGTTCCTCTTTAAAGATTTATTTAAAATATGAAATGGTTTTTTTTAATAAAATGTTTATTTGCCAGATCAACACTTTTGTTAGTATATGTTACAAGTGACTAATCTAACTGATGGGGTATCTTGATTCCTCGGACATCTGTACGTCTGATAAGAATTGGTCTTGGGGGAGCCTTTGTTTTAGCCGGGAGTGAATGTCCCGCTTGCCAAGTTTATAGTGAGCTGCTCCATCGCATGCCTTGATGTTAAGAAATCTCATGTTGCTTGTTTTTATGTACTCTTCTATTGTTGGAACTCCTAGTTCGTAATATCACTGAGTGTTTCTGATGAACCACGGCGCGTCTACTGCAATTCTTAGAACTTTATTCTGCAGCCTTTGTAGTTTGATTATGTTTGTTTTCGATGTGGTACTCCAGATTGGCACTGCATAAAGAGCTAATGGTCTTATGAGGGAAGTGTACATTATGTTTGCACATTTGGCTTTTAGTTTTGATTTTCGATTTAATAATGGGTATAGGTGTGCTAGTCTTGCATAGCTTTGATTGAGTTTATGGTTGATATGCTGCTTCCAAGAGAATTTTGTGTCTAAAAGTACTCCTAGATATTTCACTGTTTTATCAGGGGTCTTCCATTCGATCGTTTGGTTGTTGACTTAAATGTTAGGTGGGTTGCGAATTCTCCTGAGTGTGAATATTTTTTCTTGGCATTTGCTCGAGTTAATTTGTATATTCCAGTCACTAAACCACTTGCATAATTTATTTATAGCGGTCTATAGCAGTTGTGCTGCTTTTGTTAGATTCTTGCTTAGTGTAGTTATGGCTGTATCGTCAGCGAATGTTGCTAAACTGGCTTCTACATTTGGGATGTCTGACGTATAGATGTTAAATAAAAGTGGTCCCAGTATACTGCCCTGACGGACTCCAGCTCGTATACTTTTGGTATCTGGGACTTTGGCATTTATTTTCACTGCAAAGTTTCTGTTCTCAATAAACGAGAATAGTATTGCTTTTAGGTAGTTGGGTAATCTTAGTTTCAATAGTTTTTTTTGGGCCCCTCTAGCCAGACCTTATCTAAGGCCTGTGCTACATCAAAGAAAAACGGCTGTTACGTACTGTTTGTTTTCGTATCCAATTTCGATTGTTTCAACTATATTCTGGAGTTGGTGTGTGGTTGAGTAGGTTCTTCTGAAGCCGAACTGATGTGGGAGGATTATGTTAAGTGAAGTCACTTCTTTATTGAGGCGAGTGTAAATAACTTTTTCTAACAGTTTGGATAGATATGTTAATAGATTATAGGTCTGTAGTTTTCTAAGCGTTTTTTGTCCTTTCATGGTTTAGGAAATAGCAGTATTATGGCGTGTTTCCATTTTGTTGGGATGTGGCCCATCCTTAGGCAAGAATTAAATATTGATGTTAGGTAAGCTATGGATTTCATAGTTAAATGTGTTAACACGATATTTGGTATGAGGTCGTAACCGGGGCTTTTGGGGAATTTGGCGATTAAAGCTTGTAATTTGTGAGGCAAAGTTGGTTCTATATGTTCAGTGATGACAGGTAGGTTTCTTTCGATGTAGTCAATTGTAGATGCTGTTTCTGTTGGACTACATGTGATTTTTAGTGTAAAAGCACTATCCAGATGGTTGGCGAATTCCGCGGCTTTTTCTGCATCAGTGTAGTAGTTGCTGATTCTATTTGTGATTGTTGGAATTTCGTTGTACTGTTTTAGAATTCTCTTTATTGCTTTCCACATCCCAGGGTCGTTTAGTTCAAGCTCTTCAATGTATTTTTGGTACGCGGTTATTCTTATTTTGTCTAACTCTTTTTTTAGCTGGTGTGTTAGGTAGTTGAGCGATCGCTTATCATATGGGTGTCGTCTTTGTTGCCATTGACGTCTTGCTTGGCTCTTTTCTTTAATAAGTTCGGTTATGTAGTTTGAATGGTAGTAGTGTCTGGGTTTATGATACAATTTTTTCTGTGTTTATGTGTGGAGTAGCTGTGAATGTTATGAGTACTGGAAGGTGATCCGAATCGAGCTCGTCGATGACTGTTTGATGGATTTCAGTTGGAAAGTTTTTCAGGAAGACCATATCTAAAATGTCGGGCTGGTGATCTCTACGATTTGAATAATAGGTATAGGCAGGTGGGGTTAGAATTAGAAATCCAATCTCTGTGGAGATTTGCTCAAGTTTAATGCCTTCCGCGTTTGTAGTTATGCAGCCCTATAGCCTGTTTTTGCAGTTTGGGTCGCCTATTGCAAGAGTAGGTTCGGATGAGTTAAATATAGCAAGCAGATCAAACAGTTTTTGAGATATGGTGAATGTGGTTTATGCTTTGTTTAGTAACACACTTTTAATTATGTTAGTTTACTAAAAGCTTCCCAAAAAATTTCAATTGTTGATGATATGATTTTGTCTATATTAGGCAATTTTATAGAATGCAAATTTTTGTAAAAACGTGCTTGAAATTATTATTTCCAATAATATAATTATGATGAAAATGATTAGGCATATTTTCATTTGGCTGGTTATGTCAATAAGCAAAAAAAAAATAAAATCATACACCACACGGCAAAGGCTTCGTAGCCAATTGTTCAACAAATACTTCCATACACATAATCGTTTCGGCGATTCCTTGAATTTACCTTAAATAGAAAATCTACGTTTAAAATTCTTCAAATAGTAGACAAGCTAAAAACTGTCATTTACAAAGAAATTTCAACTGAACCAAAAGAAACCTCGGTGACTACGATACAGACTTTGAAGAGTTTCCGAAAGTATGTACAACAACAACGACGCTGTAATCTCTCTTTGCTATAATATTCCGTAATTAAATAATCAATGTACACCTATCAAAACTGCATATGTTATAGATTGTTTTAATGTAGAATAAAAAATTCTTATAACGAAAATCAACAAACTTCCACTTATTTGAAAAACTTGCACCCTATATACATATATAGTTATTTCTTCATAATGGTCAAACCATATGCGTATCAAAAACATAGTTTCTTATTTAAATCTCACAATTAAATTTTTATATTACGAAATATAACTTTTTAATTTATTATCTGCTGTTTTTGATTTACAACGGCTTTCCACATTTACCTACTTAACTGTTATTTCTCAACAAACAAAAATTATGCCACTTAAACACTCGGGTGCATGATATCACTTTATTACTTTATATTTCTCGCTTGAGTTTTCTTTAATTTTCTAAGAAAAATATGATTAATGCACTAATTCGTTTTAACGTTGGGTATGATATCGATACACCTCTTCTCATTCCAAAGGCTAACTACAGTATTAGCAAAACTCGGTTTATTTCATGTTTTTAGAAGCTTTAAGGTCACTCACTACACATGCGAATTCCGTTGCTATACAAACAACCTACCTAGTAATGTTATCTAATAGCCACACTTATCGTTAGTACTAAAAAATAATTTCATGGTCATCCTTTTTTGTAACTTTTTGGCAAATTGTATGTTTTTTGAAAATAAGTTAAATTTCAACAAATTAAAAATATATGATTAGTATGAAAACAATGTGTGGTAAGTAGGCGATCACATTTTGATTTGTAATACAGAAAGTATTTCAAATAGTAATTTTGTCTCTTTTGGAATTTTACTGTAACTTATAATTTTAGAAACTATTTTGTAATACTTAATATTTTTTATTAATATATCAATTCTAGAACAAAACCTTATGTACATAATTCTTAAAGTTTTTCTAAGTTTTATTATTTATGTTTCATGCATATATTGTACTAGTAAAAAATGTTTTATCAGTTTTGATTACGATTTGCTGAAGAACCACCCAGGTATTTATGTTTTATACATGAATAGTTAAATTGCAACAGGAGTGTAAAGAACGCACTTACCGTAATCACATTTAGCCTAAGCTAAACTACGACAGGGAAGGGCGAGTAATTAAAATTTTAATTTCGGCATGCCTCCACACTCATGCTGCATCAGCCTGTATGATATTTAGGCTGCTAGGGCCTCATGCAGACACAATAAGCCGAAATCTGCCAACGTACACCAAGAAGGTGGTCGTTCGCTGGCTCGTGCCGGTGCCTTCTGGGGTATTGATCGACCCTCGAGGCGACACACTTCTTTTGTCGGCAACACCTCCTGCCCCCAGATGCGATCTGTATCTCCGTATCAAAGGACACTCGCAGATGACCGCAGAATAATAAGACACCTCATCACGTTGCCATCAGATCATTATGTTGCGCACGTATACTCGGCATGCCATTAATTAGAATGCCTCGACAGCTTCGCAAGCCTTTTCGAAGAAAAATCACAAAGGACGGAGCAGCCCCGTTGTGCAATTCATTTTGCTGCTGTTGCCTTGTTTGCGTTTTTAAGCTCCCGGCAAAAATACACTATATTTACGTCCCACTTAAAGTGTAAATGGAAACTGTCTTTGAAAGCCGAGGCGTTAAGATTAATATCATCCTTCCGACATTAGCCACCTGTTTGTTTTCGAAGTCACGGTTAACAAAAACCGCATAGTAATGTACCGCTTAAAAATTTTTGACAAACGATTAGATGTAGACATAATCCAGTTCTTTATATATTCTTAATTTATCACTTTCAATATCCTAATTGCTAAAAACAGTTCCTATTTGAATTTCAAAAGGAAAAGATATGCAGCGTATGCTCCACGCTCCGCGATACTTTATCAAGTGAACTGCGTTAGCCGTGTGTATTTAAACCCACTTATAAACTAATTCATTTATTTAGAATCTCATAAACAGAAATTTAAACTACACCCATTAAAATTATATAAAGCCTTCCTGGCCTTTCCATTTCCACCAGGAGGATGCAAATCCCCAATACATGGCACCAAAATGGCTCAACAATGGCTTGACCAAAGCCAGACTTACAGTACTCAGTGTCAAAAAATACCAGGTAACTATTTGTCACCACCACAACAATTATTTTATTCCCAACCCCACCAACAAACCCATTACATCCAACGACCCCCAGCAATTCTCCCATAATTAGACACAAATGCCTGGAAAATAGTCACATATGAACGAGGCAAAAGTATTCAAAATAAAACGGAACATAAATCCAAACAATAAAAGTAAAATAATTATTGGCTAAATCCATTAAACCGATAATAAACCCCAATAGAAAAAAACAAAAATGACTAACAACAAGATAACAACCATGAAGTAATTCCAAAGCCTTTCCATTTTTATAGACAGGTTATGTACCTATTTTAGCCCTAGAATCATAGCTAAAGAAAATACTGTTAAAGCCAGGCGTCAGGTTAATATATGCTTACATTACACCTAGTTTGTTTCAAAGTCACGGTTACAAAACGCATAGTAATTGACTTAAAACTTGACAAAGATTAGATGTAGACATAATCCAGTTCTTTATATATTCTTAATTTATCACTTCAATCCTAATTTAAAACAGTTCCTATTTGAATTTCAAGAAGAGCACATACGCTGCGCATACTTACAAGTGAACTGCTTAGCCGTGGGTGATTTAAACTCATTAAATCTGAATTTAAATCTCAAAAGATTTAAACTACACCCATTAAAATGTAAAGCCTTCTGGCTTCCATTTCACCGGCGGATGCAATCAATTACATGGCGAACATCAGTTCAACAGGCTTGACCAAACCAGCTTACGTATCAACTGCAAAATTGCCAGGTACTATTTGTCGTCACCACAACAATTATTGTTCTCTCCCCCAAAACCCATACACCAACCCCAGAATTCCAAATTGACACAAAACTGGAAAAAGTCATAGAAGCGCGTACCAAAGCAGAAGCCGGAACATAATCAAACAATTTGGCAATATTCGTTGGTGGATATCGTACAACCTCAATACGAAAACCAAAATGACAAAAAGTTGGCACTCCGGTAATTCCAAAGCCGTCCTACTTATACACGCAGCACGAATCCATAGGCTATTACAATCGACGTTAAGCCCTCAAGGCAAGAAAGTTAACCCAAAATTATAGAAAATTACAAAAGCTTATTGAAAATAATCTGAATTTCACACCTACAAGCGAAGAGGAAAGAATTCAAGGTTTAAAATACTTGCAATTTCTTTATTGACATAAAAAAACCGCTTGAAAATTAGTCACACGTTACAAATGTTGGAACTTTAAACAATACACTGGATGTTCTTATTCGATTTGAAAACGCTCAATAATAAAATTTAACACAAAGTGCTAACAAGCAAAATTAAATTTGAATCCAATTAAAACGAAAATCGTTCAATCTTAATGTAAAATCACATTTCTGCTAAACACTCCGATTGGGGTTCTAGACTTATTACGTCTAAAAGCCGAGAACTATTTAAAACTTTGGAGAAAAACCACTTGAAATATCTGTCCACTGGAAAACCCACATACTGCCCAACAGATACAAACAAAGCACCCGATTTGGTGGGTTTTTCTGTATTACAAAAGACATTCCCCAAGGTTTTGTTATAATAAAATCATGTTTTGATCTATCTTCTGACCACTCTCCAATTTTAAACACCTTATCCGCAAAAGTAGTAAGTATAATTAAAACCGAGTATATTAATAAACGAATAAACTTGGAACGAATTTAGACCAATTACTTGACGAAAACTTAACATTAAGCGTTCCTTTAAAACGGAAGAAGATATTGAAACAGCTGTCAAACTTTTCTATGATACAGTGCAATAAGCGGGCTTGAACTCTACTCCTGAATTAGCTGAACCCAATCTAGCCTTCAATTGTCTTCCATTAATTCAATTAAAAATTCTGGAAAAGAGAATACTTAGAAAACAATGGCAAAGACTGATAACGCGTAAAAATAAAAGATTATTTAATAGATCACCCCAGCAACTAAAAGACCTCCTCAACAACAACAAAAACGAATGCATTCAGTCTTTCCTGACTAAAAAGATTAAACATGTTATAAAGCTTCATCACCAATTAGGACACGGCAAGGAATATGGGCTAGAAGTAATAAAGAAAAAGGAAGAGTCTTTGCAGAGCATCTTTCCGAGGTGTTTCAGCCACATTCATCAGAAAATAAACATGAAGAAGAAGAAGAACTCATACAGCTACTTGAGATACCCTATCAGCTTGAGCTTCTAGTCCCATGCATCAAAATCGCTAGGTCTAAAGTGTCATCAAAGATCTACACTCCAAGAAAGCACCTGAGTACGACTTGATTACTGGTCAAATTCTCAAGCAATTGCCTCACAAGGGAATCTCATGCAATTATTTAATACCGTTTTATGCATTAGATACTTTTCAAACAAGTGGAAGGTAGCGCAGATTGTTTCAATTGCAAAAAAACTCCTGGCGAGATACAATCATACAGACCAATAAGCCTACTACCCATAACGGCGAAAGTTTTTGAAAAAATCTATATCCAACCACCAGTTAGATTTTAGACCAATGCGTTCCATAATAGAGCAAGTCCATCGAGTGGTTGAAAAAATTAACGAAACGTTTGAAAATAAACAATACTGCTCTGCAGCGTTTATTGATGTCACACAAGCGTATGACAAGGTGTGGCACGTTGGACTGTTAATTAAGCTTACGATCGATACTTTCCTTGAATTACTTCCTCGTAGTTACATCCTACCTGCAAAACTGTCATTTCCTAGTTACAGTTGGCACTGAGCTGAGTGACTGTATAAAATAAATTCCGGAGTGCCTCAAGGAAGTGTACTTGGCCTCCTGCGATACCTATTATCCACAGACGACATTCCAACTGCACCAGAAGCCCTAACAGCAACGTTTGCGGATGATACCGCTGTCTTAGCTGCCGATAAAAATCCTGATGCCGCCACATAAACTTTGCAAACCACTCTAAATTCAATACATTATTGGTTAAAAGATAGAGAATAAAAGTTAATGAGACCAAATCAGTACATATAACGTTCATCACACGACAAGAAACTAAATCACATACAACTGTCACAGCATGAAGAAGTGAAATATCTTGGGCTACATCTAGATAGAAGACTCACCTGGCGTAAGTAAGATATCCTGTTTACTGACAGACCGACAGACAGACAGAAACACACACACACACACACACGCACGCACGCACGCACACGCACACACACGAACCAATTTTTTGGGTGTCCTGAGGCTATGTTTCGTTCATAAATGTGAAATACTGGGTAGGTCAACTTTCCGCTGATTACATTACTTTCCTTATTATAGGATAAGGAAAGTAAAAATCACTCATAATGTTAATAAATGCCTTTCTTAGTTTAATACGTAAATATAATTTTTTCTTCTAGTATTTTGAAACTTTCCATTTATTTTTAATTTATAAATATCTTAATTCACTGTAAAAACAAAGCAAAATTATCTTGCTATAGTGAATTTTAGGAATAAAAAAATGTTTAAATAATGGAACTTGTATTTAACTTTCAGTCATTTGTTAGATCGACGCTAAATCGGCTAATAGTATAAGTTATCTTGACATTTTTGTAAGCCCTAGTCCTTAGGTTGTTTTATAAGTAACTTGATTCACATTTTTATTGAAGGAAACAGCAACAATTGTACATGGGGTCAAAAATTTTGTTCTTATAAGTTATATGGGTACATATCATTTCGACACTAATTAGTTTTTTGTAGTTATTTAACTGAAGTGTTTTGAGGTACAGTTGGTTAAGTCGAAATTGATAGTGTAGTTTAATTATATTCATAATATTGTGTTTCAAAATTATTTTTTGCTCAAAATATGACATAATTTGACTGCTCAAAGGTATTCTATTAAAATAAATATCGTTTTACAAGTTTTTTACAAGTAACTATACAAAATAAAATAATGTTAACCGTTTAGCTTAATGTTAAGGAATACGAAAAAATTCTCGTCTCCAGGAATTACATGAAATTGTGACCTGACAACAAAACACCTAATGTTAAAAGCAACAACTAAACGTTAATGTCTGTAAATTAACATTTTTCATTATAGCAAAAAATAAATCTTGCCTAATAAAATATAAAATACAAATAATAATAATAATGGTAAGGCTCTACGCCCCGCGTGGGAGCACGGCCTGCGAACTGAGAGGTTAAAGCTCTCATACGTTCGCTCACTCTGCCCGGTCGTCGCGCACCATCTCTGATGCGGGGCGATGTGGCAAGCACCGCGCCTAAGACGACCGCCATTATTACCCCTTGTTCGAATGAATGCAGGTACTCAATTGTTTTTAGTGACTGAGTAGGCCACCCGCCAGGCGTCAGAGAGCACCGGGAATTGAACCCGGGTCCGTCAGCATCGCAGCCCATCCCTCAACCACGGGACTACTGGCTCTATAAAATACAAAACATATCCAAAAAATTATTTTATTCTAAACGTAATTAGGCTGTGTACTACAAGGGCTATACTGCTGAATAAATCAGCGACCACACGAAAGTAATTAGCGATTTTTAATATATAATAATAATGATAATCTCTAAAACATTTTACAAAAATTAGTAAAAAATTGTGTTTAATAACAAATAAATATTTTTTTATAGTAAAATATTTTAGCTCTCGTAATAAGAAAAATAAAGTTACTAAAGTAGCTCCTATAATTAAAAAAAAAACATTCTTAATCAATTATAGGTTGATAAAAGAGGAGATATGTTGCGTCATCACTAAGATAAGAAAAGTTCTCAGTAATATTCTTTTTCATAATTAAGATTGTCCAGTCTAAATAACTTATTAAGGTTTGAAATGAATATAGCAGAATATATTTTTTATTTTGATTAACTATATAACAATTTTGATTAGATTTTCTAAATTACAATAGTAACAGTTTTTATTTACGAACTTGAAAATAGCACTAAGGACGTTTTGTAATATTGTCGAAGCGATGATACTGAGACAGATTTAAAACTGCGCTCTAGATAGCAGAATTCTAAATTTATATTTACGATTTATTTCGGTATCAGTAATTTAGATGTGATTTTAACTAAATTGCGCATGAACATATCCTTCCACTAAAGAATTCTTAACTAAAATCTAATATTATAGATCCGCACACAAATTAAATCATTATCTGAACTACAATGTATATAGTAAACTAAAAGAATTAATTTTTTTAAGTTTATAATGTTCTATAACTGTTGATTAAAGATCTACAGCTATTGAGATAGGGTGTGAGTTGGTAAAAAAAATACTATGAGGCACTTCTATAAACTTATAGTTTTTGATTACAATTTCTGGATATTAGTTGCTACAGAACTTCTTCTTCTACTTTCAATAGGCTATTAGTCTATTTTAAAAAAACATGTAGTCGTGCGATGTAATGAGCCATGTTGGGGGTATCCTGAGTAAGTGACTAGTCTAACCCATTAACTTAAAAGAAGGAGAATGTGTTTTATGACTACCAAAGGTATTTGTATGGTGCACTTGAAACGGATGCAGTAAACAGAGCTTACAATGTCATTTTGCTTAAAAACGGAGTACCGGGCAACTTTTGATCAGTTTTTGGAGTAAATGGTTTATGTGTCGGGAGATGATTGTCCGGGTCGCATGTCACAAAAGAGAATATAACTATTTTCAAAAAGACACCCGAGTTCAATATATATGTGATTTGTCGCTAGATAAATGTACATCAGTAGTTCATACCATTCTGTAGGATCACATTCAAGTGAGAAAAAATTTGCTTTGTGTACTCCCTATCATAACCGATCAATAAACATTCCACTTAATCAAAACCATCGTAACAAATGACAAAACTGAACTTTATTTTTATAATGTGCCCACTAAAACACAAAACAAAGTCTGAGTCTTTAAAGGTAAAAATATGCTCACAGCGTAAAATAAAGAGTGTGACCAAATCCCTGAAGAAACGTGGAGAATTTAATCTGGCTATGTGGCATATTTCATTTTTTAATGAAAAGCATTGGAAACCAATTGTGCAAAAAATCTTTTAACTGTTTCTTTGTACTTTTTGTTCAGTATTTGTAATTATTTTTAATGAATAGTACTACCTCTTACAAATACTTTAAGTATCTATTATGTCTGCAATATATTTATTTAACGTATTCAATTTTCTTTTTAATCAATTTCTGACAGTTTAATTGTTTTTAATTCTAAATTTATATTTACGATTTATTTCGGTATCAGTAATTTAGATGTGATTTTAACTAAATTGCGCGTGAACATATCCTTCCACTAAAGAATTCTTAACTAAAATCTAATATTACAGATCCTCACACAAATTAAATCATTATCAGAACTACAATGTATATAGTAAACTAAAAGAATTAATTTTTTTAGGTTTATAATGTTATATAACTGTTGATTAAAGATCTACAGCTATTGAGATAGGGTGTGAGTTGGTAAAAAAAATACTATGAGGCACTTCTATAAACTTATAGTTTTTGATTACAATTTATAAATTTTAGTGTACTTTTTTATATAGTATATCCAAGACATACAAGAGGTAGAAGAAAATACCACTACATTTCTTGGATAATCTTATAGTTTGTGCTATACACATTTTTTATTTTGCTTTAAAATAAGAATAGTTGTCTGACAATTAGAATAAGAATAATTGCTAATACATTTATAAAAGTTTTTATTTAATAATTAAACATGCCGCAATCTATAAAAGATGAGAGTAATAGTCTTACGTACTTTTTTACTAGTAAAATCTTGAAAACCAAACTGGTGGTCTCAGATTAGGTCGTAACCTTCAAATAGTGAATTTATTTCTCTAAAAACCAATTTTTTAAAAAATGTTTTGAGAAATTAAAAGCAAACGAATGCTGCTTGTTTAAATTATTTTAGTATAAGAATTACCTGAGCTACTTTGCACCACTATAGGACATGAAATACTCATGTTATTTAAATCCTTTCTTTAGAAACTTGATAATAATATTCTAAAATTCTATTTGGAAGTAAAATGCTATTTTAAACTTATTTATTGGTCAACCTAATTGGTCTATTCTGTAAAGTTATTTTTTTCTATACGAACAAGTTGAAAACTTCAGCTGGTTATACAAAAAATGTTGTAGGTTTCTTTGCACTTTGTGTCCAGTTGCCATAATTATTTTTAATGAATAGTATTTTTTGCTATAAATATTAGTAATGGTAGTAAAATATCTAATCCTTTCACATGAGGGATTTCCTTAATAAATCTGCATCGTGTGATTCTTTATTTCTTGTAACAATTTTTTTAGATATTTTGCTGCTCTGTTGAAGTTTCTTTATGCTTAATTGCCTTTATTTAGTGGCTTATTTAGAAGTTTACTACTAAGTTGAGTTTTGCACAAATAGGTTTCGGCATTCTACGACCTCGAATTAAGTCATTCATTTTGTCTGTTCTTATGTTAGACTTTAAATGTAATAACACTAATTATGTGCTATAATAGATTTAAGTAATGTTTAGTCTCAGTTAAATTATGCGCTATTTCTTTGTAACACAACAATTAGTCCTATCTAAAATGTTCTTTCTATTTTAGAATGTAGCTTGCCACTAAAGAGATTATTCAAATTATTTTTCTTCATTGATTTTAATATATAAAATAGATTAAACCTTTGATAAAACTTAAAATTGTATTTTTTGTCTGCAACAAAGTATTTACCAAGGTTACGGAAAAAGTGAGTGAGTTGTTTTACTTTTATTGTCTATCTGCGAAGGAAGTAACTGGTGTTATGCAACAACACAAGCTTGGAATGGTTGTGTTTTTTAGTTTTTGATAATTAATTATTATGTATTTTTTAGCGATGAATCCGAAAATCCTTTTCATTTTTTACCACCACTTCAGGATTTTTGGAAAATCGCAAATTTCAAAATTCAAAAAAATTGCGAAAAACTGATACCATAAAATAGACATAAAACCCTTTTTTATAATAACTAAATATAATATATTAACTTTTTTGGCTTATACTATGCATTCCTATATCTAAACAGTTGAAGGGTAGGATGAGGCCTAATATTCTGTTTTATTAAATTTTTAATTTACTTTCATTATTTCCTTTTCTTTTCAAGAGCTCAAGGGCTCTTGAATGCCCCCTCCCCCTCCCACCCTCTAAATGTCCTTTAGGGAATCTATAAAATTGTTGGTATTGAAGACGACAAGTAGAGAAGTTGGCTCTCCATTGCGTGGAGTCGACCGCTTGGCTGAAAGTATGAGTAACTGAAATTTAACTGGTTGTGACAAAACTTAACAAATTAAACATGTTTATTGGCAGCTATCTGCGTCACCCATGTACCATTAAACTGTCAGTGCTATTTTCGTGCGTAAATCGTGTTTTTTTCCTCCTTCGTCATCAAACGCTATTTTTTCGGTGAAAAATTGATTTTCAGTGCATAAAGCAAACCGTTTTCTCAATGGCTTTAAGAGGCTGTGAAAAGTCTGTAGTTTCTTTTTGTTGCATGAATCGTGAGTTAATGGTGGAACGGTTAAATAGAAATATAACAAGATTTTGAGACTTACATCTAACCAAAGAAAATTTAGAATTGCTTGGTTTGAAGTTTAAAGATAAAAGAACCTACTAGCAGCTTCCACCTTATTTTCAGTACAAAGAGAAAAGGATTGTCTTCTATATTTTTCGGAGGAAGAAAAATTAATCTTTTTTAGTGACGTACGTGGACTTTGACTCGATTTAACAATTTGTACAAAAGCACCGATTGGAGACTGTTCATAGAAGCCTCGTCCAAAAAAAGTCTCAAATTTATCCTTATTTACAATAGGAATACGTATGCGTCAATACCTGTCGGACAATCTATTCATTTAAAAGTCTTACGAAGATATGAAATTTGTTTTCGATAAAATTAAATACGACAGTCACAAATAAATTACGTGCAGCGATTTCAAAATAATATCGATGCTCCTAGGTAGGAAGAAAGGTACACTAAATTTTCTTGTTTTTGTGTGAATGGGATAGCAGACAAAGAGAAAATCATTGGATAAGAAAATATTGACCAAAAAGAACTTTATTAGAAACTGGAACCAAAAATGTGCTCTGAAAAGCTGTCATAGATCCGAATAAAGTTCTTCTTCCACCTATGCATATCAAATTAGACTTGATGAAGCAATTTGTCAAAACCTTACCAAAAGAAGGTAAATATTTTAAATACATTTGTGACAAATTTCCAGCCTTATCAATCACTAAACTAATAGAGGGGTGTCTACTGGTTCTGGCATTAGAAAACTTATCAAAGAGGGTAATTTTAACAAACAAATAGAAGTTAAACAAAATTAGCATGTGGAAGCCTTTAAAGACGTAGTAACCAAGTTTCTGGGCAATAAGAATACGAACTTCAAATTAATCATTGAGAATATGTTGCAGGAGTACAAAAATTTAAACTGTTTTATGAGCTTAAAGGCTCACTTCCTAAATTCACATTTGGGTTATTTTCCTGAAAATCTAGGTGCCGTTAGCGAAGAGATGGGTAAGAGATTTCATTGGGACATCAAAGAAATGGAAATGAGGTATCAAGGAACAAGGACTACTACGATGATGGCTGACTATTGCTGGAGAGATGAACCCCATAGAGAACATTAAAGGAAAAGCGCAAAGCAAAGCATAAGCCGTCCAAAGAAACTTCGACACATGGAATAAAATTGTAAGTATTTAAGAGAGGAAGTGGGTACCACAGACACGATCTACCTCATAAAAGTGAATAAAATAAATAATAAATTAATTCATTTAAAAATGCACTAAAATAGAAATTTTGAAGCAATGACCCTCCGCTCTCCGCTTCAAACGCCTCAATTGTTTAGCTATAAGAATTCATAGTATAAGCAAAAAATAATAATAGATTATAAGAAGAAAACGTTTTGAGTTTACTTTGAAGTATTATATTTTCGCAATTTTTCGATTTTTTCCAAATTTTAAAATTTTCAAAAGATCCTGACGAGATGGAAAAAATAAAGCTCATTTTCAGATTTAGCACTAAAAAATACATATGAATCAGTTATCAAAAGTTAGAAAACATGACATAACCCAAATTTTGCAGGTTTATGTAATCAACCACAACATTTGCTATCGAAATATGTCTCTTACAGAATTTAATGTTAGTAACAGTACGGTGTCTCACTCAATTTTTGAGTTGCAGATAATAAAATACCTACTGGTAAATGTTATAGTAGTTTATAACCCTTCGGCATTCTCTTCGACGCCATTATCAAGAGAGGTTGGGTCAGTTTTTTACTCGGGGTCTTAATCTGCCTAAACTCCAAAGAGAACTATGAGTCATAAAAGACTAACCATTTGCACGCTCTACTTAGCTATTTATTAAATGTAAAAGTCTGGTTAGGAAAATGCACTGATTAAGAAAAGTTTGTTTGTCTCGACAAATTATGTAACTGATGACACAGCATAATTAACGGGTTCCAAATAATGAGTAAACATTGACCATCATTTTGATTGCTTAGGCATTAAAGGAGTTCTTCTATTTCAATATCTTCAGGAATGATTCTGCCTGTTAAATGGGAAATGAGAAGTAATGCTTTTGATTTGAAAAAATTAACTTTACGACCGATTTCTTTTTAATATTTAGACAGTACCAAAGAATTATCCCCCTTGGTATAGTGTATTCCAATTAATATTTATTTGTACATTTGGCCTATGTAGGTATTTCGCACTCCTTAGGGTTTGTGGGGTGTAATGGTCTTTAGCTGAGCGGATACAATCAGCTCTTTTACTGTTAGTCGTAAAAATCGTTTGTATATTTAGTTTGTTATATTCTGTTAGTATCTCTAATCTAAAAAAATAATGCTTTTACTTGAATCGGTAGGTTGAATTTTGAAATTTAATTTTTGTTAAAATTTTTGATAATAGGGGAATATATTTTGTATTAGGGTTTTGGTGATGGTATTAATTTCAGTTTAAGAGATCTGATAATGAAGGATTTTAGAACTGATTGAGAGTGAATTTGAACAGGGTGATAGTGGGATTTGGAATTTAAATAAAGGTTACTATAGAAAGGTTTCCTATAGACATATGATAAAACTATCGTTGAAAGGATTTATTGTTATGATTTATTTTATGCAACTTCTGTTATAAATTTGATATTATTACGAAGTTATTTATTTACTCAAGAAGTCAATTGGGAAAGCGTATCTTGTGCATGAGGCTAAGTGCCAAAAGTATCGTCCTTATTCGACACGTAAATTTTAAAAGAAATAAAGCGAAAACTTTTATTTAAAAATTAGTCATAAAAAGGTTTGTTACGACAGGTAAAGTCGGAAAACCCATAGGAGCACTCTTGGTTTAGCGGAAAATTTGTTTTAAAAAATAAAGTAGGAATTTAGATTGACAGTGGTTAATTAATTTGGGGATTCTGTATTATAATTAGTTTTTGGGAGTTGCAGTCTCATGGATGGTAGTAATAAAAATAATAATATAAAAATAAATAAAAAAAGAATATTAAAACTGACTATTATGCCATCTTTATTTACGTGAAATAATTTGAGAATTTCTAAGACGTGATAGGAGTTTCAGAGATTTAATGAGGTCTGTTCTATAAGAAGTTGCAGGATTTGATTAAGTTGTGTATAAGTTTTTTAGTGTCAAAGGATAGGTTTGAGTTGATAATGAGAGTCTTGGTATTCTTTTTAAGTTGTTAAATTGTTGGATACTTGAGGATAGTCCAATGATTTTAGTAAATCGTCTGTTTTACCGATATAGTCTGAGTTTTCAGGATAACTGTAGCCTCATCTTTTATCTACCGGTATGATAATAAATTTTTTGTGTTGTCTTAGAGTTTTTAAAGCTTGTAATTTAGAAAGTTTATTAACTAGTTTGGGTAACATAGCTGTACGTAGTACTTTAGTTACATCCCGGTTGGTTCTACTAGGTATATATTTGGGGAGTTTTGTAACGGAGAATTCTATTTGGGATATGACATGTTCAATAAAGGCACAATTTAGAACGCAAGCTTATAAGAAATATACAAAGAAGTTTTCTTCTATTTGTCGCTAAGAACTTTTAATATCACTTTAGCACAAACTTCCAGACGTCAGTCGAAGTTCAAAACTGCTTTTACTTTGTCAAAATTATCCGAAATGTGACGTTACTAGGCGCCCTGCGCGTTGCTCATTTTCGAAGTATTTTTTTTCCTCTGAACCCGTTATACTTAACCACTTACGCTTTCCCGGGACACAATCCTCAAACATCTGATCTTTTTGCAAAAGCTCAAAAGCAAAAAAGCTAGGTAAATTGTTTATGTCCAACTGTTAGGGCCGAAGGCTCTACCCTTCCCATCTCCACCCTTCTGTTTGAATCGAGAAAATCATTTTATTATTTTTCAGAGTACTTTGTTTATATACAGCAGGCTGCTTTTTAATAGCTGTTTCTGGCTAAATGACTAAATTCGAAAGAAGAACAATCTGCACTGAAGATACTTTTTATAGTAGCAGCCAAAAGCGGTTTGAACTATAAAAATAAAGGGTAGAGTCCTCGATACCGTTTTCAATGAGAGGTTTATATCGCAAAATGTGGCAGAGATAAGTTAAGTTTTATCTTTGCAATTTTGCAAAATTTATGATTTTATCCTCATATATCATGCTATTATGGCTACATTGTAGTTGGAAATAAATTTTTCGATTTCTGTATTAAGGTTAATAAAATTGTTATTTCAAATTGCTACTATAAGAGTTTGGGCCATCGATACAATAGACTATAAATAGCTGTATATTGTATACGTAAAAATTAATATTTAATGTTATCAATGAGAAGTCGAGCAAAAAATAATTTAATGTGTTAAATATGCAAACGTTTTAAAAACTCTTTAGAGAACATCGATGAGCTACATATGCATCGTTTACTTATTTATTTTTTGCTACCTGAGCAGGCAGTCAAATGAGAGGTTTTACCTTACTTAGGAAAAATCTTTACTCCTCCCACGATTTCTAGCTCCTGCGCTTTCCACGCCCGATCCTATTGTCCACCCCATTTACACGCGACAAGCAAAAGATTTCAGCATTTCCAGCACACGTTTGCAAAGCGGTGGCGGCGTAATCCGCATTACACCTACGCAACTTTACAGCAGCTGATGGCGGCGGTTTATCATCAAATTTTACCAACGGAGTCGCAGCTTTAGCATATTATTGAGAGTCGGCGGTTCGGCTCATCTTCGAGGAAATTAGATTCGTTCGAGCACCTTCCGCAGCGAGCAGCCGCACTTTTCGTTTCGCCAGGCTCCTACCACGGAAGTACCGTGTAACCGACAGCACTTGGAACTCTGAGACCACTTTAAACGGAGTTTTGGGCGTAATTGCAAGTCACTATATACGGTGCTGGAAATACTGAAAAAGCACCAACAGTACTAATGCATGTAGCTAAAAATAAAATTTAAAAGTAGTTGTGACTTATTTAAATGAAAAAATTGTATTAATTGTGTTTCCTATTGATACTCTAATGATAATCTAAAAACCCCCTTCAATTTTATGCATTAATTCTAAAAGTTCCAATAAACATTAAAATTTTGATAACTATATTTATGATATTCATGGTCTTAATTCTGTGAATTGATACTTATTCCAAATTCAACTCTCCAATTTCATTTTGTATAATGTGAAGCTCATAAAATAGATAACCAAAACGATTACCTGCTTAAATGTAGAGAGGCGCACTTTTCTATACCGAACTCCAAGTTATTTGTTATGCCAATAAAATAGCAAATGAAATAAGTATCTGGTTATGAAAAAGGATTGCGTAAAAACAACGATAAAACTTTATGAAACCCTGCGAGTTTCCATAGCCGGCTAAATTACGCAGAAGTCTCACCCTCCCTCGCCACCCAAAGCTCCAATGGCGCTGCGAAAGTCCCAAAAAGGTAGTTTCAACCACTACCGGCTTCGTTAAAACCCAATGTACCGCAGATTGCCGGAGCCCGGGGCAGCGAATTTTCTTCCGGAATCGGATCTGCGAGCTACCCTTTGAGTGTAAATGCGGCGGCGTTTTGCAAAGCGGCCGCGGATTTTATCCGGCCGCAGTTATTTGACGAGATAAGGCAAATTTAGCGCCGCAAACAGACGCCCATTGTTGTTTGTTCCCGGTTATTACATAACTTCTCCCGCGAGCGTCAAATTCTTCTCTGGAGTTGATAAAATTGTTCTCATTAGGCCAATTAAAGAGCGCACGGAAGTTGGAAACAAATTTGTGTTACGGTTTGCGCTTACCAAGCGCAAAAATTGGGCCAGCAGGAAACTTTTAATTGATGCAAGAAGCGGTAGCAGATTGCATTGGTGGGACCTTCTACCTGGCCCAAATTAGCAGCATATATTTATTATTTAACGTAAAAAAAACTGCAGAAAAATTAATTATTTGCATATCGTTCGTGTCCCTATTGTACGCCGTCTGCTTGAAATATGATTTCTACTACAAAGGCTGAATTTGACCGTTACGTTTACGCCTGTAACTTATGAAATAGACATATTTGTTCATATTTAAAATTTCGTTCTATTTTATATTGCAGTCTTATGTTATTTATTTTCGCTGTTCTTATTGTACAATTTCAATTTGTAATCATTTATTTACATCCATGTTAAAAATGCATGCCTAACTATTTTTATTAGTATTTTAGTAAACAAAACCCATTGAAGATAAAAACATTAAAGAATTTAATAAATAAATATAAACAATTTACACCTACATAATGAAAGTAATAAATTAGAATTCAATAATATTCAGAAAGCTTCATCCCCAAACATTTAGCAATATTTATATCTGATTATTTTTAATGCCAAATTTTTGTCAAATTATTTTTAGTTTTTCTGCACATGACTGTGCTTTAATAATGTTAAATTAATAGATACATACATATAGTCCCGGTATGTAGTAAGTTGAATTTATATTCGCCAATTTTATTGTAACCTACTTACTAAAAAATAGCTGGGCATTAATTTAACCGTTCGTGGCTCAAATAGTGTTTTAATTTGTTTAAGATGTGCAATAGCATACAAAAGTTTATTAACAACCGCAAGTTTTTTTTTTGATATTTCGCTTCAATCTCAAATGTCTTACAGTACTTTGACACCAAATTAATGTGATCTGGTAAATATTAGATACCTGAGTATGCCATGCTTATAATGCACCATTTCAGCATTTTATCGGTATTGAGTTATATTGAGTATATTTTTGTTTTCTTTATTGTACCATTTTTTAATCTATTTTTAAAAATAAGCCGAAGTCCCGGAAGCTGTAACTTGACAGTGCTCAAACAAGAAGCCATCATACGAAGCTAACGGAACGGGCTGTTGCTGACCACACTCTCTAAGCAGCTCATCAGACAAGCTATTTCGCAAGTTATAAAGCGCTGACGAGTTAATGGAGGAGAGTAAAAAACGCAACCTCCCTGGAAAACCCAAAATCACTACCTGATTCACTGACAAAAATCCCCGCCTCACCGTAGTCGAGGTTTCTTGACATTTAGCCCCAGAGTGAATCGCTTCCTGTCGATCTGTATTATTAGGAAGTAACTAATCTGCGGGTTATATGCCTGTCGTCTCTTAAAAAACTGCGGGTCTCCTCGAAGAACAGCCGTGAGAGTGAAGTAAGCAAAATTCTATTAGGGGAAATGCGCGCAGACTGAAACAACGAATTAAAATTCCTTTATTTGGCACGGACGGGGCAAAATTTATAAAGCGCCTCAAAGACACCTTTCCAAAGGTATGCCTTTCCAAAAATGACACACAGAGGAGGATTAGTAGATGTACGGGCTGCTTGTTCTCCCGTGAAATAGATGCCCTCGTCCGTATACAAGGCATCTTGGAGCCTTAAGCGTGCAAAGAAATTCTGGAAAATTACAAGCTGCCATGCATACGCCAAATTATCCGAGTCAAAGTCTCAATTTCAACATCATCGAGAACTTGTTGGATGGGCTGGTGAGGAGTCTGGTGGGTTCGCAGGTATCAGTAAACGAGATGTTAGGTCAATGGAATGAGGCTCAGGAAGATATCCAGTAGAATGTCATGGACTCCATTCCAAGCAGTGATTAATGCAATGGGTCATATGATGAAGTACTAGGCTTATTTTGATTTTATTTAGGGCATGGTTAATTTGTTATAGTGAATTGAAAATCAAAAACTTTTTTCGTTCATTTGACAAGTTTTAGTAAACTTTAGAATTGGACACCAGATTTCAGAATTATGATTATACATTTTTGTGAAGAAATAAAATGGCATCGAAACTCACAAAAACGGGGTGTCAATAAACTTTGGCTGCTACTTCTTCTTAGTTAAATTAATATTTCCTATAATAGATTATATAATTTAACGACTAAGAGAAAGAAAATTCTAAATAATATGGCTCTACTTGAAGACTTGCAATCTTTTCTCAACAGTCAATCAACAAGTCGGTGAGAAATTGACCAAGACTAGTCTAACGATTATTATAAAGAAAACCAAAGTAATGACAGTAAGTACCACTTTTTAAAACCATTCTCACATTATATTGGATGGTAGCAGGCTAGATCAAGTTTCAAGCTATAAATACTTTGGTTGTCAATTGAATCACAAATGAGATTTTAGAGAGAAATAGAGATGGAAAAAAACACCTTTATGGCAATAATGCAATTTTTATGTAGCAAAACCTAAAATACTCATATCAGATAGCGGATGATTAAATATTACGTATTATTTGTACCACTGTATGGTGTCGAAACTTGAATTGTTAAATTCAGTATGATTAACAGGCTATGGGTCTTCAAAATATGGGTGTACTGCAGAATACATAGCATTTTCTAGACTGATTAATGGAATAAATAAGGACCCAGAGTCTCCCAGACTAAGTGTATAAAACCTATTTACAATAGTACAGTTTCGAAAACAATATGATGAAGTAGTCGCTAACATCACGAAAAACCATAAAAAAAAGAACAAGGACAAAACTTTTCTTTTAAGCCCAAATGTTTATATGTTACGTATATAAGAAATAATTTATACAATTAAATAAAATATATATTTTTTATTAATTGATAACTGGTTTTGCCTTTATTGTGCGCTTAAAGACTGCATATAATCTTGGCATTCTTTCTATTAAATTAACTAAAGCTGTTGATTTGATTCTTGTCTGGATTTTTCTGTAGAAATAAGAGCAGATTTTTGCACTTTTCAGCCAAGTTTTCCAATATATATCGTAGTTAGATGGGCTTAAAATCGAGACTTTGCGGTATCCATTTTATAACTAAATTTGCTTTCTAGTTTTATCGGTTCTAAATACCCCCAACATACCTTTATAGTAGATTTCAAGAAAATGCCGTTCTGAAACAAGAACTTCCTGCCAACTATTTATTTCTTTCTGTGACCCTTTTCCTTTAAGGTCTCTTTCATGGTAATGAAGACTCGCTACCAAAACATTCCTAGGCCATTGCTAATACCTGCTCCACTGCGCGTTTTCCTATCGATTGTCTAACAAGACTCTCTCTGGAACTGAAGGTTATGAATTTAAATTCTGAAATCTATAGTACTCTTTTCACTGTTATGTAGACTACCAATCATGTTTTTGTTTCACATGTTTTATTTTAAGTTTTTTACTTAATAATGTATCCTTATAATTGAGCAGATTGTTATTTTTTTTAAACTCTGGCGATGGTGAATCGTTTATGTTTGCGGTTTTACATCTGTTCACTACTTAATGGTCAATCACCAAAGTCGTTTTTGGTTGCCGATTATTTTTTAATTTGAAAAAAAATACGTCTTCATGTTTTCTTACATTGTAATCAAGCGCTTTTCGGTTTAAATTCTATTATTTTGAAAATTCTTTATAACTTATAAGGTAATGCTAAGCAATAATTACAAGTGTTTCTATAAGCAACTATTTTCTTTTTGGCATTTTAATCCAAATTGTAAGTAATTTTTCTTGTAATGTTAGTTGTTATAAACATGGACAGGAACTGACCACAAAAAGATTTTTTATTTTATCGTGGGATTAAAATTGATTACAAAAGTCGTTCTTAGAAGCAATGGGTAAATTAGCTTTAATTAGTAGTTTTAGGGAAGTTGTGCAAATATTATTTAATTGCATAAAGTTTAATCTGATAATTCCGTTTTATTTTAAAACCAGAGTGTTAGTCAAAGTGAGCATTAAGGCGCATTTATCCTGCACACTTCTGAAAATTTGCGAATAATAAAACTGCGATTAATCATAAAGAGGCTGTTATTCACGTCGCGCGCCCAGACAGGTAATTTAAACAGCATCACAAGCGACAAAGCGCAAGGTAACAAGGGCAGCCATCCATCAGCTTCGGCAAAATGTTGAAAAGCTGAGAATTAGCTTTGGTGGAAGTTCTTGGAGCTGCAATGCTAATATTTAATCCATAAAGCCGTATAAATTGTTTACAGGGCAGCTTTATATCAATATCATATAAAATTCAAGCGCGCGGATCGCAGTTAGGCTAAAACGGGAGTTTTTATTTTTCTCTGCAAAGAACAACAGGGTAAACTAAAGCCAATTGCTCCGATATTGAAATTTACGTTTGCTGCTTAATATTTCTTTTTGTTTTAAATGGATATTAAGCGAATAGGTTATCTAAGCCACACAAAGCGGACAATAAATATTTGTTTCACTAGTAGCACAAGAATTATTTCTTTCTTTGACGTAGTTCCCTGGAATTGTAGTTTTACGTAGTAAGATTTAAGGTTTTTCAAAATATATCAGTTTACTATTGAATATAATTATTTAAGCATAGTTTTATTTTTCAAGAAAAAGTTTAATAATTGATAAGTAAACTTAAAATATACCATTTCTTAAAGTTTGCTGTTTTGACGTATTTTTTTAGTTATTAAAACAAATCACTATAATTTGTTAGTTATAAAGTCTTTTGCCCTTTAGAAATAATAATAAAATGTGTTAAAAGACAAACTTTATTTTATTAGTTTTTTTTTATTTACTGTTACTTTAAACTATCAAAAATATTACTCGTTCTGAAATGATACAGAAAATTTTGATAAGAAACGTTGCTTTTTTAATTTATTTAAATAGTTATGGCTATTAAATATTATAATTACATTAGAAATTACAATAATCTTTGCTTAATCTTAACAATGAGCGGTTTTATTTTTATTTTGTTTTAAACAATACCACCTTACAGCAAAGATGTTTTTGTAAATCATAGCTTAGTCTGCGCAACGTAAAAAGGATATTCTCTCTCATTTATCAACGTGCCGCCTAAGTGTTCCTTTGGGAATGTTTTGTGTTGTAAAAAGCAAGCGGTGTATGTTTGTATAAAATACAAGGAAGTATTTCATTACAAAAGACATTTTAAATATAATTAAGATGTTTAGTGCATACAAAAGTAGCAGCCTAGGGGTAGGTGTTTTGAACTAGACTTTTCAAATATAATATTTATAAGAGATTCGTGTAATTTAATTGCAAGGGTAGGGAAATTAGTAGCGCCTTGACAGTAACAGTTCTTATAAGACAATTAATTTCTTACAGTATTTGATCAATACGTTCTTTTTAGTGTTAAAAAATGCACCAATTCTCTAAAACATTTGTATTTCTTTAAAAACTACTTTGTGTAATTAAATTTTTTTGATTTATAATTTTCAAATTGCTAACGGATTATTAAATACTTCAGATACCTCTTGTAGCCTCAAAGAGTTGGACTTACGGAATGAAAATGTATACGCTTGACTGTATTTACTTCAGACACTGTAATGTAAGTTTAGAAATATTAGTATAACTGTAAATTCAAATTTCTTTCCAAAAACTTTATGGGCAGCGATTTTGCTGACTGATTGCTATCTTTTATATTTATAGAATTTTTTTTCATTTTGTTGCATTCGTATTTATTATATTCGTTGCGTTACAAAATCTCCCGGAAGCTTTCTTATAATTTTGTTGTGTATTTTATAGAAAAAAACTAAAAATGCAAACACACAGTGGACAAATGCAACACCGATCGTGTACCTTTAAGTAAGATTGGCCTTTGGAACAGTTTACTTGCTCAAAAATAATTTTTTTATTAATAGTGGCTGACCATGTTAAGATTAATAATTAATTTACTTACGTGTTTTATTACTAATGTAAAAACTAAGCTCTCATTATTATATTTTTCTGTATTTTCGGCAGCGAACTTGCACTCGTAGAACACAAATAAAAAAGTTTTGCTGTAATTTAACGGCAGCTATAATTTCTGATTTAAAATATTTGCAACGTTTCAACACAATTTTAAACAAAATTTGAACCATATATACTTGCTGTAATACTTTTTTTTTTATTTAACCAGATCAGCAACGTTGTGCTATACATGGTTTTGTTAACTATTGATTACATGTAACACTATTGTCGCTTAGGGATTGCCTATTGGCTTACCCATTGACTGTTTAGTTTTATTGTTGTATTATTTTGGTTTTGTCACCACTCTATACTTCATTATCACTACTATTATCGGTTGAGAGCAGATCTTGCGTCAGTTTGCGTTTCAAGCGTTGATGTATGTGTCTCATTCCTAGTGCGTAATGGGCTGCTCATGCACAGTTGTTTAAATTTTTAAAGAAGGTTGCCACTAAGTTTTTAATGTGTTCTTCTATGATTGGGATATTTAGTTCAGCGTGTAGTTGGTGGTTCCTTATATACCATGGAAAATTGGTGGCTATTCGAAGAATCTTATTTTGTAGTGTTTGTATTTTGTGGATGTGAGTCGTTGAAGCAGATCCCCACACACAGCATGCATACATACCACTGGTCTAATTAATGATTTATAGATTAGCATTGTACAGACTATGTGTAGAGAACTTTTTCTGTTTATCAGTGAGTATAGTAGGGCTAATCTAGCATAGCTTTCATTCAATTTGTGGTTAATATGGAAACCCCAGGTTAGTCGTTGGTCTAAGTATACCCCTAGATACTTAACTGGGCTATTTTGCGTGTTCCATGGAATTTCTTCAGTATTTATTTGAATGTTGGGGATATCTCTGAGGCGTCGTAAGGTAAACACTTGGGTTTGACATTTGGCTGAGTTAAGGTTTATGTGCGATTTTTCCATCCAGTTTGATATTGTATTTAGGCTGGATTGAAGTTCATTTGATGCTTCCAATGGTTCGTTGCTCTGGGTAAGTAGCGCAGTATCATCTGCGTACATAGCAATGGCTGCATTGTCTGTTTGAGGTATATCATGGACGTAGATATTAAATAGTGTTGGGCCCAATATCGATCCCTGTGGGACGCCAGCATGGATAGGTCTAACTGTTGAGTATGTGGAATTGATTCTAACGGAGAAGGTGCGGTGTGTGAGAAATAATCGAATAATATGTATCAAGTAATCTGGTATGTAGAGGCGCTGTAGTTTATAAAGTAGACCTTCTATCCAGACCCTGTCGAAAGCCTTTGCTATATCCAGGAATGCTGCTGTAGTATAAGCTTTATTTTCGTAGCCTTTTTCTATGTATTCCACAATTCGTTGTAGCTGATGGGTCGTTGAGTGTTTAGACTTAAATCCAAATTGGAATGGAGGGAGTATGTTAAGCAAGTGTAGGTTTTGAAGTAGGCGCCTGTTCATTATTTTTTCTAACAATTTGGATAAAGTTGAGAGCAGGCTAATTGGTCGATAGCTCGTTGGAGAGTGCCGATTTTTTCCAGGTTTGTAAAATACAAGTATGGTTGCATGCCTCCAGGCAGCAGGGAAGTAACCAAGTCGCATTCAGGCATTGAAAACTGTGGCTAAGTAGGCGTGTATTTTAGTTGTGAAATTTTTAATTATTATGTTTGGTATGAGGTCGCTTCCTGGGGCTTTTTTCACTTTAAGTTTATTAGCTAATCTTTTAACCTCTCTGGTCGATGTTGGTTTGAATTCACCACTTGTATTTGATTCGTATTGTTGGAGATATTGTCTTACTTCCTCATCATTAGTATTATCATTATTTGGTGCTGGAGTAAACACAGCTTCAAAATGGTCCGCAAATATATTGCAGATTTCTTCATCTGTTGTAAAAGTTGTGTTTCCATCTTTTAGTGGTCCAATTATCTGGGGCTGTCGAAAAATTTTCTTTGTAGCTTGCCACATTGTAGGGTCATTAGGTTGTAACTCCTGGATGTAGCGTTGGTATGAGTTAAATCTGTATTCATCCAGTTCTGTTTTTACTCTGCGTATTAGTCTATTTAAATGCATTTTATATTGCTGCTGTCGAGTATTTTGCCAAAGTCTTCGAATTCTATGCTTTTCTTTTATTAATTGTAGAATTTCCAGCAGTGGGTGCTGGTAGTTATTTGGTCTTCTTGTGTTAGTGCTGATTGTTACTGCCTTATGGATTCTTTTGTTGGTTGTAAGAGGTTGTTTATTGCTTCATCAATTTGTTGTGTTGCGTGAATTTGGCTAGGACATTTGATGTGGTCGTTCAATAGGTTTTGAAAGGTTTGTAATATCTAAAAATACACATTACACAAAAATTTGTATTCTAATTTCCACAAAAAATATCTTTTAAGCATTTTCTGTCTGTGATTTGTTAACAAAAGAAACATTTAAATTGTTTAAATTTTATATGTTGGTCTAATGTTGACTAACAAATATCCAAAATTTGATTTACTACCGATATATTAAAAATATATATAAAATGTTTTTTTGATAATTTTATAAGAGTGAAAAATAAGAAAAATAGTAGCTTACTAATGTAGTTAATACTAAGACGTAAAAAGGCCAGATTCTTAAATTAAAGAAAGCACTTAAATTTAGTGTTTTATAAAATGACAAGAAAGTTGTACTTAATTAGTCATTTAAACACACATAATATATATTACAAAAAATAATTTTCTGAAAACGGAATCTTTTTAAGCGAATGAAGCAAAAACTGCAGAAATTATTGTGGAAAGCGAGTCACTAATGATATGTGTGTAATAGATAGAAAGGGAAATTAAGTCTGGAAAAGCAACTGAGCGAGTAAATATTCCAATAGAGTTTGTTATATAAGATGGTACTGCAAATTTTATAAGATTTATCAATAAGGAACACATTTCAAAAAAGTGGAATGTAGCACACATCACCCTTATTCATAAGCATGGATATAGAGAAAAAAATGTGATAACTGTTGTGCTCTTTCGGTAGTAAGCAACCTCAATAGACTATTTACTAGTATATAAGAATACTTGAATAAAAAAGTGGAAGAGCAGGTGAAATTTACACCCCAAAGGTTGTGTAAAGAAAACGTTTTTGTACTGAACAGATTAGAGAAGTAGAATTAAGTCGAAAAATAAGAGTACATTTTTTCTTTACTGATCTCAAAAAGATTAATAATATAAAATGCTAGCAATTTCTAAAATGCTCACCAAAAGCAACATCACTAAAAAAAGCTTACTGTTTGGTAGTGTAGACAAAAACTTCGGTAGCCGTTGTTCAAACACATTTTCGAATCAAATTTGCTAAAAAAGCACCTCACCGCCACAACATCATAAAATGGAGAAAACGCTTTGAGGAAACGGGCTGCATATGCAAGAGAAAAGCGCAAGCAAGTCAACGTATCGTGATTTCGCATAGCCACGTATGCGACTATTTCAACTAGCATTTTTCAGAATGTTGGATTAGTCGTGCTAGGTCAAACGATGTGCTACTGATGTTTAAGGTATTTGTACCCACTTCTAAAAGACTTATAGCAGTCAAAGTACCGGTTAGGCGACGTAATCTACTTAATTGATAGGGATATGCTAGAATGGGTGTGACAAGAACTAGAGTATTGTATGGACCTATCCCTTGTCACAACGGCGCTCACATAGAACACTTGTGCGTGTCCCTAGGAATCTTTCATGTTACCTCTAAATTACTAAAATAAATTTATTACAACAATCACAAGTACATCTTCTTTTTGTATTGTTTACTTTGTATTATCTTGTATATTAAAAAAATATTAATTTTTAAAAAAGAAAATACTCGAGTATGAGCTACAATATAGATGATGCAATGTTATATAGCTTACAATTTACTGATGATGACTCAAAGCAAATAAGTATAAGTATCAAGGCTCCAAGAATAGTATAGTAAACAGAGGCTTACAATAAAAATAAATAAAATATACTATATGACTTTAGGCACCCATAGGAAGCTTACAAATAGATAATACTTGTTTAACAATGAGATGCTCAGAATATAAATATCTGGGATTAATATTTACTAACGATGGAAAGAACATTAAGAACATTCTCAACCGAGGGAAATCTAGCAAAAAAAAAACTCTAAACAAGGTGTGATTGTCAACATTTATGGTTCAGAAACCTAAATTTTATAAAAAAACAGCAAACAAAAAGAAACATAACAAAAACGTTTGTAAAGATCGACAAGAATTTCCAGAACTTTTACAAGATTAAAAAAAAACGTATGAAAGAAGTCATGAATGCACAAGAAATACTGTTAGATGTAATAACACAAAATAGTTTATCTGGTACAACCACGTCGAAATGATGGATCAAACATGATCACAAAAATTATATTATAATGAAATTTTATACCTGCAGAATGTAAAGATGGCACATGTTTAATTATTTGCTTATCATTTATATAGATTGAGGATAAAAATCTAATTAAGTAAGAGTCTATGAACAAAAAGCAATAAATATAATTAAACAAAAACATGTATAAAATACTGCCAACTTTCAAAATAATGTTAATAGTACAAGTAATAGTAAAACATAATGAAAAAAATAAAATATATTGGAATATATAGTACACGAAACATGGTAGGCAATTTGGCATTTTAGTTAAGCTTATTTGGCATGAGACATTGATTTATTAAGTCTCATTGTAAGAGATAGATAAAAATTCTAAATGAATGTTTTAAACAGAACTGTACAAAGAGTATAATGGAGAATTTGGCATTTATGCAAAATAAATAGCAGCGAAAAGGTATCATTTAACTGCTTAAACAGAAACATAAGATCACAATTCTATAATGAAATTTAACTACTTTAAATTCATTTTAACTACTTTCGTAAAAGAAGCCTAGCAATCACTTTTGATATTGTGGTTTATTTTACAAGGCGCCTCTAAAATGGTCGTTTAATGGTTTGATATCTCTATAGTAAAATGGCACAGATGCGCATGCACGCACATGGTTATTTAGAAATATTTGGAAAAGTGAAGTACACGTAACCGTTAAGTTAAACGTAGTGTAAGAAGTAGGGTCGGACTGTAATAGAGCAACGACTGAGCAACAAGTTTTGTTACAAATTGAAAAAAACGGCGACAAAAACACATAAAATGTTGGAACAAGTATACGGAACAGAAGTTGTGAGCAGCAAATACCTTTGTGGTTGGTTCAATCGCTTTTGTGACGAGAAGGAAACGATTCCAAAGGATTTGGACACGCTGAAGATCTGTTCCCTATTTGTGCCCGACAATTTGACAGTAAAACAGATAGAAGCCTTTGGAGATTTTATTACCATATGTGGAAAACTCCATCCTACTTGCAAAAGATCGCCATAAGATACCGTACGACACCTAGTGCTACCAATTCGATTCCAACTTTAAGCGGTAATCCATGACAAAGGTTCGGATATCTTCTACTAAAAAAAAAAACTATTGGTGGCAGATTCTAGGACCTTTATAAACAACGCCAAAAATGTGTTTTAAAAGATAAAAACTGTCTTGGACCACAATGTTCACGATCCAGCGAGATTAAGGAAAAACGAATTTGGAAATCCAAGCTACTATAGATTGCATGTTAAAATGTAACGTCCCACAAAAAAAAGACAAAGAAATCCTAAGAGAGTAATCTCAAAAATAAAGTATCCAAAGCTCTAGGGTCGCAGGAAGTCTTTTCGCTGTTGGTCACACTGTCGTGTTTACTGCTTTCTTCACTCTTAAGGAAATTATCATTTAACCTGCGGGGGCGCAGCCGTTCCTAATGAAGCTCCCGCTTGATGCAAAATTCGCGCAGTTATTTGGTTTTTGAACCCAAAGGGCGTTAAACCCATCTAAATTCATTGACAATTGACGGATGTGTATGAAGAGTTGTGCTTGAATGTTAAAGACGTTCTTAAATGGTATAGGGAGTTTACAGGTAGTCGCATAAAATTCACGACAAAGAAAAAAGCAGGAGCCCGTCAATTCCCAACGAGACAGTTGCAAAGGTTGAACAAACCATGCTTAAAGATCGGAGGATTACTTTCGATGATCTCTGTATTTTGGATCCTGAGGTTTCTGGAAACACCATTCATAGGACTTTGACTGAAAGTTGAGATATCGGAAGTTGTGTCCCGTAAATTCTTGCAGAAGATCACCAACGACAACGCGTTAACTCTCGCTCTCTTGCAACAATCTGGATGGAACATAATCACCCACTCGCCCTATAGCCCGGACTTGGCATCTACTGAAATGGAGATTTTGTAGAAAAATAAAAGGATATTCAAGCTTTAAAATGATGTATCAATTATTAAAAATTAACTTTTTTTAATTTCTAAAAACTAGAAAACCTTATTTTTTGGTATTACCCTCGTAATAGAACCGAAAAACTATAAAACAGACATTTGTGTTCTTTCAGAGACTAAAAACAAAGAAAAAGAAAACAGCAAATGTGATAATTACTTATTAATTTACAGCAGAAAAGACAAGAATAAAAGAGCAACATTAGAAGTCGGCCTAATGGTACGTGAAAGGTTTGAAAATTACATGAAGAATATAATATCGGCAACAGATTAGTACAAACATAGTTCAAAATTGAGGATCTACAGCAACTCAGATGATAAGTGTATACATTTCAGACAGTAGCAAACCTCAAAAGGAATTGACAATTTTACAAAAAATTGCAGGGTACACTTGATAGATTTCTGGGCGACCTTAGTGCGAGAATAGGTGATGAAAATTTTATCATAAAATTATAGATCCGTATAAAGAACATATTTAATAAATAAATCCTTAATGAAAGTGGTGAACAACTAATACGGATGTGTGCTTAGTACGAGCTACGTATAAACAACACGTTTTACCCGCATAAGTACACTAGGAAACAAAAATCTGTTATAGATTTTATAACAACCAATTCGTCAAAAATATCAGATCTGAGAATGTTAAGCTCAACAAATACCAGAACTAATTATAGCATAGTACTGGAAAAAATTAGTAACATTGTACAACATTCAAAAAGATAAGAGCCTAAGAAAACTGAAACAATAAATATTAAATGTCTTTGCGACGACAGGACTAAAAAACTACCAGAATATAGTGGAACAAAAAATAAATGAAAATATAATAAAAAATAAAGACAATGTAAATACTTCATTTAAAAAACTACAGACAAATATAATTTAAGCTGCTGAAGAAGCTTGGGGGAAGAGAAAAATTGATAAAAATAAAAGATAAAGCACAAAACTGGTTTATACCGGAGGTAAAAACTTTGGTAGCAGAGAATATGCTTTATTCTCCCTACACCAAATACAAAAACAAGCCAATAACTTATTATCAATAGAATGTGGTGAGAAACAAAATAAACGAAAACGTCAAAATCAAAACTGGAAGAAATTTTCTTAAACATGAAGCATGATCTTGATGGAGGAGAAAAAAAGAAGATATTGAGGAACCACAAAAAACCATTAAATGGCCCCAAATTGGAAACCTACTTTGGTCAATTATATCACAATACAGAACTGACAGCACATAAGCAAGAGATTAAGAAATCAAAGACGAAAACACTTCTGAACGGACTATCACAAAAAATAAGAACAACTGCCTTGAAACCAAAAATCCAAAAAGCTTTAGGGTTAGACAAAATAACTAATGATTTAATATGGGGGAGAAACACTGTTTGATAAACTATCTGTTTTGTACATCAACATACTTACACTTAAACAATTCTCAGAAGAGTGTAAGTAAAGTATGACGGTACCCATATTCAAAAAGAGAACAAAGGCGAAAAGGCAAAAGCCATAAAATTTGATAAAGTAGCCTTTATGTGTCCCATAGACCTCACTCAGATATTCTATAAATTCACTGACATATTAGAACTATTAAAAAAGAGAAATATAGAACATTACATTTTAGCAGTTATTAAGGAATTAAATACCAACAATACAACATATATATAGACGGACAATGGATTAGTGAAAGAGATACCTGTACTATCAGGTATAAGGCAACGTGAAATCATTAGCCCGATATTATTTAATGCAATATCAAGGAGGTTAAAACTGCCGGAAATGGGTATCGAATTGAAAATGAACAAATCAAAATAATATGTTACGCTGGTGACGCTGTTATATTTTTTTTATTATTATTTTAATGAATATTTACAATCTGCTTTACATAGCAATAAGTAAATTAGCTTAGCAAGTTACAATGAAGGAAGAAGTAATCCAGTGATTACACTCCGAATTAATTACTACTTTGTAATTTGTTTTACATATAATAATTAATAATATAATAATAATGCTATGGATCCATCTTCTACAAGGGGTATGCCTGAGTCATCATGTAAGGTTTTGTTCCTGACATACCCAGGGGCATTGAATATAATTCTTAGTATTTTGGATTGATTTTAGTATTTGAAGGTTTAGCACAACTCCAAAGTTGAATTCCGTATGTCCAAATAGGTCAGATTATACATTTCTACAGGAGAATTTTATTGTCAGTTCTTAGTTTCGACTTTTGGCCGATTAACCAATTTATCTGTCGTAGCTTGAGGTTGATTTGTGTTCTCTTGTTCATGATGTGTGCTTTCCATGTTAGTCTGCGATCTAATGTTAATCTTAGATATTTTATCCCATTTTTTAAGTCGGATACCGCTTAATGTTACTTCAGGGCATTCAATATGTCTATTTGTAAATGTAACCTGCGCTGATTTCAGTTCGTTCTCTCTTATTCGCCACCTGCCGAGCCAGTCTTCGAAGAGGTTAAGGTGGTGCTGAAGGTTAGCTGACGCCACTTGTAGGTTTTCGTTTGTAGCGACTAAGGTAGTATCGTCCGCAAAAGTAGCGATTTTTGTGCTGGCTGTTGTTGGAATATCGGCAGTAAAAATTAGGTAAAGAAAGGGTCCCAGCACACTACCTTGTGACATTCCTGACTTGATGGGATAATATGTGGATGTTTCCAGATTGAATTTTGTTTGGAAATAACTTGCTTTATGTCCAGCAAGGCGGCAGTGCATAACTTCTTCTCCTCAAGACCTTTAAGTATTTCATTCACTATTCTGTGCGTTTGTTGTATTGTTGTGTGATGCTCTCTGAAACCCAACTGGTGTTATGGTACTATTTCATTCAGATCAACTGCCTGTGTAAGCCTTTTCAACAAGAGTCTTTTAAATATTTTGGACAGTTTTTCCCCAACTACCGTCTTATTTTCTTAAAGGAGGGATATAGGCGACTGGCCTTTTGAATTTTTTCGTCGCTTTCCAGATGGAATGGTCCTCTTTTGATAACGCAGTAATATAATTTTCAAACGTAGCATTTCGGATTTTTTGCAATGCTGACTGTAATTGTCTTGTAAGTCTATTGTATTTGTTTCTATCAATAGGATTTTGACTTCTTTGCCATTTGCTTATGACTCTCTTTTTGCAACAAGGTCGCGAATATGCATGGGTGTGTTGTTTGTGGTATGTGCATCTCGACTTTTCACTAGGGTAGATTTCCAAGATACTTCTTGTATTATACAAGTGATGTGGTTTGCCGCATCATCAAGATAGTCAGGATGTTTCAGGTTGAAATTGGTATTGAGATGTTCGTCGATATAAGCTCTAAAAGCATCCCAATCTGTTTTAGCTGAAATAAGCTTAGGAGCGTCGGGTACTATTATGGGAGTGTGATCAGAAGAGAGATCCCAGTTTGATGTTATATTAAGGTAGTTTGGTGAGATACCTTTAAGCACGAAAAAGTCGATTAAATCCGGCAGCTTGTTTTGGTCTCTCGACCAATAGGTTGGTTCTCTAGTAGAAAGATACGAGCAATCTTGTTATTGATGGCTCGCAAGAGATTTCTACCATTGGTGGTAGTAAGTCTTGACCCCCAGTCTGTGTGCTTGGCATTCCAATCGCGTCCTATTATAAATATGTTTCCCAGCTGCTGAAAAAGTGCTTCATATTCTTCAGTTGAAATTGTATGTCATGGTAGACTATATATAGCAGATGTGTCAAAGGACCACGGCTGTTCACCGATATGGATAATTGTTGGTTGGATTTTATTTGTTTGATTTGTAGGTATGTCATGGTGTTTGATGGTGTTCCGAATAATAATTGCAGTGCCACCATGGGCCGTTCCATCAGTATGATTATTGTGATAAATTGTGTATTGTGGTATTTGTAGGACATAGATTTTGTTGTATTAAAGAAAGTTCTGATTGATAAGTTGATCGAAAATTGACTTGAATTCATTGAGAAAAGTGTTCAGTTGAATTTCTAAGTTCTGTTGGTTTTGCAAAGTAGTTCCTTGTAGTGCTCCACAGTATGACTGATTGGTTCTTATATCCTACTGTATATTCCTCTAAGTTGCGATATGGGACGGTTTAGAGTTTAATATTTGTAGGCCTGTCTCTTGCCTTTTGCAAGTCACTGTAGACTGTGCACCCTTTATAGTTGGCTGTATGACTGCCTTCACAGAGTGCGCATTTAGCTGGTGTATCTTTAGATTTTTGGCATAATGTAGAATTATGGCTTTCTCCGCATTTCACACATTGATAGAGTCTTGTACAGTACGATTTTGAAAGGCCGTACATTTGGCATCTTGTGCATTGTATGATGCTTTTTTGTGTGGCGGTTCTACTTGGATTCGCATGTTATTTAGGAATTTAAGCTCGTATATATCTTTGTTATTTGGTTTGTGGTTCGAGGTCAACGTAGAATAACATTAAAGATAATTTGCTTATTCGGTGTCTTATATTTATAATATTGCGGACTTTATGACCTTTTGTTATCAGGTCTTCTTTGATTTCCGATATAGAAATCGAGTAATGGAGATTACGAATGGCTACTCTATAAGCTCTATCGTTTTTCATTTGGTAGGTATAATGAACGATTTTTCATTATTTAAGTGTGTTATAAGTTTCCTGTATGTATCTGGAGTGTTAGCATTAAGTTTAATAGTATCGTTAGCTAGAGCTTTACTTTGATAAGTTTCTTCTGGAGTGACTTTGGATAGGCTTTCAGTCATTTTTTTTAAATCTAATACTCCATAGATGAATATTGGTGGAGGTTTAGATATTTTCGGAGATTTTTCATTTTGAGTTATAGGTGTTTCAACAGTTTTGTTTGTTAGAGAGTTAAACCTGTTTGATGTTAAACATTAGATGGTCCAGCTGCATTTATTATTTTTTGAACATTAGTTCGCTTTCTTTTTTTTTATCACTTGCCATTCATGTTTATTCACAGAGGTTTCATCATCGTTACTAACTGGCATTGCTAATTTATTATTATTAGTGGAAGTTTCGTCTGCTGGGACTGCACTTATTGTATTTTGTTGCTGATTAGTCGGCTGAGAATAATAATTATGTTGTGGATTATTGATTTGTTGGGTGTTGAAAGGATATTGACTGTTTGATAGCTGGTAGTTCATTTGCATTTGTGAGAAGGATAGCGGTGAGCTGATTGTGGTTGGAATTTTTGTTGATAAAGAGGGAACTGGGCGGTCGCTGAATGCTGCGTTTGGCCGAACTGATTAGCACAAAGCGGATTAAAGCCATAAGGATGGCTCATTTTGTTTGATAAGGACTCGTGTGCTAATATTCGAAGTGTTATTGTTGTTTTTGATCAATTACTTGACAATTATAATAACTTGGCTTTACGACCACACTTGCCGTATATGTTGTGCACTTTCAATCTCAGCGAAAACGGGACGTCCTGACTCGTTGAAACTCAAGCGGCAACTCGTTATAATATCTGAAGATGTAGATATCCTACCAATACAGTTATATAAATAGGAAACAATGGCAAAAACATTCAACATGACTATGTCTATTCAGAAAATACAGTCTCTTAAATCTTCAAGAAATCACAAAGATGCAAACTAGCCATATAAAGCTAAAGTGTAGAGCAAGTGATAAATTTCAAATATTTGAAAGCCAATTTAATTAGTAGCATAAATATTGAAATCTATAACCGGTTACAATTTAAGATATAAACAGAGATACGAAGGCGTCAGACACGCATGAGACATCGACGATGTCAAGATGGCCAAGAAAAAGAAGAAAAGAGTGGAAAGACCATGTCAATAGGATGGCTGATAAACGATTAACAATAATAGCTAAACATGAAAAGTTTCTTTAGGAGATCATGAAAGCACTGGTGCGAAAGTTGGATATCGGTGCCACAAGACGAGAATTTTATTAGTATATACAAAACCTAATTTAAAAAGAAAAAGAAAAGCTAAAGGTGATTTGTTTGTATATTTTGTCTAGTTTGTTTTCCGGTACAATTCGCCAAACTTTTTAAATACATGAAGTTTTTGCTAAGAGTTCGATAAATTGCTTAAAAATGTTATTTACCAAGTTATTGTGTAGGTTATAAGAGAGAAACTATATCGGTGAGCAATACTCCAGGTAGGGTTTGACTAATTAAAAACAAGAGAGTAGTTTAAGCGCTAACATATTTATTAGTATGTTAATATAATAACACCAAACAGCTCTATAAATATTATTTGAAGGAAAGTAAACGTAAATTAAATTAGGAACCCTTTCATTACGTCAAACATGACGGAGCATTTATTTACAGTCACTTTCAGCCATCAAAACACAAGTTACAGTGCAAGTTTAGAGCATCGGCAGGGTTAATATTAACATTGTCGGCAAATAAAAGAACGCAAATTTCAGAAAAAATGTATGATATCATTAAAGCAAAGAAGTAAAGGGAAATGGCTCAGATGTGAACCTTGAACAACTGCTAAGTGTGCTCGAAACTTGCGGGAACTATAATTGTTTAACTTTACTACTTCTTATTGCAAAAATGAGTTGCCGTTACGTTCAAAAAACGACAACCACGACAAAACCTCTTAATTTAACCAGTAAAAGCTAGTAAAAGCTAGTGTCAGTGACCAAATCTAAAATGTCCTGCAATCAAAATATTAAATAATTATACTTTAGTATATGTAAATAATTTATTCATGTAACCATGTTGTAAAGATGAAGTATAAATTTTGTCAACCCTAATATATAAGACAACTTTTGAAGAGTGGACAATGTAATAACTGGGCGGTGATTTCTCTATCATCACATTTACGAGCGGGGATTACAGAATTTTTTCCATGCGTCAAGAAATATCGCGTTTTAACAAAAACGATTAAAAATTTAAAATAGTGACAAATTCAATTATTACCAACATTTTTAAGGAACCGAGGAGATAAACAAGTTGGACCAGTTCAATTAATAAGATAAAATGCTGTTAAGGCATTTTAGATTTCACATTATGTTAATATGCAATGACAAAAGTCAACAGACATCTGTACGTCAAACTAAAAATTTGCAATATCTCAATTAATTATTAGCACACTTATCTTGGAAAAATCTGGAAAACAATTTACATTTTTTTTTGTTGACTTACAGGAATTGCAGCCTTAAGGGCTTATTGTCCCTACTATCATGAACTTAAATACTAGGACATTCACACACACCCATGGGTTGAGCGAGACTCAAACTCGCGCGCGCCGGCTAGAGCACAGAGGCAACTGCTTGAACCATCTGAACCACCCTGTCCCCTAATATTTTACATATGATATATCAAAATCAGTGTAAATAGCATTTAGCATAGTAAGAAGAATCAGGTATTTTATCGCCTTTTCTTGTTACAGTTAAGATAAAGTCAGAGCAACATTATGAGTAATGTTCTTCTGCAATAGTTGTTCTGAATTAATCAACTAAGTACTTTAAGTTCACTCCCAATTTTTGGAATAAAGTGCAGAATCTAAACCAGATGTCTTATAAAATTTCTGAGCAGCTTTTTTTTTAAGAATAGCCATTTAACATTGTAAATTAAACAAAGCAGATTAGTGCCGAATATCATTTAAAATTAGGGATTATGAGTACACAATCTGATAAAATTAATTATTAATGCATAATTATGTTTTGTAGAGCAATAAATCGAATAAAACCTAGTTTTTCGTTAACGACCACACGTTTAAAATCAAATTTGTTGAAATTATAAACGAAAAAGTTTAACTTTTATTAAGAAAAAGTGTTATGCACAATAATTTCAGTCTTAGATGGTGGGTGATCTGTATCAATTAATATCAGCTATAATACTGGTAGCAATCTTATTAGGCAAATGTTTATCTTATATATTACCCGGCCTTAAAAAGTGGCCAGACAGTTATGAGATATTGCCAGAAAGCTGTTAGACTGATTAAATTAATTTTTTTTTATTGCAAAATGTTTTTATTATTATTGAAACATAATTAAACTTATCAGTAAATGCTCAGGTATAGCGTTAAAGGATCTTATTAGACGTATTTGTTAATTGGATGAATAATGAGGCAGTTATCAGGGCCACCGTTTTGAAAAATGGTGTTTAGAGAAAAACGTTAAAGATTTTCTCTGAGTTAAAATTAGATAAAATAAAAAATTTGTATCTGAATCAATAATGCTTGCAACATAAAGCTTAATCTTCCTCTGTAGTAGGCAGTTCTTGGGATAGCAATCAATTTTATCTTTGGTAAATTCGGCCCTCTTTCGTCGCGTCCTAAGTTCAGCTATACAAATCCGTTGGTATCAACTTCTTGGCAGATGTAGTAGACTGCATTGCCAATAGATACGTTTAATGTTTATGGTATTGTCAACAAACTCATATGGCCTTATTGAACATTGCTACTATAATTTACGCCATTTCAACAGTGCTATCTTTTGGAGCAATCCTTCAGATGAGAGCATTCAGGCTTTTGTTCGAATTCTGCGTATAACCGCCAACACACTTTAACAAAAAATCGTTTTTACTCAAGTCTTTAAATATAAGCCTAACAGCTTCTTAGAGGTTTTAAGAAAGAACAGCCTTATGCTTATAATTTTTAAGGTGTTAGTATACGCCTATTGCTAAGAGCGCCACAAATCTTCTCCAGTGAAGTAGACTTGATGTTCTAGTTCTTTGTTCGTTGTAATATTGTGGAAATATATTTCCCCGATTATTTTTTACTACTTACCGCTATCCCTGTTGTAATGAAAATATTTTACTTCGAGCAGTTCGATTGTTGAAACATTTCAAACAGCTGTAACTTCATCCATAATTCAAATATCGACTTTGTTCTAGGTTTAAAATATTTACAGAAAACATGCCTTCCAAAATAACGATTTTCTGAAATTGTAAGACGTATATGATCCCTTAAATTATACAAGCAAAAAGAGTAGATTCAATACAGTTTTAACACCATATTAGACAACAGATTAATTTCGGAGAATTTCAAAATTTGATCACTTTAGATTAGATAAACTAAAATTTTTATAAATACTATGAATTATTGTTATCACATTGAAGATAAAATTATTCTACTGCTTTGCAATAATTTTTATGTTTGCAATTAATATTATCGACAACAGAAATTTCAATAATAGATTTAACAGAACATGTCATCCTCTATATTTATTTGAACGATTCCATAGAATTTAATTTTTTACAGTTTGTTTATAATATTACTCTAGTATTTTTTTATTGTAAAATAAGTAATTTTATTCTAATTGATTTACAATAGTTTGGAATTTTTAAACTGTTAAAACAAAAAAAAAATAGATTTAAACTAAAAATAAAAAAATCTAATTCAATCACACTGGGTATGCAAATAAAATTATCTCTGTAAAATCTGATCTATCTAATATCTTTAAAGCGCTATGCGGAGGTCCCCGGTCTCCGGTCTCCGGTCTCCGGTTCCACGGCCCGGCCGTGTGAAGAGCATTGGTTGTCAGAGTAACGCGTTCGGGGCCACGCGGAAATACACGAACGATCGTCTTATCTTTAAAGCACACTGCAATTTTAAAAACAAATTAAAATTAAATTATTTGTCCTATTTTTTAGCTTTTATGTTCTTTTTTGCAAATAAACATTCTTTGGTATGGAACGAGTACAAATAGCTGAGTACCACATAAATTACATGAGAAAACGAAGAAGTGAGCAGATTGTGGATGAAATGGCAGCAATAAATAAAGCGAGGCGACATATATGTGCTGAAAGAACTCTGGAGGAAGTTGAAGTAGAAAACCAAGCAAGACAACAACGACGTTCTTAAAAAACACCAAAAGAAATAGTTGCAGAAAACGAAACAAGACGACAGCAAAGTTTACGAAGAACCCCAGAAGAAATAGCAGCAAGAAACCAAACAAGGCGGTTGCGACGTTCTCAAAGAACATTGGAAGAAATAGATGCAAAATAGTAACAATTGCTACATACAGTTCGTAACACTTGCATTCTCTCTAGCAGCCAAGCGTAGCTGGCTGGATTTTCTGCTAATATAATCATAAATTACAATAATTCTTGAGAAAAAAAGAAAAAATGAAAATGTCTACTCACCCTAGAAATTTGTCAGACTCTTGATTTTTATGTAAATTAACTAATTAAATAATAAAAAGTAAACATTTTAGGGTCCAGGCTGAAATCTTCCATTGTAAGTAGATTAGGTTCAAAAAGAGACTGATGTCAGCGAAAGGCTTCTGTAATTTTCTACCATCTTAATGAACGGTTGTCCAAACTGACTATTAGGAACACGAATACAGCATCATGTGCTGACAGTTTTGCTAATCGCAAAAATTTGTTATATGGGGCTATCAATTAACTAAGAATTGGTTTTAACTTGAAGATTTAAAATTATTTCGAATAGTTTGTGTTGGTAAGGAATATTGTCAATAAACAGGAGCGCGGTGATTTTGACTGATTGATACCATGGATAGTAGAAGTGAATGACTTATTTTGGAATCCCACAGTTTTCTAATTCTAGATAAACTCGACTTTAATCTGAAAAAGTGAAATCTGGCGAATAGTCTGGTGTGATTAAATTTCCCAACCCATTCCTTGTTACAAAATCTGCATGCAAGGTCACCATTGAATTTACCAATTTTCCAGAGGTGCTCTTTTACAGTCGCATGTCCTGTAAGAAACCCTATGGTTATCTTTAGCTGTAGCCTACTTAGGTGAAGGAGTTCTGCAGCTCTCTTTTGGCAAGGTCCCTTATTAAAGGTTTTGCTGAAATAATGTCTGGTCGGTTCTTCCAGTACATTCGATGATGAGGTGCTACTCTTAATTCTTAATTCGCGATATTTATTTTTAGTTGGTGTCTACTTAAAGAGCCGCGAAGTTTCTCGAAAACATTGGAAATTTTCTATTGTTTGAGCCCCGCAGCGGAGCTAGATTCCTGATAGACATAACGGGGTGCAACAAAAACTGCGGCCGTGGATGTCTAGAGGCCACACGCTACGGGAGTCATTCGGAAATTCCTTAAAATGATATACACGAGCGCCGCAGCCTGTTTATTAGTTTTTATAGTCTTTGAGTTCGTATCTCGAACGAGTATTAATTTTTCCAAATTCCGTGTGCCTATTAGAACTAATTTCCGCACCGGTTCGCGAATTCCGTAAAAGACGTCCACTACTGAAGCACTCCCTAAAATCCCTCGATCTTCGCCTGCGTTTGTAACTATTTTATGGTTATCAGCGCGCTTTGAAAAATGATACTCTAATTATCGCGCCTCGCTCGATCTCGCATATTTGTAGCTCCAGCTGCTATCCAAATAAGAGGTTTAATTAAAGTCGCAAGTATCCTTTGTACGCTAAGCATGTCGTCCATAGCCTTTGTGACCTTGCACTCTTCCACCCATATTTCGTGCCGCTTTTTTACAGCAAAATCCCACATTAATCGCGTTGCCGATCCGGTGAGAAATCTGTTCTTTTTGTCACAAACTGTACGTATGTGATTTTTTACGAGAGCCGATCGTTGATTTGGAGCAAGAAATATGTTTATTCTGCCTTGATCGTATCCAGCTTAGAACTTTTGCGCATTTAATCTCCACTTTTGAGCGCTCAAATTCCGATATAAAACTAACAGATGGCGCTTCGTAACGTAACGTAACGTAAAACGTTGCAAGGTGGCTAACTCGTCGCTTAGACGTGTCAGTGTCAGTGCACTGGTAAAAATTTTCACCATAACCTACATAAGTTTTAGTCCTCTACAACTTTATATATTATTCAAATACTTTTGATAGATGTTAAAGTTTTGAACACCCCCACCTCCCTATTGCGAAAAAGTTATTTAGTCAGCAACATTAACAAATGAAGTGTCTTGGTGTATCAATCTTGAGTCGATTGGTGAAAGGTTATAAATCATTCGGTTAAGCCATTTGGTAGAAATCGAGTAAAGTTGTCATAGATGACATCTGGGTAGCATTTATAACCAGAGTCTGTCCAGAATTATTCATAACACTTGTATGCATTGCACGCTTGTATTGAATTCGTTTAACAACTTAAACAGCCCGACATTCCATGTTTAAGTTTGATGGGAACCTGGTTAGATACGTAATCGTTTTGAAAGTTATATTTTGGAGTTCTATATAAGACCCAACTCATTCCATATTTTTTATTCATAAAGAACGACAAGGAGTTCGTTCTGTTTTTTAAAAGTTCTGGTCCCAAATCATATTTAGGAATTTTGTTTGTTATCCATCGCTTAAGTGAATCTTGGTCCTATAATTCCTTGTCATTTGTAGGGGCCCATGAAGCTAACGTGAGTTGAACATCCTTAGCAAGCTCGCCGAATTGTTTTATAAAAATTATTTTGAAGTAAGCTTCTAGTTGTCATTATAGAAGCTGTGAGAAGTTCCCATACTGTAATCAATTATATTTAAAAGTAAACAGGGATAGTTAGTTTGTCACCGGCTCATGACTCCTAAACACAACATAAACCTTTTGCAATTAGATTAACCATATGGGTAAACTTAAACTATTGGAAAAATTTCTCTTAATTTTTGATAGTGCTAAATATTATTTAGATTAAATATTAAATCAAACGTACGGATTGAAATGTAAAAACAGCAAATTAGTAAAAAAATAAGTTATGTAAAGAGCGTCTTTGTCCCAATTGGTTTATTTTAAACTAACATGCTAAGTGGTATTCGCTTATAGAGTAAAAGAACAATTCCAAGAAGAACTGATAGCCTAACAAGTGGAAAATAAAAAACAGCATTTCCAAAACGGAGCCAACGAGCATCTCAAATATCTTAGAGTTGTAGATAACCAAAATTATTTGTGACTACTGACAACAACTCTGACCAAAATTACCTCATTCCTGGATATTTCAATTTTAATAAGTTTTTTTTATTGACGTCTATGATTACTCATAATTTATCCATGTATAAGATAGTCAGTATGATACAGGAGAAGATAGCTCAATAGTTCATTTAATAGTTAAATAGTTAAGAAGTCTTTTTTGGTATTTAATACTCATGTTACGATTTTTTTAAATTTGGAAAATACTAATAAATTATAAAATTTGGTACATATCAATAAAATCTAATAATACATGGTAGTAATTGCAATTAAAAACTTCAATATCTAAATTACTCGCAGAAATCCATATTATACACCTTAAGTTTATATTGGTTTTAGGGTATTTTTGTATAGTAAGATCCTTGTTTTCTAGCAACAACTTTGAATTTATTCTAAAAAGCCAATACCCTTTCCCTAACTTCTGTCTAAGTTGCCTATGTTTATTCCAGATACGTTGTTTCTAGATTAAATGGTTATTTAGTGGATTCCAAAGCATTTTAGTGCCGGAATGTGATATTCTTGGATTGTAGAAAGTTAAAGCTAGATATATTTTTTTTAATATAAAGTTGTTGTGGGTAATTTTGCCCTTATTTGCTTTATTCCCCACTTTGGGAGTTAGTTTTAAATTTTATTTAGATGTGTTTGCAAATTTTGTAATGCTATAACAGAATTGTGATGTAAAGACACAATTACAGTGTAGGTGAGCTATAGCACTTGACCTTGATACCTTGTGGTATCCTTGAGTTTATTTTTAATAGTTCTGATTAAGTAAGTTTACATTCTACTATAAAATATATACGTTACCTACGACTTTAACACTGAATAATTTTGTACAAGAGACAACTATGTTACACCTTGTCGAATGCCTATAATATATCTAGAAATACAACTACCTTATGTACATATTCAATGATTGTATAATATACTATATTATTAAATTAATACTTTAATATTAGCGGTCCCTCCAGTATATGTGATTTAAGTTTTCTAAAAAAAGCTTTTCCATTGCCTTTGAGAGAATGAATAACACACTAATGGGCCGATAGAATCTGTTGGGGGTTTAAAATCAAAATAGCTCGTGCCATTTTCCATTGTATTGGAAAAAATCTTCCTCTGCTGGAGTTTCATTAGGGAACGGTTAAAAGACGTCCTTTAATTTTCTGCAAAATCAATTACCTTTCTTGGTTATTCTTTTTCTTATTGGAGTAACAGACATCTGTATCTAATTATGTTTTTTTGTCATTTTCTACAAAGAATAGTCTGCTTCTTCTGATGTTAACTATTTAAAATATTCCTCAATTTTACCATTTTTGTGGTATTTTAGATACCTGATTTTTTAGTTTAACCTGTTTTTGTCATTGGGAATGTTCGACCGTTTCATCAATGTCATTTCCCGTGTTTAAAAACAAATTTGCAATGTTTTATTACTCAGAATGATTTTTTTTTCATTACTTGAATATTTAGGGTAATGAAGATTGATGTATAGTCCGAAGACAAATTAAACCACGATTTTATTCTATGCACGAGGTAGATCTTTTACCACAAAAAATTTAACGTATCTGCAGCTTTTAGGGAACCAGTTGAAGCAGTTGTTCGCTATTCAGTGTTTGCAACAAAAAATAACACTGTTCACGTTTTGAATTAACATCCGCATTAGCGATAAGCTGGCATGGTAAAGTAGTGCTCTAACTGCTTTACGTTTTGACGGGCAATATACCGTCCAGCCCAGTCCTCGATAGCTCTGCTTGTTCCCTATAGGTGAGATTGCGCTGCACATCGCTAGCTCATAATACTTGCTTAGTTTTTGATAATGATAGCAGTGTCTGCGCGTGCTTTTCCAAATAATTCTTATTGTTGTATCAAACCTGACGGATCATCATAACATCTATATTTTCTTGTTACAAAAAATTAGACTTTCTCATGTTGGATAAGCCTAGTAGCAATCTATACTGCTATAAAAAGCTTACAATCTATTAATTAATCCTTAACAACAAAGTAGTAAACGAGTTTAAGGTGATGTCCGTCCTTGTTGTTAGTTTTGTCACTATAGTTTTAAGTTGCTATGACTTGATGCTGCTCGAGATTGTTCAGTGCTTGCTCTGACCACTTTAATGTAAAGTATTCTATATTGGATTAAAGTACTAGGTAAATAAGTGCCTGTATCGTAGTAATTAATTATCGTGTTTTCAAAGACAAAAATTTATTTTCTGAACTCTTTTGTAAATTACACATCCATCCACTTATTGAAATAAATGGAATTTCAGTACATTTAACAAATTTCATAACATGGTAGCAGATCACCTGGTGTAGTTATATCTTTGGCATCTAAAGTACTGAGGAATTCCCCTTGCAGGATACGGCGGTTCAAATTTGACTGTAGAATTTATGGCATTCCAGGTTGTCTGTCATTGAAGTTTGTAGCGAGATATGAAAAAGCGGTAAAGCGGCCTTAAAGAATCTACAACATATATGGCTAATGTTGTTTAGAATATCCTCTAAATATTCAATTTAGATTTTAAGCTTAGATGTTCCTGTAAAAGAATATATTGTTTTTAGTACTACTCTAAAGGATCTCTCCTATTTCAACTAGCAGATATGAGAAAGTAAGTTTTTATCTTATAACGCCTGAATGAGTTTAAAGTAACTTTTAGTTGTTTTAAATCTTTACTTAATCATAATAATTTAAGACTTTTGTAACGTAATTGTTGTTGACAATTTTGTTAATACTTCAATCAAAGACTACCCAAAATTGGTGGTAGTTTTGGAGACTTGCACGGCTCTATTTGAAATGGAATAGTATTTATTTAATCAATTTTAATTTTTTATTTATTTGCCATATCTACACTTGAGAGCAAGACAATGAACTTAGCAACATGTTTGAGTTTTGATAAAATGTATATCCAATCCGATAGCATTCCAAGTAAAGTTCAGTGTACGGTTGGAAAGCTTAAATGCTGTGGTTTCAAATGATACAAATTTGCTTGGGATCGGACCTGTTCTGACAAAATTATGGGCCTAAGAATATATGTAACACAAAAAAGATGAAAGAGAAAAGGTGATTATAAAAGAGAAAAAAATAAAATCCTTAGTTGAAATTAATTTAATGATTTTTTCAACAGGATCAGATAACTTTTCCTATTTTGTCTTGAGGGATTGTTTCCCACTCTTCAATCAACGTCGCTATCAGTATTATCACGCTCTCTGGTGCAAAATTTCTAGCCCGACTCTTCGCTTAAGCTCATCCCAAACATGCTCAGTTGGATTTAAATCCAGGCTACACGGAAGCCAGTCCATTTTTGATATACTGATGTCAACCAGGTAGGTAGTGGTCGCGCATTATCATGTATCAGCATAAAATCTTCACACAACAAATCCCGCAAACAGAACAACAGGGATATTAAGATGAGAAATTGATTGTCTCTCTCCGACCCTACGGCCGCCTCCTTACCGGCGGACGTAGCTACCGGTTTTCCGGTATGGCGCCACACTCTCGACATTGCTGATTGACTCAGATTTAGTCGATTTGCCACAGCCCTCTGACTGAGGCCCTCTCTCATCAATGCAACTGCCTGGGCTGCTTCGGCGGCTGTGGTATCAATTTAGTTGCAAATCACTCGAGCACTTACGTCATTTATTTACTTAAGTCAACTGAGATCTATTACCAAATTACAAGCGTACTGTATGCCAATTACAGTCATCGAGCACGTGCGTTCCAATTATCAAAATTAGTAAAACCCCGTTCGTGATGCATATATTTTTGAATGCGTCATCTAATTAATGCAATCGCAACAGTTTTTTAGAGCTCAATAATAAAGATACTCCTTGAACGTTAATGTTTTTATTTTCATGAAAATGCGTGCTTAGCTAGTGAGTAGATTGTTTTGCTCTTACGTGTAGTTTTAATTTTATTATTAACTACTTACCAGGCCGAACTCTATTTGTAAATATTTTGCAGATTATCTTGTATTAAAAACTGAATTTGTTAGGGCTGCTAAGAAAACAGCTAATTCTGCACGTACTACAATACAGAAATCCGTTGCTAAATATATGAGTAAGCAGATATTTGCTACGGTATTTGAATAAACGTTTTGCTTACTGTAGCTGATACTATTTGCTGGAAGATCTTACATGCTAGCGGCAAATGGCACATAACCAATTTCCGCGAACAAACACTTACTTTAATGTGGATGCTCTTGGTAAACGCTGAACGATTTTCTCAGTCACGCGTTATTAAGGTATCTGATATCGCACTCGCGGAGCATACAATTCAACACGTCTGTATAGTTTGGTACTTAATATCAAATTAAATCAATTAATATAAAATTAATATTAAATTTGTTGGAGAGGTTAGAAAAATTTGCCAAATCATTTGTAAGTTTGAAAAATTCATAAATAGAGCATGGGTCGTGGTAAAATAGTTTTTAATACAAAATGTGAATTTAAAGCTCAACTCCAGTAATAATATTTTTATGTTGATTCTAAGCGTGTTTATTCTGTTTTATTATTAATTCAGTTTTAAAAATTATATACTGATAATACTGAATATTCAGATTTGTTTTTCCACATGTGCATTTAGAGCGTCTATAAAACTTTAGTACAGTATCCAAAAAATAAATAAACAATAAAAATAACATTAAAACAATAAAAAAGTTATATTTATTCACACGACACTTAGCACAATTAAAGTAAATAGTATTGAGAATTATTTTATTTAATGAATTAGCGCCCACGACCTTCTCGAGACGAGACCTAACTCTTTGTCTATATATGTCATTACCTACATGATAGAAGTCCTTAAATTGTCCTCGGTATTATAATGCATGTCATTGACCTTTGCCTTGCCCACGCCCCACACGTACTCAAGGCTATTACAATCGGAGCTGGAGGGTAGCCACAAGTTGGGAAACCAGTAGTAACATAAATTGTATAGCCATGCTTAGGTCTTAGGAATCTTGGTAGAACACCCCCGTATTCCCGACCAATCACCTCTATCTAGGGCTTAACAACTGTCTCCATCTCGTTGATGTAGTTGTCCGCACTCCACCTCAGGCCTTCTTTAAAGAAATGGGACGTGACATCCCCTTTAATGGTCACAAGCTTCAGCATCATCACAGAGGTGAGAAACTTTGTATGCATAATGGTAGGTAGTTCAAAGGCATCTTGGCAGATCCAAAGGTCATTTTAGCGATTCACCTTGCTGTCTTAGTTAAAGTTATGTTTATCCGAAAAGAATCTTTGAAAGTCTTGTTTAATGTCGTTTAGCAGTGCGTGGATTTTCAACTTCCTGTCGATCTTGTTGGCGGTTCCTCGGGACGAAAGACTTGTACAGGTCTTGGCACACTGTTAGACTGACCATAGATCTCGCCACACCCACCCCTTGCTCCGCTCAGGATGCTTACCGATATTCTCTTTCAATTCACGGACGAATTTATCACTTCTTATGGGATCAGATTGCTTGTTATTAGTTGCCCTGTCAACAGCTACCTCCTCCTAATGGTTAGATTTCTTATGCTTCTTGGCTACATTATAAACTTTGGTTTTTATAGCCAAACATGCAATAAATTTTGTCGCTAAACAGATTCGAGTATAGCAGCTTTGTGGTCGTAATTTCGGTTCATCTGATCTATAATCGTAGATTTTTGGTTATATGAACATAACTCGTTGAGTTGCCAAATAGGATTATGCATGCGCATATACAACCTAAAAATTTAGATTGACCTCGACAAACCTGTAGCATCTTCAGCAAATGTAGAGCAATTTTTCGTGAACTTACTTTCAATAATATGTTCTTTACAACATACTTGTAAATGATAAAACATTGCAATTTGTTATATAGATCACTTATTTTAGGTTCTATTTTATTATGTTATGTTACAAAAGATAAAAGAAGCACATTTAGTTGACGAATCTCTATGCTACCTTTGGTAGCAAAAAAAATGGTGTGACTGTACTACGAACAACATTTGCTAGGTTAATTCGCAGCTTCAGCCACAACAGATATCGAATACGGGCAGCCAGTAAGTTAATTTGATAAGCTAAGTGAAATTTTATAGCTGAATATACAATCGACTCATCTGATCTAATTTTAGTAACACCGCTAATGCTCTCGTAATCGTAAATTAAATATTGGTGCTTTAAATTATTCACCGCGCCCCTGGAACGAAGGCAGAAAAAGCTCGAGATATTAAAGGAACCTCCGATCACCACGAAAATAGCTGGTCACTTACCTACGCGGCTAGCCGATGCTGATCGATTGCATCAATTTTTTACGTCGCTTATAATTCATGTCGTAAGCGCTGCCCGGCCCGCACGACCCAAATTCCCACGACAGCGAATTTAATTATGTGCGAAGAACGCGGCAGCTCAAGGTGGCAATCTATTTTAAACCCTTTATTTATAAACCGTTTACAGTGCAAAATGACCGAAGATAACGGCATTAAAGTTCAAGGCGCCGGATAATTAGCTCTATTTTTGCCCCAAGACTAGACGCGGATCGATGGAGCGGGCAGCAAATTGCTCAGAATAAAGGTACACAACGGCCTTTTTGGGTGCTTTGCACCAGAAACTTCGTCACTTACTAAGTCATAAAAATGATGACGAATCCCAAAACCAAAACCAAATTCTAAGACGTTCCAATAACACATCGAACCCTTTCGTAAAGTACTCCATAAAGTGTCATCTCCAACGGTATCGTCTACTGTTTTCAAAAAAATGTTATGTTGCGACATTTTTGCTATTGGAAATGGGAAACACCCACGCTACTCACCGGAATTTTTACCTTTTAACTGAAACTTAAAACCTCAATTATTGAAAGAATAAAATTTTCTACAAAATTTTTAACTTTTGTGTTTATGATATTCCGCTGACAACAACAAATAATTGACAGTCTAAAAAAGTGTTTAATAAAGTGAAGGGATGTTTATATCTTAATCATCAACATTGTTACTTTCAAAATAGAGGATTTAAGTAATCCAGCAAATGTAAAATGTGTATTCTTTATCTGATCCTTTGTCTAAACTCAGTCTAAAGACCTAACTAATCTAACATTTATTAGTAATAGTCCTTGATAACATACACACGTAAGTAAAACTTAAACAAGATTTGAGTTTCTCTATTAGTTTAATAGCACCAGTAGACTATAATTGACAGATGTTGTCAGTGTATATGTATAGACCAGTTTAAAATGAACAATCACCCTTCTATAGTACAATATATTAGCAGTAGCAATCGCGATAACTTAACAGCTATTGTATAGTGTCATTGAATAAGGAGTTACAATAAGTTTTTTAAAAGAGGAGAATTTTATAAAACAATGTTCTGTCCAGATTATATTAACAGTTCGAAAAAAAAATTTTAAGGTACATCTATCGCGCTCATATAAGCAAAACCAAGAGCAATGCTGTTCAAATACGTAAACTTGTTGAAAACAATCAGTGGCTTACAATTACAGAAATATATACTAAATCATGGTAGTACCCAGCCAATAATTAAAAACGTTTGAGATTCTCAGAGACTTCTGGCTCATTACAAGGAGTAAAGGGTAAATTTTTACCTCGAGTACTAACGTGTGGTAAGAGTTGGGTCTATTATTAAACTTCTGAGTCTAAATAAAACTAATTGAGAAAACAACTTTATTTTTATACAGCAAAGATACAATAAAGATGAAACACAATTAATGTTTAATAATATTACGATCTGCTAGTGATACCACCTTTCTGATAAATTCGACATGAGTCTTTGAAACTATTATCTGTTTGATAACCAAACAAGAAACTGTATAAGCAAATGGCTCTTGAATCAACGAATATCTATCTATCTATCTATCTATCTATCTATCTATCTATCTATCTATATATATATATATATATATATATATATATTGTTTCAAAAAGAGGAAAAAAAATAAGTATATAGGGTTACATTAAGGCGTTTCTTTTTAGTTCCACCCCTAATGGAGTAAATAGAATGTAACGTATTAAAAAGAGTTAATCGCAAGACGTTGAATTTTAATATGCAGACTCTTCATTAAAATTTATGAAAGTCGTGTTTCGACTTTTTTATTTTCAATCCCCAAGAAAGTAAAACTCTGAAATTTAAACTATTTTTGTGCAAAACAATAGGAACTACTTATTTCTGAATTTGGTGATTGTTAGAACTACAATCACATTAACTTTGCTTACTCAATTTATCTTCTAAGGGGGTAAAAGTGGACATCATTGTATAGGAAATAGGTACCTTCTATCTGTATCTGGAGATCGATTGTTAATGTGGTTGAGGTGAGCAAGGGGTATGAAATTTGCTAAAAGAGTGTGAAAATTAAAAACTCCAATGTGCGAAACATCACTGGATTAAAAATGTAATTATTTTTTTATTTTTGGTATCCACTCTATCCTTCAAAACCAAATACATCTTCAAAGAGATAAAAATTGGGTAACATAATTAAATGCAAATACATAAAGCATGCGGCACATGACTTTTTAGGAGGTTTAACTAGCTGCAAATGGCTGGATGTTATTTAAAATGTTTTTTTATAATTATAAAATAAAAAAAATTTAGAGAATGTCGAATAACAAAAAAAGAAGCCCAACCCTTACAAAAAAGAATAAAAGTATGTGATATAAAAGTGGATAAGAATAAAAGAAAAAAGAAGTAGAAAAGCAGGAGAATTGGAAGCGAACAAAAGGAAGGACAAAAAGAGGAAAAAAAGAGAAATAGGACAAAGACGAGACAGAAAAGGAGAGAGACAAGACGTGGGAGAAAAAACGAAATGAAGAAAGATATTTACATAGGCAGAATCAGTACAGAATAAAGCAGAAGAAACTGTATGTAATTAAAGTTCTCAGGAGGGTTATCAGTATTTTTAAGGCTGCTTAAGACCTACAGGATAAGTAGCTTAGGGCGCCCACGAAGCCTGCATCTTATGTAGCACGTTTAAAATGTTATTTATTCTAATCTGTTCTATATCCACATACACCCTTCCTAATTGTGCAACAGTTACATTCTTGCGTTGTTCTTTACATTTTTAGTTATTTCTTAGTATAAACCAAAGCTTCTCAAACTAAAAGTTGCGACCCCTCTAAAAGTCACCTAATATTATTGTAACTTGCAGTAACAACTCAAAAAATAGTTGGAAATAGTTTGACACCCATTCTTATTCTTCATTTTTAACATTTCTTGTTTTTTATCACACTGTTGTCTCAAAACTTTCACAAACGTTAATACTATCAGAACACTGATCTGATTTACTGTTTGAGTCTTTTGTTAGTTATCTAGTACTCTAATATTTAGTAATTTTGTTGTCCAGCAATATAATAACTCTAAAGTATACAGTTCTTCTCAGCGAGCAAATTAACTGACACGCCATTTATTGCTAAAAAATTAAAAATATCTATAGATAAGTTATTTTGTATTAACATTTATTTAATATTCCTCATCCATATTTTATTATATCCTCATCCATGTTTTATTATATTGAAATCCCATCTAGAGGATAGACTCTTCCAGGTTAAATACGGACAACAACTAAGTGAACTGTATCCGGCACGTTCTGGAGTCCCACAAGGCAGTGTCTTAGGACCTATGTTATACCTGCTCTATACAGCTGATGTACCCACCAACACACAATCTCTAACAGCAACATTTGCGGATGATAAAGCCATCCTGATGAAACACAAAGATCCTGAAATAGCCGTTAAAATGCTACAAGCACATCTAAACGAAGTAGTGACATGGACCAAGCGATGGAGAATTAGACTGAACGAAACCAAATCGCTACATATCACCTTTACAAAATGCAGAGGAAATACACCGCAAATCCATATCAACAATACACTATTACCGCAGGTATGCACCTCGACAAGGGGTTAACATGGAAGGCACGCATCTGGCATAAAAGAAAACAATTGGGGATCAAGTTCGGCAAACATTACTGGATGCTCGGTAGAAGTTGTCACTTCAAAATAAACTCTTAGTTTATAAGGTTGCATTCAAACCAATATGGGCATATGGCATAGAGTTATGGGGGTCAGCAGCAAACACCAATATTCAAATCATCGAAAGATTGCAGACAAAAATGCTACATGCAATGTGTGACGCACCCTACTTCTTAAGAAACATTGATATTTTGCGCGACTTAAAAGTGGACACAGTGAAAGAAACCATTACCAAACTCAGTGAGCGATACCTAAGTAAATTGGAGTCTCACAGCAATCCTCTTGCGCTGAATTTACTCGATAACAGTTTGGACACTCAAAGACTAAGCCGAGTTAAACCACTACAACTACCTTATAGATTTACTTAGCAATCAAGATCGCAGTTCTTACTTGCCCACTGTAATAATCTAATCACATCTCCTCGGCTTCTAATTTACTTATAGGTTTAAGTCACTGGACGTTAATCCTAACGCCTTTTTCATGTCATTTAATCACTTATGTATCAAATTTGCTTACTGTGTATACAGATCGCAAATAATGAATAAATAAATAAAAAAAAATTATTTAATATTAATATGTTTGTAATGTTTACTAAAATTTTACTGGTTATTAGCTTAATGTCTAGTAGTTATGTGGAAATATCCACAAAACGGTTATAATAGAAAGAATAATTGTAATTTTGGTTAAAGTTAAATGTATAAAAATAGACCTACTACTTTCAGTTATTAAAAGTTTGTGGAGTGGTACTAAGATTAAAAACATTTTTGTATATCTGAATAATGTGGCAGAATGCCGTTAAAGTTATCAATTTAATTAAACTAGACTCTTTTCTATAACTCTCATATATCTTCAATCTTCTATAAACCTGTTTATGTCAAAGGGTTTCCTTTATTCCTTAAATAATCTCCCATACTTATTTTATTTGCGATGTACCATTTTTTTAATACTTCTGTTATACACTTTATTCTTAGTACTCTATTTATCTATTTATTTTTTTCTAATTTTTGGCAGAGTTCTTTTCTTTATTACCTTCGCTAAATCACCACATTCTCCAATCATTTCATGCTTAAAATTTCTTCTTTTTCTTCCGATTTTTAAATTATCTAATTGTTAATATGCCCTGCTTATATTATCCAGAAAATAGTATGCCAATTTGCGTTTTTAGTAATTTAAAATGTTTACAGCTCATTTTACGAGGTCCGTCTAAGCGATATTAAAGTTTGAAAATTCCGCTGCGCCGTGCGCAGCATTTTAGAATGCTTTAACCAAGCTGGTAACCTTTTGTCGATAAGGGTTACTTAAGCTTCTCCGATGAAGTATAGATGGCTTTAGAAAACATTTGAGAAGCCACAAGACGCCCTAACGGCAGTTAGACCGTAGCTATTCTCGAAGCACGTGGTTTTTACAAAACTTCAAACGCGTTTTTCTCGAAACTATGTTTAATTTTTATCCGATTAACTTGAAATTTTAAATATAGCTTCTTAAATACATTATCTATGGAAATACTTAAGGGTTTTACGATTAATTAATAAGCACATTTTTATAAACAATTTAAAATTTCATCAAAAAACCAAAAATAACCTTCAAATGTATGCCAAATTTGTAAAAATCAATATTTTTCAAAATTCCCAAGTAATTCCAAAGAAAACCTCATATGAAATAATTAAAAAATTGTATTACTGTACGTGCTGTCTGGACATTACTACCCTCTCACACCGTTTTGCCCCTTAAAAAAAGGCGTCTCTGGTGATTGGACTTTTATGACACCACTTTGTTTTAAAAATCACATTAAAAATATTTTGTACTTATTTTAATATGTATAATAAACCCTTAAAACTTTACTTTGATTGCTTTCTTAGTAGTGGAGGAAAAAATTCCCAAAAATAGCCTTAGTTTTCAGCGCTCCTGAAATCTGCTGGAAAGTGATGCAAGAAGACAATGACTCTAAACATAGTAGAAAATTGTTCAGTGCGTGGAAACAACAAAATAACGTGACTGCGATGGATTGGCCGGCAATATCCCGAGATGTAAAAATGGGTAGTTGTACATAAAAATAAAGCTCAAAAGAAAGCCAGTGTACACGTTGAAGCAGCTGTCATTTTATATTCAGAAGATATCGCTATCTTTACCATATAGAAAACCTAGTCGAAAATGGAAAAAAGGCGTGAAACTATAATCAGTAATGGTGACTGGACCAGATATTAGGTAATTGCAGAATAGCTCATAATGTATACTACAATAAAAAAAATAATTTTTTAAGATAACAGCGATCATCCTATTATCAAACCGACTATATACTGAAATTTTTATTTAGGACCATGATTTCAAATTTTAAATCAAATTTTCTAATTTAAAACATTAGAATATGTTGGGAAGACCTATAGCCCTTTCTCATTATTGTACTTACAATAGATATAGAGAAAATGATTTTATATTACAAGCAAACTAATTTTGCTTTCCACTTTAATGCTACTAATATTAGCATATAAAGTGTTGTTCACCCAAAATAACTTTTCTAGATTTGGTTCCTACAACGCATTTTAATCAAGCAATGCAAATGTTATTTCTAATTTTTAAAGCAACCGTCTTTAAATAGACACACAAATGTACATTTAAAAGTTTTGGAGTTATAAATAAGCAATGGTTTCAGGTATCAAACGTTTAAGGGGAAAATTTTTAGTTTGTATTGATGTATTTCTCTTGTCTATTAAATTATTTATTAAGTAAACTAATGTTGTGCTCTTTTTGTCGCGGATAATTTGACGTTCATGTAAATACATGTAATAATTAATGACAACAGGAATTTCCCAAAGGTGCAAGACACGCCACTGACGCCGCCGTTGCGCCCTGCAGCGCACGCAAGGTGTTCCAGCAAATCATTATCTATCTAGAGTAGGTTTGTAGGTCAGTATCAGGCCTTCCCTCCTTGAAAAACAGCAACCAAATTTCAAGGTGTTTCCGTCGTGCTGCGCGACCGCCCCCAGACGCTCGATAAACTTCGACGCCGCCACCTTTAACCTCACAATCGGCGCTGCACAAGTTCGCCTGAACTTTCGAAGGCTAGCTAGATACTGGTACGCGCCGAGTTCATTACAAAACGAGACAAGGGGGTGCTTACTGCCGCTGAACTACTTCGTTCACCATAACCGAAGGCACCGCGGAGCGAAGAAGTGCGCATGAACCTCGTAATTTAATTAGCGAAGTTGCGAAAATAATCTTTAGGCTGGGAAATCCGGAAAGCTGCTATCGACAGAAAATGCAGCCTTTTTCGATGCTGCCGCTTGTTAAAAGGTTAACTACAATTTCTTCAAATGTCTAAAATCTAATAACTGTAAGTGATCGAGTATACTATTATTGCATGTAGTTTTAAGAAACATGCAATTTAAAGTATATACATTTATATATATATACAAACATTTAAACAGAAAGGAAACAAAGAAATGTGGCGTGGTCCTCGGCTCTTGATTTACACGATAAAGGCTGATATGAAATTTGGCGTGTCGCGCTGTGAGTATTTAAGTTACACGAAAAGGTCCGCGCGTTCGTGCACGAACGCCGGAGCCGCTCTGCTTCTTGCCGAATGGCCGGGGGGCTGCGGCTATCGGGCCGCTGCATTGCCGAACGCAAAAAGCGCTTTCCCGCGGCTATTTGGTTTACTTCCGCCGAGCCAAGCTTCGATTGTAAGTTAAATTGTTTCATATTCCCGATTCACTTAAAAATTTTAACGTTCCCACTTTGCAAAAATGTGAGGGAAGGCGGGTGAAAAATTGTCAGCCTAGGACGCCAAAAATACCTTTTGGCAGGTAACCCTCTAATATATATATTGCTTTGTTTCTTAAAGACCATATACAACAATAGTATACTCGATCACTTACAGTTAGACTTTTTTTATAAGTGTGATGTAGTACTTTTTTGAAAGTAGTAACTATCAAACGATTTTGTAAAAATAAAGAAATTTATGATACTTTTTTTAAGTCAGTCGATTATATAATGTATATAGTAATAACACTATCAATGGTAACACTGTAACAGATTTTTTAGGAAAAATTCAGAATTATAATAAATGCTAAGAAAATAGAAGGCTTACCCTAAACGTTCAAGGGCACAAAACAATTATAATACTTATTTTAATAGAAAGTAGATAACTAGCATTCACAAAGTCTACTTTAAGTTCTTTTTTAACGCAACCAGAAAGTAAGCAATTGTTTTAATTTAATTTTTGAATACGATCAGATATAATAATCCAGGCAATATATTCGTATGTATTTTACAAACAAACCCGATGCATTCAAATAAAATAAATAGCTATAGCAAAAACTTGCTTTCTAATGAATATAGGTTTCTCAGTAGTCACCCCTAGATATTCAACAAATTATCGCATTTAACGTACGAATGTAGGAAAGTTTTTCTCTAATATATAAAGGTATGAACAAATAGTTAGTTTATGAAGATGGCGAGCGCAAATTTAATCCTGAAATCACTTAGAAGGGAAAGTGATTGATTACAAGGTTTAGTGCTATGCCTTTTCAAAAGAGAAACGTAGTGTACGATAAAATCCTATAATTTACTACTCCAACAATTCTTTCCACTGGCAGTCGAACACTATTAGTTTCGAACACTAATATATCTAAATTTATCACAAATATTATGTTTATCATACATAACATAATCAACAAACTTTAAAACATAGGCATTGAGCTAGTTACACACAGAACCTAAATAATCTGGCTATAAATGAAAAGAAAACAGTAGAAATAGTAACAAAACCTTCTAAATCTTTAGGAATAACATACGCAATTGAAACAGATTGAAATACTTTAATATTGCCCAAAAGGATAACGCGCTCCGCGGTCGTCAAATATTTGAAGTGTCAAAAGTTACAAGAATCATGTTAAAAATATGAAAATCTGGAGAGAACCAAAAATAATCAACTAAAGTTAAGGAAATTATTATTGCGTAATGCAATAATATCTACAATATGGATAAGACTCACTATAAATGGCAGTAAAAATAATATGTTTACTGATTGTAGGCGTTTCATTCGAAAGCAGATATGGTCGCCGTAGAGTCAAGCCAGTTGAGGCCTATAAAGAGGGATAAAGCCAAAGAAAAATTTTATTTCAGAATGGACTAACAGATATTATCACTAACCAAATATATAGTAAACAACATCTGATCGAAGTTAAAAACTAAATGTTGTCTGTGAATACTGTGGTATCACTACAAACATATTTAAATGCATATAACATTTTCTGTATTAAATATACTAGAACAAGAGTTGAAGAAAGATACTAACATCGCAACGGAGGCCAAAAATCTCCATCAGCGTTATTATCGGTAATGAAGACAAATATAATTTCTCATCGTCGACAAAGAGAACACTGCAAATAAGTAATCGAATTTCGAAGAAAGCGTATTAATTACATATGTGATGAGAAATACAATGAAGAATTGGTCGTTATAATAGTAATGTGGTGCAAATATGAAAGGAGTGTGCCGAAAAGATATTTATCCGCAAAGAAAGGAGTCTATAGCACTATGCAGAACAATCAACTGGTAGCAGAGCCTGATTAACCCATAGGCAAGGTACAGCCTATGGCGCGAGAATTTGATTGGAGCAAAATTTTGAGTCAAGTACACGAAAGAGTGAGCTCAATCAGAGAAACTTTTAATGGGTTATAACTATTGAACTTTGAAATCGTACATTCATCGCTTATCGACGTATGATAAATTATTAAAAACATTCTAATAGAAATAACATATCACAAAAAATTATTCAGAAACTTTCCAGAATTATTGATCAACACCCGCGCCATTTCTAACGGCGTTAAAATTTCAGAACCTTCTGATTCGTTCCAAAACCACGCGTTTGAATATTAGATTTGTAGCAGTCAAATAGAAGAAGTTATACAACAACCAATATTGGTGCAAATAAATTAGAGCTGTTGTAGTAACCATTAATAGTGTTATAATTTATAATTGTTGTGCAGCGGTGCACAAAAAGTTTAGTTTGAACTGAATCGTTGTTAACTTCACATTTTATTTATAATAGAACCTGAACAACGAGTAGCAATGATGATCCAAATTTGTTAAAAAAAAACCAAGTGTGATAAATTTCAGAAAATAGGATGCTGTAATTAAGAAAATACTAGACACTTTTTTCTCGCATAGCATGCGGCAGTTACATTGTGACTAACAATTTTAGTGACTTTGGACCCAAATTGTACTGGAAGTAAGCTGAAAGAGACTTCGAGGTCACAGAGCTCTAAAAATACTTTTAAAAGGGTAGACCCAATTATTCAAAATCAACTGGACGAGTATTAGGTATGGCTTGCAAACTCTATTAAAGAACAACGTTTCTAACAACTAAGAGGTTTGCTAATTAAAAAATAAACATATAATAAGCTTGTCAACAACTCTAAATGCATAAAATGCATTTAAAGTTTTTAGTAAAATTTGGGATTTACAAATAGTGGATGTTAAATAGCAAAACAGTACAAGAAACAAGCTTTGTATTAACAAAATGTTCTTTTAAGAGTTGTCCAAGTTGTGAAGTCTTTAGCGTTTTATGATCTATCAATTCTTGGTGATAATGAAATATTAAGCTTTCTGAGAAATGGTAACTTTCTTAGCTATGTAGAAATTATTTCAAAATATGATCCTTCTATGACCAAACATGTAGCAAAATTTGGAAATAAGGGAAAAAGTGCCTCCTCATACTTATCAAGTATAACTTTCAATGAATTTATTATACAGTCGATCAAGTTGAGGCATAAATTTTTAAAGAAATTGTAAATGTCAGGTATTGTTTGCGCCAATGTCCAATTACCTTATTTTTAATTTTAAATTACGCCGCCCGTATTTTGGTTTCCTCCTGTATATTTTGAATTTTAGATATTGGCCACGAATTTGCACGAGCACGCGGAGCGCTGATATATAGACCGCGGTGTGGGCCGCTGGCAACACTTCGCCTTTTTCTACGTTCGCGTTGGCCTTTGCCTTTGCTTTCGGTCCGCCATCATTTTCGGAGGCTTCCGATTGCAGATCGTACCAAGAGTACAAGTGCCCTAGCGTAACAATGATAGACCATTACACGGTGCCTATTGTCTGTCTCCTCTGTTCGACGTCGTTTAGTTGCCTACATCGACACAGACTTACAACTCATGTTAGAGTAGGTTGTTTTTGTGTATGAAATATATACATTTAAGGAAAAATTTAATTTAACCGAATGGATCACAATTCTAGACACGTTCAGCTTTCTTGAATCAAAGACGTAAGGCAAACGGAAAGGAGTTTGTAGACATACAGGACATATAAAAAACTTTTTTATAGATCCAGATTTTGTTACAACCTGTGGTACCAAGCAATTTTTAACAAAACAGAGTAGAAACTTGACTATGGCCGGCCTGGTGCCCGACCTTTCACCAATCGAAAATATCTGGAATATTATTGCATGAATAGTACAGCGATATCCACAACATCTAAGGAATCTGGCAAAATTATAGGAATGTGTCAAAAATAAATGGAATGCAGTCTACCAAGACACTATTCGTTCATTGTTTTATTTGCTGTTAAGAAAATGTAGGCGATTACAAGAGCTCGAGGTGGAACCATACGGTATTGAATAAATGTAAATATCTATAAACATATGTTCTGTAAATTTAAGAATTCATTTGTCTTATATTATCAAATAAACCTGCAAAGTAACTGAACCGGATTAGTTAACCTTTTATAATCGGGGAATCCAACTAAGACATATTTGCTTATTTTTAATATTTGCGCATGTATTTAACTGCAACATTAGATTAATGAATAACTTTTAACTTTACAAAACTAAATATAACCAAATAGAAGAGAGCACGACAGCCGCGACGTAAAGGCTTGGCTTAACTAACGCGCGACGGGCCCTTTCGACTCCCAGGTCAAAAATAACGGCAAACATCAGTTCTCCGGCCATCATACAAACACCTTTGGCGGTCGTAACGTATTCTTTCTTTAACGGGTCAGACTAGCCACCTGCCCGTACGCCCAACATGGGTCATAGTACTACACGAAATGTAGTTAGAAACAGGCTAATAGCCTATATAAGAGTAGAAGAAGAAGAAGAAGAAAAATAGAAGGGAACGAAGAGTTAGCGTTATGTCGGTGCGCCTAAAAATGCCAGATTACACACATACGACAAATAGGTGAATAAAGTCAGCGCGTTCTCATTAAAAAAGAACAATAAAAAAGTTTTATCCAATGTCCGGGAAAAATTGAGACCCAATTGTTAAAAAACACAGAGTCTTAATTGAAAGACTACCCTAACGTAATAAAATATTTGAGTTAGAAGTTCAAATAACTCGTTTTCTTAACATATTTCATTTCAATCTTTAAATAAGAAATGAATTATAATGTTGTGTTTTAAAGTAAAATTTTAAAAATGGTATGATATTCAAAATACTTTATCTAAAGCATTGTTTATAAAAAAATAATGACTGAAACACAAATCAAACTAAATTTTTTATTTTTTGTTAGGTATTTCTTTATTTTCATTACATACGCTCCCAAGTCTTGAAATTTGTGGAAGTTATCACATAATGAGTGAAAAGTTGGGTGATAGAGAGGATTTTAAAGCGAAGAAAGAATAAAATAGAAAAATCATCAAGTAAAAATTAGTTGTATCAAGTAAGTGACCAAGTGATCTAAAATACTTTGATGTGTTAAAAGTTAATATAAGATTATATTTAACTATTACTAAAATCTTCATAAACATGTTGCTATTTGTTTAGTTGTTTGCATGATTTAAAAATTGTGATAATTTGAAGCAGTGTTAATAACAGAAATAATTACGTTCGATTTTTGAACTATGAAATTCTATTAATGTGTAGGATATACACACTTTAAGAATACACATACAGTAATTTTTTGTTATTTATTAAGATTAACAATAAGAATTAATTATAATAGTTCTATGAGTTAATTATATATATTAGAAAAAGACTTGAAGAGACAAACGCCCAACGCTTTCCGTCAACGAGGGTGGGGAGGGTAACAGGCTATTTACATTCTAGACTTTTAAGTCCTAGGCCACTTGCGTTCCAGTCTGCGTAAGGTTGGCTGTATTAGCGGCGACACTACAATATTGGAATATCCCAGCAGTCGATCATGGTAACTTGTAGTTCGATTTCTAATTAGGTATCTCACATATTCAATGTTGGAATCTATATAAAGCGTATATGGGTACTAGGAATCATTTACAATGGTCCTCAACGTCTTCTGTGAGAATCGTTGTATTATGTCAATATTAGAATAACTTACACAATGGTTTTATAAAGTAAAAGTGTGTTTTCTAATGAGAGCTGTGATGTTTGTCCTATAACTGCATTACATTTTCTTAATTCTGAGATTGATTTCTTTGTGTTTCTTTAGAATGTGGAATTTTCCGGTTCAGAGTTTGGTTGTATAAAAACGGTATTCAATGTTACAGAGGGACACACTGGTCGTATGTTATGAAAGTTATATGTGCAGATTTCGTTTAATTGACCTTTATTTAATTCGTCTTCTATGGCATTTAGTTCTTTTGTAGTAGGTGTGATCCAGAGTAAGGATCTGCATGCCAGGCGAGAATAGCAGTGTCATCTGGAGAGGTAACCAGTGTAGTGCTCAGTGTAGTCGCTATGTCTCTAGCAAAAAGGAAGTAGAGGGCTCAGAACTGTAGAGATTTGGTATAGTTCAGAAACTTAATTTCCAAGTTTAGTTCGAAAATACCGGTTGGATAAATACGATTGTAATAGTAGGTAGTTTTGGTAAGAAGGAATGTGCTTAATTTTAAACAAAACCCCACTGTACCACCCATGACCAAATCCATGACGAACAACTAGATGGACAACTGAACAAAATTCTTTGTTGAGCGATGCTTTAAATTAGTAAATTATATTTATGGAGACATTTTAGAAAAAAAACTTGACAGAACAGACTGATTGAACGGTGAGATTGTAAGATTGATTCTCGACAGCTGTTTTAGCACGAGTCCCTTATTTAAATCGTAACCAGATGCTTTGCTTCATTTAACAATTTTATTTCATTTCCTAGTTCGTAAATACCAAATTTTCAAATTGTAAGAGACAGTTGCAACGGTGCATCAAGGAATTTTTTAACATCCGAATCGTACCCAGTAGAGTTAGGTGCTGGGGAAATAATTAAGCATTTTCTTTATTTAACCTCGCCCAAGGGCCTCAGCGGGGTTGGTGGATCCTCAACTGGGCGCCTCCCCAGGTGGCGGATAGGGGAACGCTCACTAGATATAGTGGGTACCGGGGAAATAAAATACCCGGGGCGGACCAAAACCACACAGAAGGCAATTTCTAATGACGGACCTAATGGCTCAATTTTGGGAAAGCAGGAACAGGCTTTCTCCTTATGGAAAGGCGGCGGATGAACTAACATAGTCAACGGCGGCTACCAAAGTCTTAGTAAGTTAGACTACTGAACGCTCCCCAACCCGTCTTGCCAACGTGGGGTTCTAAAGGCTAAAAACCCTTCATGAAGAAATGCAAAACAAGCACCGGCCCTCAGTCTCCGGCAGCCGGAAAACCGATGGGATTAAACAGCAAAAGGTGGCGACCATCGATGGAACGGCAAAGAGGGTGCTAAGAATCCCGGAGTCTAAACGAAAGCCATCACCAGAAAACCACGAAAACCACAAAACTATGGATAGGAACTCAAAACATAAGAACATTACGAGTACAAGACCGCATAACAGAACTAGAAAACGAATTGGAAACAATTAACTGGGATATAATAGGTCTCAGTGAAACAAAAGAAAAGGAGAAACATGGTTAACACTAAATTCCGGCAATATACTACTAAACAAAGGAAAAGACGACGAAAGTTTGAATGGAGTAGGCTTTATAATTCGGAAGATACATGCACATCGCATACAAAACTTTACAGCCATATCAGATCGTGTAGCATATATAATATTCCAACTGAACAAAACAAGTGTATTAAAATAATTCAAATATATGCTCCTACAACATCTCATGAAGAAGAAGAAATAGAAGAGTTTTACGACCACATTAGAATCGCCTTAAACGAACCTGTCAAAGGAAAAAACAATACAGTATACTCATGGGAGATTTTAATGCAAAATTAGGTGTAGAGAAAACAGAAGAGGAATATTGGGAAAACATGGATTAGGACATCGAAACGAAAGAGGGACAAATTAATTGAATTCTTAAATGAAAATAAATTATATGCAATGAATACATTCTTCAAGAAAAACCAAATAGACGATGGACCTGGATAAGTCCGAATGGCAAAGTAAAAATGAAATTGATTTCATTCTAAGTAACAATAAAAACATCATTCATGACGTATCTACCTTAAATCGTTTCGATGTAGGAAGCGACCATCGACTCGTAAGAGCGAAAGTAATAATTAACACAAAGATGGAACGCCTAAAAGATTTAAAAGAATGACACCGATATTAAAATACAGGACATAGAAAACAAGAAGGAGGAATATCAACAAGCAGTCGAAAATAAACTAAACGATCTCGAACAACGAAATAATGATAATAAAATTGAAACATTGCACAAGGAAATCTTAGATGCTATCTCCCATGGGACCAAAATAACAAAAATAACAAAGAAAGTAAATGGAAAATCCCCAACTCAAAACGAAATACAACAACTTTTAAGAGAAAGAAGACAACTAGTTAGTGAAAATAAAAGAAATACAACAGAATACGGCAACTTATGTAAGACTATTAGACGAAAAATCAAAGAAAACAGAATCAAAAGACAAGAAGAGAAAATAAATAAAATAATTCAGCAAAATGGAGCAATGAAGGTACTACGACCAACATACGGGAAAAAACAAATATGTGCATTACGAAACAGAAATGGGGACATAATAAGAGATAAAGATGAAATACTAAAAATAGTACAGGAATTCTATAAAGAACTATATGAATCGAAAGTAATAAGAATCGAAAACACCCAAGAAACCCGTAAAGAAACTGCCAAAACCCAAAATGTTGGTTCTGAAGAATTGCCCGATATAAAAGAATACGAACTAGAGAACGCACTAAAGCAAATGAAAGCAAATAAATCACCTGGAAAAGACGGCGTCGTAACAGAACTGATCAAATAGGGGGGACAAAAATTAAAACGAAAAATAGTAAATATGCTAAATAAATGTCTGATCCAAGCAGCTATACCGCAAGATTGGAACAATTCCATTGTCATTCTTCTACACAAAAAAGGAGATCACACGCGATTAGAGAATTACAGACCGATAAGTTTGTTATCAGTATTATACAAGCTAATGACAAAAATAATAACAAATCGATTAACCATCAAACTGGATGCATACCAATCAGAAACTCAAGCCGGATTTAGAAAAGGCTATGGAACCAGAGATCACCTATTTACAATGAAACTATTAATTGAAAAAACCAATGAATATAACATACCTCTTTACCTGGCTTTCATAGACTTTGAAAAGGCCTTCGACTCGGTAGAAACATGGGCAATTACAGAAGCACTTAAAACGGTGGAATTGACCAAAGATACATAAATATCTTGAACAACATCAGCAATAAAACTACTACTACCTACAAATTACACGATGAAACAAAACCGGTTGAGTTAAAACGCGGGGTTCGGCAAGGCGATTGTCTGTCTCCTAAACTGTTCGCGCTAGTGTTAGAAGATATGTTTCGAAAAATTAAATGGGAAAACTATGGGGTAAACATAAATGGCAGAAAAATAAACCACCTACTGTATGCAGATGATATCGTTATCATTGCTACGAACCAAAACGACCTACAGTATATGGTACAAGACTGAAAACAACAAGCAGAAAAGATCGGTCTGAAAATGAATTTAAACAAAACAAAAACAATGATGCCAGAACATCAGGACATAGACGAAACATTAAAAGTTGGAAATGTAACGAAAACCCGCTTGCACAAATTAACAACCACTCAAAGAGCAATGGAACGAAAAATGCTAGGCATATCACTACGTGACAGAAAAACTAATGTATGGATTAGGGAGAAAACAAAAGTGACAAATGTTATTGAAGCAATAGCAAATCTGAAATGGAGTTGGGCCGGACACCTTGCCAGAACACAAGAAACCAGATCGACAAAAACAATGCTTCAGTGGCGGCCGTGGGAATATAGAAGAAACAGAGGAAGACCACCCAATAGATGGTACAACGATATAAAAAAAGTGGCCTGATTGAAATGGATACAGGAAGCTCAAAATAGGACCAAGTGGAAGTCAATGAAGGAGGCCTTCGTCCAGTTATGGACCGAAACGGGCTAAGAAGAAGAAGAAGAAGAAGAAGGGCCGCCATTCTTACTCAGTGGAGGAACTTGTACCCGGGGTATTTTAAGTACCTTGGTAGCTTTTCAGATGCTGTAATCATCCTTGAAAAGATTACTTGCATGGTTGTGAAAAGTTTTATTTCGTAACTTAGCCATTCCCTTTATAAGCTTATTGATTAAAGATATGTGTAGACTGCCAGATGGAACTGTTTCTTCTTTCTTTTTTTAGTAACACTAAGAAATATTGTTTCTGAGCATACAGTTGTATAGCATTCCATCTTGTTACTTGTATTGTTAATATAGTAAAAATTATACATTAACATTTCGATAATTTTAGTTAGAACTTTTCGATTTTTGATTATTATTACTTTTATTATTAGAAATATATGTAATAAATAAGATTAACAAAAATAAAACTACTAATTTATATTATTTTATGTAATTATGTCAAATACCTCAGTAAAATAAACGTTTCAACAATTCGATTGTTGCGTGAATCTAAAGAGTGTGGGCAAAAGTTGACTTAACAATAACTGAGCTTACATATTGATTATAAAACTGCGCCATCTTATTTCAGTTTAAAATACGGGAAACCCGTTGCTTTTTATAATTGATCCGAACTAGCTATAGACATAATTAATTTCTTGATAATGACCACGACGCTCATCCTTTTTGTTCTGTCGTGTTTAGTATATGATGCTCAAGCGAATAGCGCGCTAAAAACACTCCTAATTTGGCCTTGCTGTACTAACAAAAAGTCCCCGGCTAACAGGTCATCAACAAAAAGCGCGAAATAAAGGAGTGCAGGCCGACACCCTCCTGTAAAAAGCTGGCAGCGGCCACGGTCTGTAGCATGTACTGCCATCTTTTGTGTTGTAGGCTCTTGGGTTAAATTTATTTGGGACGAGTTGTCATATTTAAATTAAAAATTTGCAGGACTCCGGCACGCACAGTACATTTATTTTACTTGCAGTGCTCATGCTCGATTTTTTACTCGTTCTTGCGTTTAGTGTCATAAGTTGAGTTTATTTCAGGAAAAAAGTATTGCCTTCTTGAAAAATCTTGTCATTCAGAAAGTAAAATAAATATTACTTTTTATTTTTTTGATTATGTTTTTTATGTTTGAAGTTAATATATTTTTTCAATGTGCATAGGTTTGTTTTTTTTAATTTGACCATATTTTGTAGTTAACAATTTTATTCTTATTATATAAAAATAGATTTATGACGCAATAGCAAATATATTCGAAAATGTTTGCTAAACTACAAATTTAATATTATTATTATTTTGTAAGTAGAACCCGACAAGCAACAGGGATATCACGGAAAAATTTTTGCATACCATTTGCACGAAGTTCTAATCACAAATGTGGGAAGGAAAATAGGCAATGACCTTCACATTCCACACAGTTGAAAGTTTAGTAACCGTGCAGAATTGGACCGGTAAACAACAAGGTTTCGCTGATACAGCGTATGTAGAAAATGGTTAAAGTTATGTACGAACACAACGCGCGTTCCACCTACATTTTCATCTTCCACCTCGTGCTTTTGTTCGAAGTAAGAAAACCATTTATGTTTGACCAGAACAACTTACGTATAACGGGTCAAAATAATAAGAAAAGGTGGTAGTGCAAGAATAGTTAGAACCCCCGAGAATGTAGAGGCTGTACGAATGGCAACTACAAGACGTCTTCGAAGATCTGCCAGGCGTAACACCGTTGCTCTCGGACTTTCAACTCAAACAGTAAAGAGAATTTTACATGATGACTTACACTTACATCCGTATAAAACGCAAAAATATATGCTTTGAAACCCAAAGATTATTCTATTCGCGTTAGTTTTTGTGACACATATTACAGCTGCTTGAAGACGACCCACAGCTCATTGATAATCTATGAATGAGCGATGAAGGTTATTTCCCCCTTGGTGTATATGTCAATATACACAATTTTCGCTATTATGAATGTTCTTTCCATTCGGCCAAAGTTACAGTCTGGCGTGCAATCTCTTTGAATGGAATAATTGTCTTGTATTTTTGCGAGGATGATGATGGCCATGCAATTACTGTAGCATCAGTTCGCTATGTTCAAATTCTGATTTCTTATTCCAGAACTTCAACAATTTCCTGTGAATTCAAACACTCGTTTCCAACAAGACGAAGCAACTAGTCACCCAGCCAGGGTATCAATTAACTTTCTGAAAGAGCTGTTCCCGAACCGCTTCATCAGTAGGAATGGGGATGTTCAGTGATGTCCAAGATCGCCAGACCTGAACTTCGGTTATTATTTATGGAGATATCTCAAGTCACAGGTTTTTGAAACTCGTCTAGCCACTATACTGGACTTAAAAGTGCGTTCGTGCAATAAAACCGGCGGTACTTACGACGTATCAGTATGAGACTCAGAAAATGTGTACAAAATGAGGTTCCACATCTTCCTGGGGTGATATTCAAACATTGAAACTTTTTTGCTTTTATGGCATTTTCATTCCAATAAATGTTTTGTTCATTTTTTAACACCTACAAATAGTGCGGTTCGACTGCCCCACCTCGCACATTTAAATTTGCAGCCTCAAAGATAGATTTGTATTTTCTCAAGAAGAATCGAATCATTTTAATTTTGCGAAAAGTTCTAAAACAATTCCTAAAACCAGTATTATCATAACATTTTGAATATGATATCCACATTACAATTATCTGCTGTACCTCCAAGACCTAGTTGGAATTTTAAAAACCAAATTTTGAACAAGATTTAAACAAGGTCCAAGATAGTCCTGCCAAGTAATGCAGGTTATGCTAATTTTATGAAAGCAGTAAAAAACACAGCTAACAGCACATGCATTAGAAATTTTGCAAAAAAATGTGCACAGTTGCAACAGTAATATTGTTCAAAATTACCAATTTGAATATTGAGAAATTAAAAAATTAACTAGAAAACATGAAAACTATTAAGAAAATTACATATTCTGGTCTCCTAACTTTCAAACTTCTAAAAGCAATAACAGACCATATCGCATTTCTGAGTTATTTTATTTAACGCTTTAAGTTATTCTGGCAGCTACCAATGTAAATACCAATATCCTCCACTATATTTCTGTTTTCAGTTTTTAAAAGCTTCTACGATATATATATTTTCCAAAACTACTACTATCTTTGAGAAATTTATGAAGACATACGTATAGTTTTTATGATTTTTATTAGGTTTAAAAAAAAGAGAGAAAATTTATTTGAATATGCAGAACTTTTAACCCAAATTTTGGTATTCAACATTTGCCATTTTTTATTTCTAATTATGTAAAATTTATTATTCATAAACTTATAATTTATGCACTGTACTTTCACTTTGTGTTTATCATATTTGTCTGGATATTTTGTCAGATTTGTTATTTTGTTGTGTTTGTAGAATACCTATCACGACCAACATGTTACACAACAAATTCGAATAATATTTAGACAGTTCTTTAACAGACCAAGAAAATTATTTTTAAGCTGAATTTGGTGGAGATTAAGACGCCGAATACACGTTATCACTAATAAAAATAAAAGTAACAAGTACATCAAAAGTAAATTCTATTGAAGAGCCATCGCTTTCAAAGCACATTAAATTAGATAACATGTCTGTTTATTTTGATGTTTACGGTATTGATTTGGACTCGACATTTGATCCCGAAGAAGATCCGACGGTGAAGAGGTACGCCCAAAAGTGAAGACAACATACAGAACAAAAATTTGCCAAACCAAATAACATATTCTTGGACGAATAAAAACCATAATTCCCTTTTGTTTTTGCACATTTTGCACTATTCAATAATGTTTAGTTCATCATTTAAATAGATTCAATTTTTTTATGACAGAATTTTAGACCCAATAGTATAAAAATTAAATTTACATTTTTCTTAGTTACCCAATAATTTAGATATTTACAAATAAGAATTACAATCTTTATGTAAAAGATGCTTGTTTTGTTAATATATTTGCAACAACGTATAAAGCTATATAAATATATAAATATTTAATATTCTGGTACGGATAGCGGAAGACATTTTCCAAGTTTTTACAATAAAGTAAAATTTTAGAAACTATTTAGTAGGAGGTTACTAATTTTTCTGTCAACAATAGAAATAATTAAGATAAATAAGTTAAAGCAGGGGCTTAAACAATTCAAGAAAAAAGAGTATATAAAAAAGGCGAATTAAGTTTGGTTGTCCTATAAATATTAAGTTTTCTAGACAAACTTTAATAAAAAATAACATTTTGCCAAAGAAAAATTAAAATAAAAAGAGCATTAACAGGCAAGTAAGAGTATTTGTGCACCATTTTGATTTGATTTTTAAGTACCTCACAAGCAAAACTTTTATTTAATTACTGATATGTGTTGCAGTGCTTGTATCTACTTCATCTATGTTTTTTATTATATTTCACGTAGTTTTTGTATTGTTAGCTTGTTTTTATGGTTTGGGCATGTTGAAAAAACTCTTTTTTTAAAATAAACACACAAGATTACTAACCTATGTGACCATAATTCAACTTGTTCTTAGGATTGCTTCTCAACAATTTATACCTTAAAGTGAGATGTATGCAAACGCTGTATTCACTGTTTCCTAAGTACCGTGCGGTATTCAAAAAATATATATTAATATCAGAAAAGCCTTTTTTAACTGGAAATTTATTCCTAATGTAACCAAAACGGAGTCATAGTTTTTACTTCAATAATCAATAAATACGGATATCTTTAATGTTTTAATAGCACTCACCTATGCAATATTTTTTTAATTACTTATATGTCACAATAAATAGTACATTGAGTTTTAAGGGGCACCCCTTCCCTATTGCCAACAAGCTAGTTTCTTTAAAAGTAGAAGACAAGAAATCATAAAACATAACTCTAGACCATTGATTCGCAAAGACCCCTAGGGGTCCACAGGAGACTCGACGGGGTGTACGTTGGCGTGACAAAAAAATGGGGGTTCACAATTCGTAAGCAGGGGTCCACGAAAATTTATTTGGTTTCGATAGTGAAAAACTAAAATGTTGGCTTGAGTTCACCTATCAATGTAGGCAGATAATATTTTAAGAAGCTCAGCGACTGTTACTTGTAAAAACTTGCATATTCCATATTCAGTACAACGTGTCGAGACTTGCAAAGCGCTGCCGCCGTCCGCAATGCTTGTTCAGACGTGCAAAGGGACGAAGTACGACTTGTGGTGTGCGTGCTTGCAATCTTGCATGAACTTGTTTGATTCTTCATCAATATAAATACGATTTCCACGGATAAAAGTTATTCATTTGTTTCCCGAATTTCGGAAAGAAAAGTAAAGTAAAGTGAATCAATGTTAGTGTTTGCCACTGTCGGAAAAGTAACTACTTACCTGCTTATTTGTTATACATACGAGGCGCATTCATAAAGTAAGGGCCGTTTGCATGTATATAAATAGTGGCGCTTCGAAGCACAGTTTTACCACTGCAGCGCCATCTACTGACTCATTGCGAAGCTACAGCGTCATTTGTTTTGATTCTGAAATTGTATTGTTGTCAGTGAATGCAAAGAACAATGGCCGCGAAAATCGTTGATCCCGCCAAGTGTGAAGTGCGTTCTGTGATTCGTTTCTTATGTGCAAAAGGATCGTCGGCTGCTGAAATTCATCGGGAGTTATGCCTGGTTTACGGACCTACAGTTATGAGTGAAGGAAAGGTTAGACAATGGTGCCGTTATTTTACAAATGGCCGAACAAATGTCCATGACGAAGAGCGGAGTGGCAGGCCCAGTATCCAGACTGATGAAATCGTTTCACAAGTGGACCAAGCACTGCGATCTGATCGTCGATTGACGATTAGTGGCCTGGCTGACAAATTTCCTCAACTTGGACGCACTACTGTTTACAATATTGTCACAGAAAACCTCGCATACAGCAAATTGTGTAAGGTGGTACCAAAATGCTCACCGACCACCACAAAGAGCAAAGAATGTCTAGTGGACGAAAGTTTTGGCCCGTTATCAACAAAATGGAGATGATTTGTTTTCTCACATTGTTACTGGGGACGAGACGTGGGTATCCTACGCCAACCCAGAAACAAAACTGCAATCGATGCAGTGGCGACACTCATCCTCACCAAAACCGAAAAGTTTAAACAAACTCAGTACACAAGTCGAAAATTGATGGCTACAGTTTTTGGGACAAAGACGGTGTTCTTTTGGTTGATTTCATGGAACGTGGGACAACAATTACAGCTGACGTGTACTGCGAAACGCTCAAACACTTGAGACGTGCGATCAAAAACAAACGCCGCGGAAACTGTCATCTGGCATAATCCTCCTCCACGATAACGCGCGTCCTCACACTGCTGCAAAACCATTGAGAAAATTCAAGATTTTCGTTGGGAACTTTGACCACCCACCGTACAGTCCAGACCTTGCACCTAGCGACTACTTCCTCTTTTGCATTTTAAACGGTGGCTGGGTGGACAACGTTTTGAAACCGAAGACGGACTCAAAAACGCCGTTGTCAACTGGTTCAACTCTCAGGCGGCAAGCTTCTATGCAGAGGGGTTAAAGAAGCTGGTGCAGCGGTACGAAAAATGCTTAGAAGTGAACGGAGATTATGTAGAGAAGTAAAGTAAGATTGTGCCTAACTAAATATGACAATAAAATTTGTTTCTTATGAGTACATTTTTTTCTGTGACCAAACGGCCCTTACTTTATGAATGCGCCTCGTACTTTTATTTTATTTATTATTTATTTATTTATTTTACAATTTATTGTACATGTAAGTAAACAAAAAATGGACAAATTACAAAAAAATACGTAGGTACAAAAGGTGAGGCTGGCTTATTCCTAAAAGAAATCTCTTCCAACCCACCTGCAATAGGAGATATATTTATGTTGTAATAAGTATATTTGTAATGTTTGCGTATAGTAGGTACGTGTTAAAAATGAAATACTGAACAGAGCCATTATTAGATACTTCCATAAAAGAACAGAAAGCCGAGAAAGGTTGAACTCCTTGTCCCTACTTTATTAGTAATTTTTTTATTACCCGACTGTGTGGTGGTTCACTAACAATTAAATATATTTTCATAAATTGTACGTGTCTTTATATACTACATACTCGTAACGTGCATCAAAGTCATAAATAAATAATTAAAATCCGAAATTTTGATATCAAAATATTATTTACAAATATTTTCTATCGAATTTACAGAAATATATCAAAATATAATTAATGAAAAAATGTTTTACATTACATTAAAATCGGTTCAGCCGTTTTCATAAAACTCAATTATTGATATTAGCAATTCAATGCTTTTAATAATTACAATCAGTTTGCCACCGGTACTTTGTTTATTTCATTGCAATAATCAATTAATCCTGTTAAAATAGCCATATCCTGTTAAGTAAGACCGCATTAAGATTACTACAACAAAGTTTTTTTTTATTTACAGGTAGGTAACTGATTCGAAACATGGCTGAATCTAAGAAGAAATGTCGACAGTACAGTGTTGATTATTTAAAATTTGGTTTTCTTCCATCAAAGGCAGACAAGCGATTGCCCATATGCCTTTTATGCAACAAATTTTTGAGAAATGACTCTCTGAAACCATCGAAGATCATCTAAAAAGGTGTCATCCTGATAAAATAGGTAAAGATTTGAAATATTTTCAAACACTGAAGGAAAAATATGAAAAAAGACCCACCGTGCACGGTATGTTCGCTTCAACGTCGGAAAGTAACGATGATGGCTTGCGGTCATCTTACAATATCTCATTACTTATAGCGAAATCTGAAAAATCGCACACCATTGGAGAACAGTTAATTTTAGCCGCTGTTGAAGAGGTTTTAAAAACTGTTCTGCACAAATCTCCATTTGACATACTCAAAAGAATTCCTTTGAGTAACAACACTGTACAAAGACGATTGATGAAATGAGCTTTGATATTGAAAGTTTCTTGTGTAATTATCTGCAAACAACTCATTTTTCTATTCAACTGGACGAGTCAACTTTACCTGGTAATGAAGCATTATTATTGGCATATGTTCGATTTGTTATGGACGAAGAAATTCATGAAGAGCTACTATTCGCGAAAACTTTGGAGACGGACACTAAAGGTGAATCAATATTTAATGTCCTGAGTGATATTTTTAAGGAAAAATCGATTCCATTCACAAACGTTATTTTGGTGGCAACAGATGGAGCTCATGCCATGGCCGGGCGATGTAGTGGGTTTATAAGCCATCTTAAAAGAATTATACCAGAGGTAACTGCAATTCACTGTGTCATCCACCGACAACACCTAGTAGCGAAAAATTTGAGTGCTAAATTGCACCAATCGCTTCAATTTGTGATTAATGCAGTTAACAAAATAAGAAGCAATGCATTGAATACGCGTTTATTTGCACAATTGCGCGATGAAAATGATGAAGACTTCCAACGATTGCTCTTACATACTGAAGTACGCTGGTTGTCGAAAGGTGCATGTTTAACAAGATTTTTCTCACTTTTTGAATTAGTTTCAGAGTTTTTGGAAGGTAAAGATCCAGATTTAAAAGAAAACCTGATCAATTTGAAAGCAGACATTGCGTATTTGACAGATTTGTTCAAAAAATTTAATGACTTTAACTTACAATTACAAGGGGACAGCCTCAATTTAATAAAAACAAAGAGTGTAATTTCAGCTTTTCTTGGAAAATTGAAATTTATGAAGCAAAATATTGGTCAGCGCGAATTTTCCCAGTTTTCAAACTTGTCACAGGTAGAATGCCTTGATGAGGATATTCACGCATACGTTCAATATTTAATTGTCCTGCATGATGACTTTAAAATCAGATTGGAAGATATTCTGACGATAGAAGTACCACCATGGAACATAAATCCACTTGATAAAACGGAAGTGGAGAATGTGATATTACAAGAGGAGCTACTCGAGCTTAGCACTAATGAGGAACTGAAGGTGAAATTTAAAAGAGGGTATCAAACATTTTGGCTGCAGGCAGAAATATCCGAAAAATATCCTGGACTGTGGGGAATTGCGAGAAAGCTTTTGATAACGTTTCCCTCGTCATATCTTGTCGAGAAAAGTTTTAGTGTCGTTACAAACCTTTTAACAAAAAAAGGAGCAGATTGAATATCACAGAACGGGGAGATTTGCGATTATTCCTAACAAAACTGAAGCCAAATATTAATAATTTGCTGTCAATCCATCAAGTACATCTCTCCCACTAAAATTATGACTATTTTATGATTGTCATTGTAGAAGTTACGTTACGTTATTAATATTTTATTTTAATTATATTACGACTGTTATCATATTACAATGTAATATGATAACAATAATAATTAATAGTGTAATAATTACATATTTGAATAAATACAACACAAGGAAATATACTATTTTTCTTTTTAATTTTACCACTCCGAATGAGGAGTTTTCTAAATAAAATATGTGAGAATTGATTGGTTTGTTGTGTTGTGGGTAGTTGTCAAAGGAATAAAGTTGGATGGAATGACTTTTTTGATTGGCTAACTTTACTTTTTTGACAACCACTCACAGCACAATCAATTAATTAATTAACCAATAACTCAGCCGCAACGCAAATTTCCATAGTTAGATGTAAGGTTCACATTTTTTCTCGAGTTTTGGGAATATGGTAGAAATGTAGCTGCAGGGGGTCCACCGGAACCAGCAAAACTTCCAAAGTGGTTTATGAGAAAAAAAGTTTGGGAGCCTCTGCTCTAGACCATCTCATGGTCGTATTCAACCTCATCGAGTATTTATCGAAATCGGAATTTTTCTATAAACAAATTAAAAAACTTGAAATTAAACTTTACATGACTTTGATTTTCTTAAGGTAGTCAATTAGAAAAATTCCTTTCATGCCCCAAAGAACGCCGTTTTCCATTTTCCAGTTTGGTATGTTTTTTGCGTTGTTATCGTCAATGTACCCTGTGCAATCCACTATTTAAATCACCGTTTCATTTTTGCTGTATATAGTCATAAAATACCACAAAAAGTAATTGCATTTTTCTAAAAATTTGCAAAGAGTTGGCTAATTATATATATATACCGGGTGCTCGATTTTCGAGCCTTACCATGGGGATCTCGGTTATCTTGAAAGTTGCAAGGTTGGTTAAATTAGGGCAAAGTTGCGTATTTTTATGCTTATCAAGAATCTCAAAATAGATTTGATTTATTATTAATAGTTTTCGAAATATCGTAAAAATTAGAAAATGTCATTTTTGTTTTTAATTTGTAAATCAAAAACCGGTAAAATTACACGATTTTAATTCAGACATTCTTCAGACACTTTTATAAGGAATCTAAAAATGTCATTACGGTTTCTACCCACTCTGAAATATCAAAGATACGATAGTCAACTTTTATTTTTCTTATGGGCGCCATGGATTTTTACAATTTCAAATGAAGTTTTTTTTTCTGATTACAAGGATGTATCACACTTCATGATTTCACTTTTCAACGAACTTAAAAAGTTCGTTACTGAATTCTATATGTCTGTCGGTCTGTCGGTCTGTCTGTCGCTGTCACAAAATTATGGATTTTTAAAAATTTTAAAATGGATTCTTATAGGAAATTTTACGCTGATTTCAATAATGAAATCGAAAAAATTCTATGTAGAACAGTTTTCGAGATATTCGACTTCGAATTTCGGGAAAATTTTCGACATTACGATTTTAAATGTGATTCTTATAGGAAATTTTATGCTGAATTCGAAAATGAAGAAAAAATTCTATGTCGAATAATTTTCCAGATATTCGATTTCGAATTTTCCCGAAATTCGAAATCAAAATCGAAAGGTTTTTTTAAGTTCGTTCTGGGATTGCTTACAGAGCAATCTCTTCGCCGGCCCCATGTTTTATTATATAATTAATGACAAAACTTTCTGGAGAGAGGAAGCTTTGGAATTGATTTGATGCTTTGGAGACGCAATCAACAATTTTCTTTTGTTTGAGCTAAAAATTTGACAGTTTCTTTTGATTTTCCATTTTAACCATATTGTAACCGAGTTACTCATATTAAAAATGCGATTTTCAAATGAAGAAAAACAAGATATGCTGCAAATGTATTATGCTTCAAATCGGAACACACTTCTGAAACATATCTACAACGTTATCCGGAAAGACGGCAACCACATGTAACCTATTTTTTATTTTTGCATAGATATTTAAAATATTTTAGGTCATTTGAGAAACCTAGACGTAAATGTGGTTCTAGGCCTATTGAAGAAGAACAACAAATTTTACAAATAGTAAAAATTCTCCATAATAATTACAATAACGTTTTATAATTCATTCTTTACTCCATACGTCCAAAACAATCCTTCAATTTCAATAAAGGAAATTCAAGCTGAGTTAAAAATATCCGCTTCAAAAGTATGGAGAATGCTCAAAAAGCACAAATATCATCCATACAAGACTTGCATTAGCCAAGTACTTCATCCTAGTGATAATGAGCGACGCATAGCTTTTTGCACCTTTCTTGTAAATAAGCTACGAGAAAATAGAAATTTTCTGAATGATGTAATTTTTTCCGATGACAGTAAATTTACTAATATGGAATTGTTTAACCGCAGCAATAAACATATCTGGGCTACAGAAAATTCTCATAAGTATGAAGAGCGGCGGCCCCAAATTCGTTTTTCATGCAATGTATGGATGTTGAATATCAGAATTATTGGACCATACATTTACGAAGAAAATTTGAATGCGAACAGTTATTTACATTTTTTAAGAACTTTATTCACCGACTATGTGGACAACAACATTTGCCTAAATCGTTTGAATTCCATATGGTTTCAACAGGATGGTGCCCCACCCCATAATTCTTGGGTGGTATTGGAATATTTGTCAGAAATGTTCCCGAATAAAATAATTGCAAATAACGGTGATGTCCGTTGGCCAGCGCGGTCACCAGATTTATCTCATCTGGATTACTTTATAAGGGGAAGTATGAAGGATAAAGTTTACGAAACCATACCGGAAAACATTGAAGAACTGCGCCAAAGAAGCATCGCCACTGCGAGGCATATTAGAGGAAGATCGATTTAAAGATCTGTTAATAATTTAAGAAAACGTGCGCGATTATGTTTAGATGTTGAAGGAGGAGCATATGAAAATCTCTGGCGTTAATTTGATTCAATACGCTTGTTCTCATTTATTTTAAGTTTGTTTCTTTCATGAATAAATTTGTAGCATACCTGTTTTTCGTCATTTGAAAATCGCGATTTTAATAAAAATAACTCATCTTCAAAGCAATTCCAACGCCGACTTGGGAAAGTCAGTTATGATAATAACAATTTTCGATAAAGTGTCGAAAATTATAAAATAAAAAAACTAAAATCATGAAGTGTGATGCATTCTTGTAATCAGAAAAAAAACTTTATGTGAAATTGTAAAAATCCAATATGGCGTCCATAAGAAAAATAAAAGTTGACTATCGTATCTTTGACATTTCAGAGTGGGTAGAAACCGTAATGACATTTTTGGATTCCTTATAAAAGTGTCTGAAGAATGTCTGAATTAAAATCGTGTAATTTTACCGGTTTTTGATTTACAAATTAAAAACGAAAATAACATTTTTTTAAATTTTTTCACGATATTTTGAAAATTATCAATAATAAATTAAATCTATTTCGAGATTCTTAATAACCATAAAAATACGCAACTTTGCGCTAATTTAACCAACCTTGTAACTCTCAAGATAACGGAGATCCCCATGGTGAGGCTCGAAAATCGAGCACCCGGTATCACTCTAGAAAATCAAAATATTCCACAATTTCCATTTTCACTTATTTAAAGTACTCATTTTAAGTCTATGAGTATGCAAAACAATTCATGGAACAAAGCACTCAAATATTTTAATTTTTTATAAATTAAAATATTACTCTAATATTTTTTGTGTAAATGTGACTAAAACACTCCTTATATACAATATCTGATACCAGCTTTTCCAAATTAAATGTTTTTTTAAGGAACTAAAAATCACATGAATTTTATAGTTAGCATTCTTAACAAAATTTGTTAAAACATTCTAGTAACTATAACTAAATGTAACCCTACCAATGAAAATAAAGGCTAAGCAAATTTTAAATAATATACAAAAAATACAGCAAATAGCAGCAGTAATATATAACAAAAATCTAAAAAAATAAATAGAAAAGTAATTAAATAATATTGTAGAACAACTTCAGTTACCGTACGTGTCTGAACCACTTTACATGTTTAATTTGATATTTCTAATCTGTATTTTACCAAACATTAGCTTTTTTCTTTTCAAATAAAATCTATTTTAAAACATAACGAAAAATTAGAAAAAGAAAAATTATAAAAATAGATAACTAGCACTTGTATATCTAGTATTTCTGGAAATACTGTTACACAATTAACTCTACTTTGAGCTACATTAATTTTGATACTGTCAGTTTTCAAAATTGAACGTTACACTACTCTATTAAAATTGTAACATTAAAAAAAAATGACAACTATAAATTTGCAAATTTATTTAAAACTCTAAAGGTTACAAAACATTTGTCCCTGACATTTACAGTTATTTAATAACATATGGCACCATCTAATTCTCTTGACATTGAATTATAGAATAAACAAAAGATGTCTCTATGGGCCGCCAGATTTCTTGGAAGCCGTGGATACGGTTATACCTCTCGCGCAATGATATTACAAACATTTTCGATTGGTAAAATGTTATGAAATAGTTTCCACTTTGTTAAAGGTAGTTTAATGTATCACAGCTCACATATGGTCAAGCGTTATTTTATTGAAAAACTGTTTAGAGCCATCTCTAAAGAAAGAAAGAAGTCTGATTGGTAACGTTGCCTCTAACTCTAACTAGAGGTGATCTGTTACTGTCAACTGATAATTTCGCACACCATAATACTTATAGTTGGTGTTGCATACTTTGTACAATTTTTTTCGCTTCTTTTCTGCGCGTCTACGGCGTACCAATATCCCACCACTGCTTCCGTTTAAACAAAATTTAAATTTATTAGGAAAAACAGCTCCTTGCTACTCCATGCCTTTTCGCTACCCATTGTAATATTTGTTGTCGGCATAGAAAAGTCAGTAGTAATCGCAAGAAAGAAATTTGTTATGTTAGACCCATTGTGAGTAATGGCGTGCTATTGTTGCGATAGAGAATTTGAAATTTAGCAACGATCTACAATCTCAAGGCTCTAAAAGTAACAATTGTCCCAGTTAGTTGTTCTGCGTATTACTCCAGACTTCGAATTTTGCAAATGAGTACGTTTATCGACCCGTTGGTTTCATACTGGTGCCACATTATTTGACCTATTTCTTGTAAAAAACACTTCTTTCGTGTAAGTCAACACTATGTTCTCTTTTAAATTTGTTAGCTTGTCCCTAATGTACCCTTTGTCGATGAGGAGGCATTTGTATACCATGTAAGTTATATGTGTCACATCTGAATGGTAGGAAACACTACTTGTTTAACACCCACCTCCCACCGCCACAACCACCAGACCTGATATATAAGAAACCATATAACCAAATTTCAATAAAAGTAGAGCAATTGTCTAAATATTTTTATAAAGTGATGTGTTAAATAATTACCGTATTGCGTGGTACGTCATTCAAAGAAGTATTTCAGTTAGTTCCAATCATTTAGAAATCATCACTGAGCCTCTATAATGCTTTTGTAGTCTTTTACGATGAAGTACCGATATTAATGTTTAAAAGGCGTGATAAAACCTTTATTTAGTACCGACTCACAAAGCAAATCGAATCCGACTTGGCTGTGCAATAAGATGTTTTATTTTTTAATAGCAGCTCAGACCTTGTCTAAATTACAAATTATGGAATGTTTTAGAGGCATGGTTTGACAAAGAATACCTCCCAATATTGATTCTTTAGAGCGAGCCGTAACTGCTGCAGTCAACAATTTTCCGATGGATTTCCTCCTTACTCTCAAGGCTTGTGTAAAAGCTGAGGGTGGCCATTTTAAATAAATATTTTTATTTATAAATACCACTATTTAATATATCCTGAAAATATTATACGGCAATACATAATAATAATATTTTTATTGTTTTGTAAAAAAATGTAAAGTTGGTTCTAGATATTCTCTTAACGTACACAATTTCTACTTTAGGTTAAATGTTATTTAGAAAACCCCAATGAAAATCGTTTAACATTTATAATATACGTTTATGTAGTAATACACCAAGCTTTTACAGAAACAAAATTGCAATTTTTATCTTAAGGTATGTATTCACTTAAGCAAGTTACTCGGAGCAAACCAAATGGATAGATCACGTATACAGGGTGTCCCAAAAATCAACGCCAAGCCGGAAACGGGTGATAGACCAGGTAGTGACAGTTACCAGAAAAATTAAAAAATTTTAGTCTTGTATTTTAAAATTATAGGCATTCAAAAAAAATTGAAAATATTGACACCCTGTGATGATCTCTCATATACTGTGGCTACAAATCTTTATTTTTGTTTGTTTTTTTGTGTGTGATGTAACCCTGAATAACCCTTCTGTAATTGCTAAAATTAAAACACAACTGCCTCAGGTTTAAAGAAAATATCACTTTTGTTACCCAACCGTGCACTCAAAATTATTACATCGCCCAACTTTAACTGACCGTACTGAAAGAAAATGTACAACGCTATTTTGGCAAGTGACTTTAAAAGATGGCTCATTTAGTCCAGATTCCAAAATGTTATAACACTAGCTAAATTAATTCTTATATCAGGAAAAAATTTTCTGCAAAAATCCGATCTCAAGCTAATTCTTTTTAATTAGTTAACATGCTTCTAATGCACGTTAGGCTTTCTCTATGTCCCTAGTTTTAAAGTACAAGTTTGAGTGAGGTGGATAGTGACGGTATTTTGCCAAGTGTGAGCGAGATAGATGGTGTCGCCACTTTCACCAAAATGAGTGAGACGGATAGACACGCCATTTCGACTGGTGTAAGTGAAACGGATAGCGACGCCGTCCTAGCCAAATAGGACACATAGGCACAATGTGCAATACTGCAGTACGTTACGTATCTTCGTTTACTGAGCATCTTTCTGTATTCGTGTTGAATTCGTGCTTACAACGTTGGCTTTGTTTATTGGACTTGATTGCGATGTAATAATTTTGAGTGCACGGTTGAGTAACAAAAGTGATATTTTCTTTAAACCTGAGGCAGTTGTGTTTTAATTTTAGACTCCAATTACAGAAGGGTTATTCAGGGTTACATCACACACAAAAAAATGAAGAAAAATAAAGATTTGTAGTCACAGTATATGAAAGATCATCACAGGGTGTCAATATTTTCAATTTCTTTGAATGCCTCTAATTTTAAAAGTACAAGACTAAGATTTTTTCATTATTTTTCTGATAACTGTCACTACCTGGTCTATCACCCGTTTCCGGTTTGACGTTGATTTTTGGGACACCCTGTATACATTTGAATTCGGTTATTTACAATATAATATTGTAACAAATGTGAAAAATTTGGGCAATTTTGTTCTATCAAATAGTGTGAAGCAGTTAAATATTTCGATACTGTGTTGGTAATTCGGATTTACTTAAAAAAATAAGTGATAAGTAAATAGCAGCATTAGCACAACTTATTATGGCATACTTTAATTTCACTTTATTTATTGTAAGCTATTTTGCCGAACATGTGCGTGAAGTATGTTGTACTACCAGTATAATTGTACATAACAAAGCTAAACTTGCGTGACCAAAAAAATACATACAATGTTTTTTATATAAAATAATACTTAAAAATTTTTATTTTGTGTTTGTTCAGCCATTAGCAAAATATGTAAGATCACTACATATAAATTAATACTTTTAATAGGGCCAGCTTTCGTCAAAAATTCTTATTCTACAGATTTACGAGTATTTAACTGCTTCTAGTCACTAGAAATGCATTCTTCAAGTAAATAACATACCTTTATTTATAATATTTATTAATTTGTTAGCATAAAAATTATTGCAATAATAAATGTAATATCGTGTACCACATGAAAATTCCTCTTTTCAAATTTAATATTAAGAGAAAAGGAGGACTAAAATTTACATTTACATTTATAATTGTATTATTTAAGGCTAAAAGCTTTTGCATATAATTGCATTTCTATTGTAATTACCATTCAGTGTAATAGCCACAATGTCTTTTTAATTAAAATTAATGGTCATATATGTACAGTGCTGTGTTTGTTTGATGAATATGTAAAAATAGTGGTTGCAAACATGCTAGAATATTAAAATATGAGAATATTATAAAAATGTGTCAGTAAAGCACTATATGAAAATATTTTAATTCACTAACAACCTTGAAGCTCGAAATAGTGAAAAGAAGGCATGTCAGCGTGGCATCCTGTACTGCAACAGTACAATTGCGCATTCCTTGAGATCTAACTACATCAGTAGCCAAGTAGTTTAAGACAAGATATATTTCACGTGAAAAGAGAGAAAAATAGAAGCATGCGCAGTACGCGTACCGTTACCGAGCTTCTACATATCGATTGTTTCTTTTGCTACATCCTGGGTCTTTCCGCCTTCGAGTCCGCGCCTGCATGAACAGTCTCCATGAAGCATCCATCATTGCTTGAACACAGCGTAATTAATCGTAATAAAATTGAAACAAGCGAAAATGCGGAGAAGCTCTACGAAGCTGCGAGCCGTTCTTGTGTTGTGCTTCGGGTTTTCAGCAACGGCTAATTAGCTTCTGCATTAATAAGAAGCAGGATGCCTTATGAATCCTAACGGGCGCTGCATTGGGTCGCTGACTCGTCGAATTTAATGAAGCAATTAGCAAAACGCCACAAACTTTTCTAGAAAACCGCACCGGCACACAAGGGCGAGCATAAAAAATAAACAAAATTTCTCCCTTAGCGCCCCTGTTATTATTTGCTTCATTAAACTGGCCGTCAACTTGTATAAACGGCTTAATTATTTTGTCAGCCTTTTACTTCTACAGCACAAACCTTGTCAGTCCCGTCCAAATTATCTGTACCATCAATCAAGTTTGGAATGAATGCAAAGTGAAAAGAGCGCAGCACTAATTGCTTCGGTGTTTCCTCGTAGCCCTTGGATCAATTCCCGAATGCGAACTGACAGCTGTCATACATTATGCAACACTTCGCTGAACGGGGATTATCACATCTACGCCATACAAGCTGAGATTTGTGTAGCACTACAAATAAAAGCAGCTTTGAGTCGGCATGCTTTCGCATGTCAATCTTAATACACCCCTCGCCGATTGCGTTTGCGGCAAGGAGCAGATCTCGTCAAAGCTCATCTACGACACACCAACGGGTAAAGCTTTAGGCAACAAATTAGGCTGTTGAGGTGATACTGTGCAAAAAATTATACAAAGGTACAGCAACTTTACAACACACGGGAGCCACAAAATAAAGCCAGAGTGAAACTCATACTGCAAATGCAAAATAAACACCGGTGGCTGAAATGAAAAGGTCCTGCGCCTCTGAAACACCCAACTGGGACTTCGATTGCCGATGCTGGTGATGCATTTTGTATAAATGTCAACGGCGTATTCCGTTTATTTTTGAGACAGTTAATTTTAATGACCAGAAAGCCTTAGTCAGCCCAGTTTATTGGTGTTTGAGAGGCTGCTGTGGCCGCTGCTGCACACAAAACATGGATCCGTACCTCCATCCGTACTGCTCCGCCGATCTAGCCTTTGTGATAAGCAAAGTTTTCTCGCCGTCTCTGCATAATAGAAAGCTTTGTTAGTATCGCCACAGTAAGCTATGATTAATTTAAATCTAACAGAATTTTCATTACACCTGCTGCATAGAAAGCTCTGAGTTGCAAATTTCTATATTACGATAGCACATAGCTAAAAGAGAAAGACAAAATGGAAGAGAAATGAATGGCATAGAGTCATTCAATATACGCAGTACAAGCAATAATTGCCAAAGATTCGTTTCAGTTCGTTGCACTTAAGCTATTTTGCGATCACGGAAGGCTACAACTTCGCCTGCTCGGTGGCGCGATTATGTTTTGCTTCCTGCATATTTATAGAATTCGTGTTTGTTTTTCGCCTGTTCCGATAATTCAACGACAACGTTAAGCTTTCATGTAAATGAGCGATTATAGAAAGTCCCACGTAAGAATAATGGACATTGGGAATTCCAAATAGTTAACTGCCCCGTGACATTAAAGAGGAACATTAATACGTAGTAAATGTTTATCAAAGTAATAATGTCATTTGAGCCGATATAAAGTATTACGAGAACGATTTCAAAATGGCTTGTCGCTAGAGTGAGAGTGCGTGTTGCTTGTAATAAATACTACGGCATAAATTTGTTAAACCGCAACCTAGAGTCGATTTTACTTAATTCTGCACATGCAAGGAGCAACTAATGATCTTTGCCTTTGTAACTCTTGCCATCTGTTAGACGTGCAGTTGTTAAAAGGTATTAAGGACCTTCAGTAAAGCGTTAATAAATATACCACATATAAAATTTATACCCAGAACTTTATTAATTAGTCTTACATGGAACATTCTAAACATCTTTCTATACTATGGTGTCATTGTATTAAATATAGTTAAAACATTCTATATGTAAAAGCTAAAGATAATAATATTTTAAGAGAATTTATAAAATGAGCATATCATTGACATCAACTTTCAAAGATTACGTTTTTACGGATTATTTTCTTATTTAAAACTAGAGAGCACGATAGCGGCGAGGTAAAAACCTCGACCTGCCACACTGGCGCACAGCGGTCCTGGGTTCCACTGAGGTTAATAACAACGACAAATACCAAATTTTCTCCGGTCGTCATACAAAATTCTTTGGCGGTCGTAAAGTGCATTCTCCTTCTTCTAATGGATTGGACTAGCCACCTGCCCAGGGTACGCCCAACATGGCTGATAGTACTACATCAAATGTGTGGTTCGAAACAGGCTAGTCAAGTAGTCTACATAAAAGAAAAAGAATAGAACATTTTAAAACTAAAGTACCTGATGCTTAATACATTCAAGTAATAGCACGATAGTATTTTTTAATTCTACAGTTAAGACAAATATTATATTGAACTTGTAGTAAAGTTAATATTTTTTTCATTGTGTTATAGAAAATTAATTTCTATTACAGGTTAATGTATTCTTAATTGCACTACTGTCACAAGTTTATCAGTACCGAATTTAATAATCCAAAAGCAAAAACTGACAAGTCTAGCTATTAACTTTTTAAAAGTTCTAATCTGAAACAATGTTTTGTGTTTTATACTGACGACGCCAATATTTAATGATTTATTTTACTCATTAAACTCATAACTAATGTATATCATAATGCTCCTAAGTTCAGAAAGATTCGAAGTCAATTTGTTAATTTTCTTAAAAACTGTTTTACTTGTATATAAGAATTAAACAAAATAAAAAAACAATGCTTAATTTAACAAGTTACAATTTATCACACAAGTGTAAATATATAAACATTAACACATGGATAAATAGGAATTTCCTAAAAATACAATCGATAGCCAAAAATTATCTTGTTAATCATAGTATGAGCTATAAAGAATAATAGTTCGTCCAATAAAAATATATTACAATTGAAAATGAAATTCATATTGAGATGTGTTTTAAAGTCTCCAAATTTTTACTTAACACTGAAAGTAAGTAGAAAAATGTGATTTATTTTAAAAAAACGCGGGAAGTATTTCTGAATTTATAATATAGATGACAGCACCATATAATGTACACATGTCTAATTACCATGATTTCAGTGAGTGTTATTTTGAATACTTAAAATAGTGACGTTTATTGTTTAAGAATCGTCCGTTTTCTCTTCTTACGTGTTGAAATTGCTATTAAAATTCATAGCCAATTACGTAAGACAAGCAGTGAAGGCGTGATGGATGTGCATTTGTGAGTGTCAAAGTTTAAAGAGTATTGTGACAATAAATCAAGGCACCATCGGCCACCACCAGCCTGACCGAAACTATGATTGCTCGAGTGGAGCAAGTTGCTATAGAAGACCGTCGATTAGGTGTGCGTGATATTGTCTATAAATTTGGCATTTCCGTAGGAACCGTGAAGTCCACTTTGCACGATAATCTGTAATGCGAAAAGGTTCGTCAAAGTTGTTTTACGTAAATTAGTAAGTTTTATTTAAGTTAATATCTGTATGGCAGAAGGTTTATTTTGAAAACTAATCATGCTACGCTGAAGTGGCCCTTAAACTTTGAAAATGCGGAAGGCCAAGTAGCAAGATAGATCGAAAGACTTCAGCAATACGACTTTAAAACGAAACATAGAGCTGGGAATAGTCATCGTAACGCCGACGCCTTGTCAAAGAGACTATGTCCATAATAATTCAACCATTGTAGTCGTGCAAAAGAGAACATGGTCCCTATACTGCTGACGACCGTGTCCAATGACTTGTAGCTGCTCAGCGAGTTAAAACGTAACCAGAAAGAAGACCCACCTTGGAAGTATGTCTGAGAATAGAAAGAAGTTGAAAGAAAATTTAACTGGACAGAAGTGGCTCCGTGTTCGCCAGCAGTGAAAGGTAAACATGGGTCAAAGAAAGCTCCAGCTATTGACCTCAAAGAAGAAGGTTCCAGAAGTGTTGAAATAACTCCATGATGGTGTGTCTGGTAGCCATTTGGGAATTTCAAAGGCTTTGGAGAAGCTTCGCAAGCGGTTTTACAGGGTGAATTACAAAGAATATTTTAAAGATTGGTGCTGGTAATGTACGATATGTGTAACGATCAATAGCCTGCAGAAGAAGCCGGAGACACCAGTGAGACGATATAACATTGGGAGTCCCTTCGGGAGAATTTCCATTGGCACAGCTGGTCTGTTTTCTACAAGTGACAGTGGAAATAAATTCATTTTAGTGGCAATGGACTATCTCAGCAAATGCCTGGAATGCTATGCGTCAGCAAATCAAAAATCCACAATCATCGCGGAGGTGTTAGTAAAAGAACTGATCAACAGATTTGGTGACACTAGAACTACATTCCGACCAAGGTCAAAATTTCAAATCAACGGTGTACCCGTACAAGCATGCGAATTACTGGACATTAGGAAAACCAGGATGACTCCGTTACACCTCCAGTCAGATAGAATGGTCAAGTGCATGAACAGGACAGTGAGGAAATATCTTTCAAAAGTCGTCTCTGACCATCAACGAGACTGAGACCAAAATCTCTCTGTTCTGCATACCGTTCGTTTGTTCATGAGTCAATTGGTCAAACTCATCCAATGTTCTCGTTGGTCGAAAACTGAAGGTACCTGAAACTTACTCTTTTGAAGTAAATCCTGAAGAAAACGTACTCGGGGAAGACTACGTGAGAAAAAGAAGAAGATAGAAATCTACGACAACGTGCGATACAACATCAACATTGCAAGTGACCGGATGAAAGATTACTATGACGTCAACCGAATATGGTTATATAATTCGAAATAAAGCAGTGTGTCTCCAAAACTTCAATGTTTCTACGAAGGTCCATGGGAGGTGATGAAGGAGATAAAAAATGTCGCGTACCGCATAGGATCATCCGTTTCAATTGACTGTGTCTTGTTGTCGGAGATGGAACGCTGCGGTCAGAGGATCTGATGTTCTTGAGGTGCAAGGCAAGATTTGAAAACTTTATGAGTTCAGTGAGTGGAACTCGGCGCGTAAAGTATGGTGTTGCCAGAGAACTACAAGACCTATTCCATGTACTGGAAAAATATGCACTGATGCATTGTATGGCGCGTGATCTGAACATGTCTGGAGGAATCGCCAGTGTATTGAAAAAATAACGCCCAGAAGTCGGAAAGACACTGCGCATGCATCACAGAGGCAGGAATATCTACTACCTTGTGACCAAAAAATTTTCACATAATAAACCGACTTATCGCGTATTGTGGGAAACACTGACAAAGCTATGCAGTGTTAAATAAAAATTTTTGGAACCTGGCGTCAACTGCAAAATAGGAACATGATAGAGGAGTTGTTTCTAGGTTCTGGCATCGACGTCCTACTTGCAGCTGCCATTCGCAGAAGCCGTAATCCCGCAGAAGTCCGTAAACTGTTACTTCTACCTGACGTCTCAATGCAACAAAAGTCAAGGTTGCAAATATTTTCATGGCCCATCCGAGCGCCGGGACGAATCATCCTTAAGGAGTGGGCAGTGTAACAAATATTCAAACGCTCCCCGTAGCGCAGCTGATGGACATCAGCTTTGCGTTACGCTGGGATCCCCCCGGGCCTTCTACAAATGCCCGGGTTCGCAAACCTTCTACAAGGTTCGAGTGCCTCGTTCCTCGAGGGTTCGAGGCTATTCGGGCATATCGAGAAAATAAAAATAGCGCACGGCGACCGACCGGGATAGATTCCAGGTGGGAGCTGTGTTTATATAAATAATGTGCAGTTAGTTTTGTGTAGTGTATGTACATAAATAGTGTTATAAATTTGTATAATTATAATTACAATAGATAAGTAGTTTTAAGTGAATTAGTACGTTTTATCCACCGTTCCCCAGAGCAGAATAGTGACAGTGTTATGATATTTTCTTTTTATTTTTATTTGATTTACTTTTAAAGTTTCCTAGACAAACTTTTCAATATTTCTGCACCAGATGAATTTTTTATTTATATTCTATTTGAATTAATTTTTGTTCTTAAAAAATAAAAATAAACAAAGAAGTGCCCATAAATACATCACACTACTATAAAATTTTCGATTATAACTTATTTCCATCGGTCAAGTCCCACTAAACTGATTGATTTTCATTGGAGCGTTTAGAGTAAATGTTAACTATATAATTTTTAAAAATTATTTCTCGTAGGAATAGATTGTTACTCTTATTAGGAACAAGCAGTAATGATTTACATGTATAAACAAAGAAATGGAAATAATCGGAATACCGCAATAATTTAAGTTCATCAGCAAGTAATTAATACCAATGTTTGGTGCTCATCTAATTGGTTCAGTCGTTCTTCTATAGGCTTCAATAATCCAGTATCTATAATCCCTGACAGGTACTACCTTTATTACTTGAAGATTTGCCATTACAGATATAACAGGGCATGTGGTTGATATCTCAATAACAGTTTTCTTAGTGTTAATCTATGGCTCTATTTTAATGCAGCCCAAAGATTTGAATGTGTACGCCAATACATGATAAGACACATTTGCGTTAAGGGTTATGAGTGGCACTCTAAGATTCTCAGGAATAAATAGCATAGAATTAAGCAATGTAATATGATATATTTTATTTATAATCAATCATTTTATATACCCAATGGGTGTTAAGATATTACACTTTAGTCAACGTACAATATATATAGTCTGTATCTTGTAACTAAATCTTGTCCATTCTTTTTGCTTCTTGCCATTCTTGTCCCTTCATTCCACGCTACTCCTCTTTTGTTAGATTATCCACTATCACACTGTTTTTGTTGTTCTTAGTCTTCCTTTGTGTCTTTTCTGTATTGCTTTTGCTAACCATAACCTTTTTGTCAATCTTTTTTCTTCCATGCGTACTACGTGTCCAAACCACCATGATTGTTGTATCTCAATACTTTCCAAAATAGAATGTACGTTTAGTTCTTCTCTTATTAGTTTATTTCTTATTTTGTCTTTTCTAGTAACTTACTTTCACCGTTCTCAGATATTTCATTTCGTAATATTGTGTAATGGATCTATTTTCAGAACTCCTACAAGATTTAAGTTATTTATTTGAATTTATTTAACTTTGTAAATTATTTTTTAAACTTCCCGACAGTTCTATATTCTTAAATGATGATTTTTTACCATAATGGTAATCTTATTCATTATCAATAATTTAATTAGACTTCCCACTTTAGAAAGAATAGGAAATAATTGCAATTACTGTCAAACTTTGCTCCTCACATGTAGAGTAATTGGTGTAGATAGATAATACATAACAAAAAATTTTCTTTCGCCATAAAAAAATCTAAAACTTTTGCTCTCATTATTAACCGAGTTACTACAACTCTCTGAGTAGGCTTGGACCCCAAAATATAATTTTTCAATTCGTTTACCCTTTAAAACCGGTAAAAATAAAAAATAAACCTATTTTGTCTAAATACATAACAATATTTAAAATTACTATTTTAGTTGTATTTTGTGTGGTAGTTTTTAAATTTTCTGTTGTAAAATAAAATCTTTAGAGTGATTTAAAATAACGAAAGATTGATTGGCAAATAAAGTAACGAGAAATCTTCTGCTAAAATATTATGACTGCAGGTATCATGTTGTCTTAAAAAGGCAAAGCTTTATAATAACATGCATTTAGTTGTCATCAATGATGGGGTTAAAAATTATTTTTGATATGCTAAAGCGAATAACTATTTTTGCTACACAGGGAAGGTTAATTATTCCATTCCTCATCTCACAAATGCTCTTCGACAGAGTTTTAGCTTTGAAAAAAATGTCTTATATCTTCTCTTAATTTAAAAAAGTCTTTATTTTTTCTATTCAAAATTAAACAACGTAAACACCCTACTTTTTATCTGCTTGGCAACCTACTCTTCAATATTGGTCAACATGTCAATAATTTCTCTGCTCACCGATTGTTCAATAGCGGCACGGCCTCTCCTTTTTGAAAAACTGCTTCGATTGATATATAATATTCAAAGTCTTGATAACTGTCTTCAATAGTAAATAGTTTTGTTTTTATTTTAAACAAATCAATAAGATTCGTAGTAGGGTTTTGCCACTATTATCTGCTAACTATACATTCTATAGTTATCAATCATTTGAATGAGCGTTTTAAGAATATACACAGAATTGAGTTGGAGTACCTTAATTTCTTTAAACAACAAGGCGTGATACCGTCATAGACCCAACACATGTGAACGCAGGAACTCAATTATTTTTAGTGACTGAGTAAGCCACCCGTCAGGCATCAGAGAGCAGCGGAAATTGAACCCGGGTCCGTCAGCATCGCAGCCCGCCCCTCAACCACGGGACCACTGGCTTCAAACTCATTAATATTTACTTTAAATAACAATTTTTATGTTTTGTTATGCGTATCTAACTTTAAATTTAAAAAAGATAAAAGTTCTAACTTATGTTTTAATTTTTGTAATAAATCTAAAAACATTTAGCCTAAAATAATTTCAATATCATCAATCAATTCTGATAAACCCTTCTAACGTTCGACTTCAAAGATCAATTTCCACTTTAGAGCGGATAAACGCAATAGACACAAAGCATAAACTTTCAGCATCCACCTGTTATCCTGCTTGTTATTTATGGATATCATATTTGTTTAGCACTCCTACTTAGGCAAGCATCTCTCAAAAGTCATCAACAGGTACGGTCTCCTTAAAACAATACATCTTGCTTCAACGAGCGTCGTTTAGAGCCAAATTTGCCCTGTATGCAAATCCTCTTTGTTCGTTGATGGAAGGTCTCACATTTAGGACAGGGCAGCTAATTTAGGCAATGTTTTAAGACTGAAGGATGTCGGAACGTGACAACGTGGCTTGTGGATGTGGTGGCAATAAAGGTAGAATTACTTGCCAGTTACTTATTTAGCTAATGCTTAAATTATTGTTTACCCTTTGGGCGCGGCGTTGGTAATCCTAAAAATTTACTTGGGAATATAAAACTACGCCAACGCGCCGTTTGCGCTTAAAATTCCTGGGGCGTATCAGATGTCGCAAGAAATAAAAGGTTTTTTGCAACTACCTTTTTTAATAAATACTAAAAGGAAGGCTCGATCGGGTAATTTAGTTATTCGGGCACGTTTTCGCGAGATGTTTCTGAAACGAAATCCTTTTATTGCAAATTGCGTTAAAAATAATTCTAAAATAACGTCTAACTCAAATTCTCGCTGGACAAGCATTAAAATACAATCACGATAATAATTTTTTAACACATTTAAGTGGTTAAACGGCCTTTTGTGCTTTGCTAATTTGTTTTACTATACAGCTTTATAGGTAAATGATGTTTGGCGACCGAAGTAAATTTAAATAAACGTTTTTGGTTCTTGGTTTTTGGAGTCTTAATTGACATTGTTTGTAACTCATATTACATAATTTCTTACAAAATCCGCTAGATTATCAAAATGGTGCTTGGTGTATCCTGCTAAAAATTATCACTGATTGTCCTTAAATTGTTTTGGAAAATTAATAAAAAATTTTTATTTATATTTATCCTTGAATATGTAGATTTTCGCAAGCGTAATAAACATAAAATTTGCAATCTCATTCAAGATTTGTCCATTTACAAAGAGGTTCCTGTAGTCATATGTCAAAACGAAATGCTTAAGTGATGCATACTGTAAGTGCTGTCAAAAATATTTAATATTTAGTTTGTCAAAGATAATAGAAGTGGAAACAATTTTTTGTATATTAAAAATTTACCAATTTTTTTTTGTTTATTATGAAATCTGTTACAAAATTAACAATAAGCATTTATGTGGATTGACAACATTAACTTGAAAAGAGGTATGCTCCAATGAACAATAATCTCTATATGTAAATTAATTTAAATTTGTTTGTAAACTGAATTAAACTCTAAAATAGGATATTTATCGGTCATGAACTAAATCGAGTGGCGTTTTACGCTTAAGTCTCTTTGTCTGTTCACTGTTATCAAGCAAATTTACTGCCAGTACATTTGGATGATTTTCCAATCGTTGAATGTATTTAACACTGCACTGCACAATCGTTTCACTTACTGTCAGCACTTGCAGATCATTGTAGATGTCTTTATTTGTTACAAACCGTGGGGCGTCTACAAGAGCACGCAGCACTTTAGACTGGAATCTCTCGATGATGGCGATGTTCGATTTCGATGCTGTTCCCCAAAGCTGTAGCCCATATGTCCATACTGGCCTGAAGATGACATTGTATGCAAGTAATTTGTTTTGAAGTGTAAGTTGAGAGCAGCCAATAATGGTTTCGGAATTTAGTACCTAGTTGTTTACGTTTTTTCCAAATATGTGTACGCCAGGTCAATCCCTTGTCTAAGTGTATACCGAGGTATTTTACACTGTCTGTGGTAGGTATAAACTGATTTCCTATCATTACTTGTGGTGAATCGCATCGGCATTTAGTGAAGACAATGTGGTTGGACTCGTTTATTTTAATCCTCCATTTATGGATTTCATTAATACTGTTTTGTAGTATGTTGCTTGCTTCAATTGGACTTTTATGTACAGCTAATATGGCAGTATCGTCTGCGAATGTGGTTGTGAGCGCTTCGTTATTGGTTGGAAGATCAGCAGTGAATAAGAGGTACAATAAAGGACCCAGTATACTACCTTGTGGTACGCCAGACGTTATTGGATGCAGTGTTGTTATTTCACTTTCATATCTCACTCGGAAGTACCTCTCAGTTAGATATGATTTAAGGAGGATGTAGAATTTTTCTGGAAGTATCTTTCTGAGCTTATAGAGAAGTCCCTGGTGCCATACCCGATCGAAAGCCTGGCTAATGTCCAAGAATACTGCGGCGCAATAATTTTTATTTTCAAACGTCTTATTAATGGTATCGACTACACGATGCACCTGTTCAATTGTAGAATGTTGCTGTCTAAACCCGAATTGGTGATCAGGTATCAGGTTTCTCTCTGCGACTATCTTATTTAACCTTTTGGCTAACAGCTTTTCAACAATTTTAGATAAGACTGGCAACAAACTAATCGGCCTATAAGATGAAGGCTCCTGTGGTGGTTTGCCGGGTTTTTTAATTAATATTATTTCTGCTGTCTTCCATTGGGCTGGGAAATGTTTTAGTCTGAAAACAGAGTTTATGAGCTGTGTTAGCATAATTATACCCTTGTGAGGAAATTCCTTAATTAATTTACCCGTTATCGAGTCGTAACCGGGAGCCTTCTTAGGATTCAGATCGTGCAGAATTACATCCTTTACTTCTTTTCGTGTTGCTAAAGGTACAGGTTCGCTATGTTGTTCAGGCTCTTCTAGGAATCTTTGAATTTCGTTATCATCGACATCGTCAATATTTGGTAATGGTTTAAATACGTTTTCTAGATACTCGGCAAATGTTTCAGCCTTTTTCTTGTCTGTTTTCGCCCAGCCGTTGTTTGGTATTCTGATGGGTGGTATATGTTCTCTTGGTTGTTTTAATTTTTTTGTTGCTTTCCACAGAGCATATTCAGTGTCAACTGTTGGTGTTAGCCTTTCTAAGTATTCTTGGAATGATCTGTTCTTGAGTTCTTTTAACAACTCCTTCAATTGTCTTGCAGCACGATTAAAATTTGTTTTATCTTGTGGGTGTCTTGATAATTGCCAAATCTGTAGAAGTCGTCTTTTTTCTAGTATTTTTTGGCGGATGTGTATTGGACAATCAACTGTTTTTGATTTAGATTTATTTTGCACCGGTATTGCTTCCCATGTAGATTCTTGTATTAGAGAGGTAAAGTTTTGTACTTCTGTTTCCAACTCTTCTGTTGTTTTGAGCGAGACTCTTAGGTTTGTTTTGTCGTTAATTAGTTCTTTAAAGTAACCCCAATCTGTTTTACGATTGTAAAGTTGTATCTTCTGTTCTTTTTCTTTTATACCTGAATAGATGGTTGCAACCACTGGAGAGTGATCAGATACTAAGTCATCACTTGGTTCAATGTCTAGGGATCCTGGAGTAAACCCTTTAGTGACAAAGAAGTCCAGGCAATCTGGTAGTTTGTTGGGGTCCGTCGGCCAATATGTTGGTTTATACGAGGAAAGATGGTTCAGATGGAGTTCGTTAATTACTGCGTGTAGTATTTTACCTCTCCCGGGGGCTGATAATCTGGATTCCCAGCTGACATGCTTCGCATTATAGTCACCACCCGCTAGAAATCTATGTCCGAGCTGAGTGAAGTAATTTATAAAGATTTGTTTATTTGCAGGGTAGTTTGGAGGGCAATAGGCTACAGATACGGTTATAGGACCGTGCCAGTCTTCTAAAACAATGCTTGCTGCCTGGAGACACGCTTCTTCGATTTTGTCTAACACATGGTGTTTTATACCGTTTCTTATGATAATTGCTGCACCCGCACTGGCTCGTCGTTCTGTATCCGGGTGTGCTGCATTGTATATTATATAGTGTGGAATTTTAAAACTGGTATTTGTTGTTAAGTGTGATTCCGATATAAGCAAAATATCGATCTTATTGAAAGTTAAGAATAATTCTACTTCATGTTTGTGGTTTGTGATGCCATTAGCGTTCCACAGAGCAATTTTGCATAATTGAGACATTATTTTTTGGATTTGGGAGCATGCTTCATCTCCTCTCGGAGCTGTCTGATTTCTTGTGTTAGTTGTAGTAAAGATTGTTGTTGTTTTTCTATTTGCTGCTGTAGATGTATATTTTGTTGCAGTAGGTACGCATTTTGTTGTTGTAAAAGGGTTATAATATTATTATCCGGGTTTTGTTGGCAAAATTCCGGATATTGGTTTTGTTTTGTAACTGCTTGATCAGCATACTGCACACTTGGTTTGGTTTGTGGGGTTTGTATATTTTGTGGAGCCATTATTTCTGAATGTCGTGATGGTGGCGGTAACACACTTTGTGTATTTGGTCGATTTAGTGCTATTCCATTTCGTGTTGGAAATCTTTTGTTTATTATTTCTAAATATACTTCGCATCCTTTGAAATTTGCGGGGTGTGCTCCTTTACAAAGCGCGCATTTTGCAGGTTTGCCATCTGCCTTCTTTTTGTTGCATGTCCGATAATCATGTGGTCCTGCACATTTGACGCAACGAAATTGCTGGGTACACTGATTTCTGGTATGGCCATATGCCTGACATCTTTTGCATTGAACGATGGTTTGTTTTTTGTTTGGGGTTTCAAAACGCACAACTGCATTTAATAGAGTTTTTATTTTGTAGATTTCACCATTATTCACTTTTTTCTCGATATCTATGAAAAATAAGTTTTTTTGGTGTTTTCTTTACTTTGTCTAAAACTGTCATTATTTGTTTGACAGTATGTCCTTGTTCTTGCAGTGCTTCTATGATTTCGTCGTGAGCTGTTGTATGATGTAGGTTTGTTAACACTACTCTGTAGCACTTTTCCTCTGGTAGTTTATAGGTGTGTCTACTTATGTTGTTGGCGTCCAGTACAGTTTTGAGATTTTTGTAGTTTTCAATTGTATCTGTTTGTATTTTCATTTTGTCATCCGATAAAAGTTGATATGAAAACTTAGTGGTAGCCGTTTTAACTATTTCTAACAAATTTTGAACGTTTTTGTTTACTCCATATAAAATAAATGGTGGTATTTTTTGAATTTTTACTTTATTGCCTTGTATATTTGTTTCAAGGTCTTTGTTTTTTTCTGTTAGATCGCTAAGTGGTTGGAACGGGTTTTTTGTTTGTATACTACCTGTATTTGTTTTTTGTTTACCCCCGCGGTTTTAATTTTGCGGACTGTCTTTATTCCTTTTGCGTTTTGTACGTCGAGATTCTATCTTTTGAAAATCGTTTGGTTCAAAAGGTTCGTCCTCTGATCCGTTGCATGTATTTTTACTATTTTGTGGTGTTGGTGTGTTATTTTGATTGTTTACTACTTGAGACCGAAATATTTGTAAGCTCGGGTAGAATGCTGGTTCTGTTGTTATTGTGTTGGAATTTTGAGTGTTTTGTATTGCTTGACTGTATGTCAGTGAATTTGGTTGACTATTATACTGTGGAAGTGGCAAACCTTGTAAATACTGTTGGGGCTGTTGAGGATAATACATACTTTGCGTTACAGGAGCAATGTAATAAGGCGCCTGTTGTAATTGTGATGTAAGCATATTTTGGTCATAATTTGTTGCATTTGTTGATGGCTGTAATTGCTGGAAGTATTGCACGCCAGCGGCACTCGGCGCGTAGGCCATCATTCGTACGCGCAGCACGCATTTACGACGTGCCGCTCACTTCGAAAACTTCGATGTCGCGGTCACGCTTATCACTGCACTTGATACTGTTAATCTTTTATAGAAGAGCGCACAACCTTACGCTTTGAGACCAAAACCACAACTTGATTGTTTCGATAATGCCATCTAAAAGAGATTGACCCGGAGGTCACCCACTTGCATCGCCTGAATTCACAGAACATCAGCGGCTGCCACCATGTAGTTGAAACAATTTATTTGACAAACAAAAATCGATATCAAAAATGTAGGCCTGACCTTACACAGCAGGTAGATTTCTGAGCTTCGGGCACTTATACGTCGGACCACGGCACACGTCCGCCTGCTCCGACACATAAACGCGGAACAAAACGTATGAGAGAAGTATTACTTTATTATTTTATTTTAAAGACAACTGCTATTAATATTCATCAGTTACTTATGAAAGCTAATACTAAACTGGTTTTATCTAGAACGTTTAGAAAAATTTACTTGTGGTAATTTTAATATAAGTGACTAACAAATGACAACCTGTAAAAAATTTGCTAAAAAAGAACTGCAGATATTGGATTAAGAAGGCAGTCGTACAAAAGCATTAAGTGTTACACAACAAAGTATTTCTAATCATTTACATACACTAAATAACATTGTTGAGATTTTTTTGCCTCAAATTGTCACTGATAATAATAATAATAATGCTAAGGCTCTACGCCCCGCGTGGGAGCACGGCCTGTGAACTGAGAGGTTAAGGCTCTCATATGTTCGCTCTCTCTGCCCGGTCGTCGCGCACCATCACTGATGCGGGGCGATGTGGCAAGCACCGCGCCTAAGACGACCGCCATTATTACCCCTTGTTCGAATGAACGCAGGTACTCAATTATTTTTAGTGACTGAGTAGGCCACCCGCCAGGCATCAGAGAGCACCGGGAATTGAACCCGGGTCCGTCAGCATCGCAGCCCGCGCCTCAACCACTGGACCACTCTGGCGGTCGTCACTAATAATGAAAATTGAAATTATTTTCATAGTTATAAATGCAGAAATGATGGACAGATTCAGATCAAACGTCCACATAAACTGTAAAATTAAATATTCATGATAAAAAGGTTATGCTGTATATTTATTAAGATCAGAGTTGTTGAAACCTAGTGAAATAATTACTGCTAATTACTGCTGACAACATCTAATCAATTTCAATCGTAAATGGAAAGAAATATGCACAACAATGCTAAATTACCCGTTGTAAAATTAGTAAAGAAACGTTAGAAGCATCCGTCATATTCAGCAGATTTTTAAATCGATGGTATAGTCACTGTCAAAAAAGCACTTTAATCCTTTTGAAGAATTTAAAATTACTTCGTTGAATTCTAACAAACCAAAAAGTTGTTTATATTTCATAAGTTCCCAAAAATTTTAGAAATAGAATTCCTTCAGGGAAGTAGTTGTGCAATAGTTAAAAAAACTGCATCAAAGTTTATTTTATTCTACATAAATGCGGCGGACGAAAAACTTTCTAAATGGATATTAACAGTCAATTACAATATTGCAGAAGAAAATTGTTTGTGAAAAAAGGACGCGTAAGAATATTTGAGTTTTTTTAAGTTTTAAACGTTTCTACAAAACATAAGTATGAAAATTTTTCGGGCCTATTTTTAATTGTTTTCCAAACAATGCAGAGGCAACATTAAGCTAATAAAAATAATAAGGGTGCAGCTCTAATTCCCCGCGCAAAAGCACGGCCTGCGAACTAAGAGGTTAAGGCTCTCATATGTTTGCTTTTTCTGCGCGTCATCTCTGGTGGGGGGCGATATGGCAAGCACCACACCTTAGAGTTCGAGTCAACGAAGATACTCAATTATTTTTAGTGAAAGCACCGGAGAATGAACCCAAGTCCGTCAGCATCCCAGCCCCCACCTCCTCTCAACCACGAAACCACGTTGGCTTTAAACTAGAAAAAACTCCTGGTAAAATATAAAATATTGTACAGAAAGCATATGGGGAAGAGGCATTATGGAGAAGCCGTGCCTTTAAATGGCATAAAAGAAAAACTAAAACTGATAGGGATGTATGTCACCAAATTTTATGCAACGATTTAGAGAAACGAAAACTTAATGCAAAAATAGTTTCTCACACACTGATCGAGCAACAGAAAAACCAAACAAACAACAGCTCTTGAACTATAGGAGAGAGCCAGTATTGATGCACATTTGTGTTAAACATTACTGCTGGAGATGAAAGTTGCTGTAAAATAAGCGCTAAAATGCCGGATAGTGAAGTCATGATTCACAAGCTTTCAACAAAGGAAAGCGATATCTTTCGAAAACAAAAACGATATTGATCGCATTTTTTGATGTTAAAGGTTTGGTGCACTCTGTCTATCTGTCTGGAGGGCAAATGATAAACCAAAACTTTTAGATTGACTTACTAATACGTTTCAGTCACGTAATTTGGTAAAACTATCCTGATTTATGGGCATACGAGCAGTGATTTATATTACAGAACAATACAAGGCTCCATACTGTGTGTATTAGTTTTGGAATATTTGGCCAACCATCATATCTCTGCTCTATCATATTTTCCATATTTACTTAATTTTTCTGTGTCGCTATGAAGATATGGTATCAATTAAAACGACTGTGACAGGTGAGCTAAGAAGGTTGGAGTTTTTTTTCTGCTTACTTCTATAACCTCTATAAATAGTGGCAGTTGTGCATACATAGCCCAGAAAACTACTTTGACAAGATCTAAGATCATTAGATGACAAGTTAAATAAATTACGTTTTACGAGTCTAGTTCTAGGAATTTTCTGACAAAAGGTTGTATGTATAATGTAATTTATAATTAACTGATACAAGATATGACACTGAGAGCGCGACAGCCGCGACGCAAAGGCTTCGGCCTGCCAGACTAACGCGCGGCGGGCCCTGGGTTCGACTCCCAGGTCAAAAATAACGGCAAACATCGAGTGCTCTCCGGCCATCATACAAACACCTTTGGCGGTCGTAAAGTACATTCTCCTTCTTCTAACGGGTCAGACTAGCCACCTGCCCGGGGTACGCCCAACATGGCTCATAGTACTACACGAAATGTGTAGTTAGAAACAGGCTAATAGCCTATATATAAGAGTAGAAGAAGAAGAAGATATGATACTAAAGCTTTCAAGGTATGTTCAAACACAGCTGATTTTTCGGTTTGATTGGGATGTAGGTGCCGTTAGTGGTTTAGTGCCGTTCTAGTGGTAATCGTAGCCCAAATTTAAACCTACTGATGCAAACATGATAAGCAATATATTCCTGGTGTAGCATATTGGTATTTGGTGGCCTTCTAACACTTTAACCCTATTACAGTATCTTCAAAATCAAGTAAATGGCAAAACTTTTACGGCTATTATTTTAATCTATCGTATTAAGCGTTCTCGAATTATTAACCCCAGATAAAAGTTTGAAAACTCTTGAAGTTTGGCTTGTAACTGCTTCAGATATCTTCAAGAAAAAATCTTCTAAATTTAATATATTGTTTCTTTGGAAAAGCGTGTATTGCGAACAAGAAAAAAAACGTTGTAGCGATGGGAATCTATAATTTTTAACTACTACATGAAAAAATTTAAAGAGAACGCTGTCAATGCATCACAATTAAAACCCGTGATTTAGCTAAGACACATCGATGACACGTTTCTGATATGGAAACACGGCAAGGAAGCACTATAACAATTTCTTGAATACTTAAATGCGATACACCTGAGTATACAGTTTGCCATGAAACTGAAATCGAAAAATATGTTTGCTTTCTTAGACGCACAGGTATTGAGATCAGAGAATAAACATTTACAATAAATTCTGTATAGAAAACTTAAGTATACACTCCAATATATTTAAAAGCAATCGAATCACCATCCAAGTCAAAAAAGATAATTTGGGAAAACAACGGTAGTTCGAGCACCGCGAATATATCAACCTCAGTTTTCAGACCAGAAACTAAAACATATGGAAAAGTGCTAAAGTGAATTGCCACTGGGTGACGTAGATAAAAAAAACAATAAAACCTAACAAATGCGTATACGAATAGGGAGGATTCTGATCAAATATAGTCTAAAAACCATCTACATTACAACCACCAAAATACGGGTCTTACTTCAGTTAACCAAGGAAGTAAGAAATTCACAGAATTCACCAGGTTACACCGCGTATATTCTTCGTGTGAGCAGATCTACATTATTACGAGCCATACGATTACTACCAGAATAAAAGAACATCAATGATACCTACACCCCAATCAACCTAAAAAATCAGCTGTTGCTGAACATTCCTTACAAAATCGAATGCTGAGATAGATTGAAAAGTTTTGTATTAGTTTAAATATGTTCCTGACGTTATATAATTGAGAAATTCATAAAGTACGATGCGTAACTAACACAATAACTATTTAACTAAATCTTGGTTTACCTCATATAAGAAGCCTATGGGTACTGCTAGAAACCGATTGTCAAATAATTGACATAAACAACGATCCGTTGTCACCATCCCTATCACATATCTACGGGTACAAAAACGAAAGCCCATACGACAACAATCTGGAACATTCTGTCTGAAGATATACAGAAATTGACAAAAACAGAATAAATATCTAACCTATCTACGTTTTAGAAGCTCTACAACTAATGAATGAAAGCACCTCTCAAACAGTATTGAAAATATTGAATAAATGACAACCAAAGTAACGTCATTTGACAGTTATACCAGTCCAGTTAAATCAATAATAAATCGACTGATAAGAATAAATTTAGTAATGTTAAACAACTGAGAATTAAAATATAGAAAATGTCCTGGTTTATTAGTCATAAGTCGCATGCGTAACTTGCCAATAAAATAATTCTATATAAGACCATGGGTACTGCTAGTAGCTCAAATATTGACATCTTGGGTGGCTCCAGACGTACCCAAATAAAGCCATACGACAAAATCTGGACATTCTGTCTATCAATAAAGAAGTTACAAAAACAGAATAAATATCTAGCACAATCTACTTTTTGAACACCTAATGAATGAAAGCCACGTCTCAAACGTTTTAAATATTTATACAACCCAATACGTTTTGAGTGATATGTGTAGTGTAATGTTACAGATAAAGAGTGATAGCCATATTCCATTATGAAGTCGCGGTTGAGCTAGATAATAAAGCCTGGCGTAATCAAAACTAGAGACCATCCTAAGCACAACGATATATCAATCATGTCAATGCGCCACCAATTAGCAAGGTTATTCAACTTTTAATTAACATGGGTATTAATGGGTGGAATATGTTTTTCGCACGCCATGCTCATTCGTGTCGAGTCGTGTCATTGACCTTGACATAATAAAGCTCCTCATGTAGCGCATCGATCAAGATTATTTCAAGGTCAGGGAATCTTCAGGATCAGTTCCAAAGTCTAGACCGAAGCAACACCTCGACACGAAAAAGCATCTAAATTCAGCGAAACCATTATACTGATACTACATTAAAACTAACGACAGCTTATGGACGTCAACCGCATGGAGAGCATTATTGCAACATTGCGCATGCGCTTTGAATTAGTAGAGCTTATGCTCACGACATACAAACAATGAGCATGCACAGAAAATAATAAACCAAATACAACTCACAAAACCAACAAAAGCAGTAATAAATATTATGAAGAACAATTAGATACATAAAAAAACTCGCGCAAAAATAAATATAAAGGAAAAAATCGACAAAAAAAACAAATCAAATGGAAAACAGAACACAAGAACAAGTCAAAAACCAAATACAAAACAATAGAAAGAGAAAATATTAGGATAAATGGAGGAAAGAAGAAAAAATATATAAAACCAAATAATCAAGAAAGAGAACACAATTCTAAATCTAGGAACTTTGAATATAAAAACATTAATCGGGAAAGAAGAGGGAATATTGCAAAAAATAAAAGAAAGGGTGATAAAAATTCTAGGGAGAATCAAAGCAAGAAAACAAGGAAGAGAAGAAAAAATAATGAGCAAAAGATACGTAATGTATTATTCGGAATGCAAACCGCAAGTAAATAAGAGAGAAAGAGTCGCAATAATAATTAATAAAGAAATAACAAGAAGATTTAAAAAGCGGGAAGTAGTAAACTCTGCAATAACCTTTCTGAAAATACAACTTAGGAAAACAATAGCAGTAGTGCAAATATATGCCCCAGTAGAAGGATTAAGAATAAAGGAAATAAAACATTTTTATGATAAATTACAAGAAGTAATAGATACAATAAGAGGTACATAATAATATAATAGTTATGGGAGACTGGAATGGAAGAGTGGGATCAGACGTAGAAGAAAGTTTGGATATAAAAGAAAAATTTTGAGAAAACACCAAGAATAAAAATGGAAGACACAAAAGACAGTTCTGCATGGAAATGCCCTAATAATAGGAAACGGTTTTTTCGAACATAACATTGAAAGCAGATATACAGGTATAGCTCTTGGAAGAAACATGTAAAGTATAATAGATTACATAACCTACACGAACGAAATATAATCAGAAATAGAAGAAGTGTGGGTAAACATAGAAGCAGAAGTAGGAACGTACCATAGATTGGTAATGGTAAAAATAGAAATAAATAAAGCTGAAATAAAGAAGACCAAAGAATATATAAAAATAAAGATAGAAAAACTAAAATAACCGGAAAAAGGAACTATTCCAATAAGAAGTGGAAAGAGAACTAATTAAAGCAAAAAGAAAAATATAGATGATGAAGAAAAACAGCAAATACTCAAGAAACAGTAATAAAAGCGACAAGAATAATATGTGCACGAAAGAAATAAACTCAAACAAATGTAAAACTAGATAGTGGATACAAAAGGTTAAAGAAGCAATAAGGAAAAAAAAGAGCACGAAGAAAATTTATAAAACAGGTAAAAATCTTACTTTTTGACAGAATTATATAGAAAAAGAAATAAAACAAAAAAAAGTCATAAGAGCATAAAGGGAAAGTTGGACACAGTTCAAAGAAGAAATAGAATACGCTTATAAAAAAGATAAAAGAAAATTCTAGAGCATCTTGAAATCTCTAAGGCGATAGAAAACAAATATTATTACAAACATAAAAGATGCAGATGGTGCTGTAAAAACAGACCTGAAATACGTACTTAAAGTATGGAAAGATTTTTATGAGCAAAAATTTACAGACTTAAGAAAGCTATATACAGCAGAACAACAAAAAGAGCAAAGAGGACAGGAAGAAAGAAAGGAAAAAACACAGATAAAAATTGAAGACATACAAGAAGCAGTAAAGAAAATAAAGATAGAAAAAGTGGCAGGTCCAGATGTACTCGCACCAGAAATAATAAAATATAGCGGGACTTTAGCTTTAATATGGATATGCAACATAATAAATGAAGCCTGGAAAACAAATTAGATGCCCAAAGAATGAAAAAAGAGAATGATCCGACTGCAACAATTAGAAATCTATAACATTGTCTCCCACAATACTCAAAGTCTACACAAGAATTATAGAGGAGAGATCAAAAGACAAAATATTAAATTAATTAGAAAGGAGCATATTGGGAAACAAAACAAACTCACTCTCATGTGCTAATGAAGTTAATAGAACACTCAAAATAGGAACAAACTTGTATCTAATTTTTATCGATCTAAAAGCTGTATTTGACACGGTAAACCCGAACATAATATGAAAATGTTTAAAAGAAAGAGAAATTGATGAAAAACTAATAGGAGTTGTCAGAAGTGTCTACAACAATGTAAGATGTGTAATACAAATAATGGAAAAAACATCAGAAGAACTCGAAATGACAAAGGGAGTAAAACAGGGCAACTAATTGAGCACATTGCTATTTTTAATGTATATGGACCAAATTTATAAAAAAGTAAAGAAGAAATCACCTAAGACATAAATTCAGCACCTCAAGATGAAGCCAGTGAAAACAGAAGCCTTACTATACGCAGACGATATCGTATTTATATCGGATACAAGGACAAAAACGCAGAAATAATTTGGTATGTGAATAATGAGATAAAGAAACTAGGAATGAAAATCAACATTACAAAGACAAATGTAATGGTTATTGGGAAAGAAAATGAAGAAATGGCAAACATAAAAATAAAAAGCAATGGACACATACTCAAAGAAGTTTCGACAATGGAGTATCTAATTTCTATTATCATAAATGATGGAAAACTGGAAACAGAAATTTCACACAAAATAAATAAAGCAACCAAAATCTACTGTACAATAAACAAAACTATATTAGGAATAAGGTAAAAAGAGAGAAAATGGTAGACCAAAGAAAAAAAAGTACTCGCGGAAGAAAATGGAAAATTGAAAGAAGAACTACGAAACATGGCTCAAAACAGACAGAATTGGAAGAACTGGCTGAACTCCCAATACCCGACGCCCTAACAGGCAAAAGAGAAATGAAGAAAGAAAGAAAAAAGTGTAAAAATAACAGTTAATTTGAACACCAACCTTGCCCAAGTATTTTATAAAATACTAAGAGTATTTCTGTATTTAAACCAATTAATTCCCAAAACGGATTTATTTTTATTTGTTAAATTTTGGTCATTTTGCTTTATGACAGTTACGCTAGACAACAAAATTATATAAGTATAAGCAAGGACTTCAAATTTATTGTTTTTTTCAACCCGATGATAAGCTAGATATTAGAATGCGATTCTTGTAATCAGTTTCATATTAAATGAGTAAAATAATTTGAATTCAAGAAAAATTATTAAATAAAACTAGTACGTGTATAATTATGTGTTTATTGATGTGTTGCACATAATATCATGGAAAAACTTGCAAAATACTTCACAAAATCTAAAACAAATGCTACTATGTTTACAAGAATAAAAATATTAAACATCCAATTTTTCTATCACTAAAAAAATTGGTTACTAGAAAGTCAAATTTTTGCACTAATTGAATGATATATCGTTAAAAAAATCTTGTAATTTTTATCTGCATAAAATTAAAATAAAAGGTCTTGTCTAGGCAGTAAAAAAATGTAAATTATAGTCCTATTGTGCCTTCTCAATAACAGACTAAATATGTGAAACTTAACTCTAAACATATAATGCAACGTAACTGATCTGTTAAAGTTATTTATTCATGATTTACCTGTTTGAGATCCTCCAACAGTTAAACAAAAAATAATTTTCTTCTTTCCATCACTTCTTAGAGGTGCTTTATATTGTGTGTGTGTGTGTGTGTGTGTGTATTTACGTTGATTTTTCCTGCAACATAACATTAGATTTTGTCTCTAACAGAGAAACAAAGACAAGAAAATGATCAGAATAACGTATTCATACACTACAATTTGATCTAATTTATTCAAAAGATGGCCAAGAACAATTATAAATGAAAAAGATTTTTGGAAAACTCCAAATATTTTGGATCCAAACGATAACCTTGAACACCCTCAATCTTTAGGATGTAGAACTGATACTCAATCCTAAAGCCAACTAAACGGGCCTACCCTGAATCGAGTTTTTGCTAAAACAAACCGTCGAATCAGCGGTGAATCAGAAGTAGGCGCATAGGTTAGCGAATTATCTTTATTTTAAGCACCTCTATATGTTCTGAAATAATTGCATAAGTTAGTATGTACATTTTTGTGTGTCTTGCAAACTTCTGTTTACGTGCTAATCGCAAAATGGTTTGGAAGCCGTTTTCAAAATTAATTCATTTAAATTTTAAAAAAGTTGTATTAAGTTTGTTAGTACACCAATAGACCACATAAATTCTTCTTATACAGCTTATACTCTACTTTGATTGGCTAACCCTGTGTTAGGTATAACTTGGCAAGTACAGAGGCGTTTTTAAGGGACTAACTGAGTTAGACTAAAATAGGATATTCTATTATCCTACGCCAAGTTCATCGCTATGTCACTGTGTGTATTTAAAATATTTTAGAAAACTTTGCAGTTTTCCAGTCACTCATAGCATCTTTTACATCAATGATTAGTTTTTCTGGAACTATATTAATCTGCTGCTGCAACTGAAAACGTAGACTCGTTATTATTAGGAAAATAATTCGTTACAAGAATATTTATAATCTATAATTTGGAGACACGTGTATCTTAGGGAATGACTTCATTGCGATTTGCATGTCTTATTAGTATGTTATTTAATAACTAAAAAATATAATGGCTTATATCACCAAACATTTCATAGGTCAATTCCATTGATATCACTTCGGATTTATAAAGAAACCTGGTTTAGTTTTAACTTTTTAAGTGCACTTTTGATTAAAATATATGACATTATAGCATCGAGATAAGTCATTTCATGGCTTTTGCGTATTGTTCTTTGTAAAAAGTAAAGTATTTGAAGTACATGGTGTTTTAAAGTAATCCAGCGAATTTTCCTTTTATTTGTCAATAGACTCCTGGATCAGCCACATTTATTTAAGCACATAATTTAACGTCGCATATTGACGAAAAAGGGGCCATTAATTCTGACTTGTTATATGGTTCTTTATACTATGAATATTGTGGTATATAACATAAGTAGTTCTTTCATATGATTGAAACACTTTCTCGGTAGGATAAATAATGTTTAATTTAAAAATAAAGGGAGTAAGGTTCGACATCTGCCAACACCATAACCTTAAAATATTAACGATTTTTTATCAGAATCACATAATTTTTTTTGTACGAAAATGTCGAGTTTTGAGCCGAATAAGAGTCATTTGCGGGAACTTTTGATTTACTTCTTTAATTTAAAGAAATCTGCAGCTGAGGCGCATCGATTGCATGTAAAAGCATATAGTGAGGCTGCGTTAAGTAAGAGACGTTCTCGTGAGTCGTTTCATAAGTTTAAGAACAGCGAGTTTGACGTCGAAGACAAAGAACGTAGCGGAAGGCCGAAAGTGTGCGAAATCGCGGAATTGGAAGCATTATAGGAGAAAGGTTCTTGCCAAACGCAAGAAGAACTTGCACTTACATTAGAAGTGACTTAACAAGCAATTTCACATCGTTAAAATCGTTGGAATTGATTAAAAAGTAAGGAAATTAGGTTCCATATGAAGTGCTGCTTGCCAAGCATAAACAAAAGAGTTTTTTGCATCATATAGTCACTGGCGATGAAAAATGGATCCAGTACGATAACCCAAAGAAGAGGAAATAATGGGGACCACGTGGCCGTGCTTCAACATCGAAGGCCAAGCCGAATATTCATGGAAAAAAACTCATGTTGTGTATTTCGTGGGATCAGCTTGGTGTCGTGTATTGTCAGTTGCTTAAACCGAGCCAAACCATTACTGGGGTTCTCTACCGAACACAGTTGATGAAATTGAGCCGAACACTCAAAGAAAAACGCGTCCACTACTACTCCAGACACGACAAAATTATTCTCCTGCATGATAATGCTCGTCCACATGTTGTGGCGCCGGTCAAAACACCCGTCGTATTCACCAGACATTGCCTTCCGATTACCACTTGTTCCGATCGATGGCACGTGGATAGCCTCAAAAGATGAAGCGTTCTTTCAACGCGGTGTCCGTATGCTGCCAGAAAGATCGGAAAAACTAGTGACTAGCGATGGACAATACTTTGAATAAAAGATAAGGTTCCGTTCTTTTTAAATGCCCAATTTTTGATAAAAATCGGCGGAGACTTATTTGTACTCCCTTTAGCTATTTTTATTTTTACAGTTATTATACAAAGTTTATTTCAATGTTATTTGAACATACATTATTTTTCTAAGATATTTATTTGCAATCTGCTACAGCAGAAATAAGCAAATTATTCTAGGAAATGTGTGTAAATTGCAGGTAAGGTAACATCCTTTGGCATTCCTCACTTATACAACTAATATATAATTAAGAATTAATAAGCATAATAAACTGTCTAGAAACGATAAAGAAGATCGGTCAGTTTGAAACGCTTTAGTCTGCTCACTTGTTCACTTTTATCAATCAGATTCAACACTAATGGATTAGGATGTGTTTTTAATCGTTGGAGATATTTTTCACTAAATATAGTAATTTCTTCTTTCACTGTTTTCAATTTCAGGTCTTTCCGTATTTCTGTGTTGGGTATGTAATAGAGAGCATTCATAGACTAATAATTTGTTGTTCAGCGAGAGTTTGGAGTTGCGGCTTAATAGCCGTAGTAGCTCTTAATTTTAAGATTTAAGTGTTTTCTCTTGGTCCAAATGTGCGTTCTCCAAGTTAGGCCTTTGTCAAGACGCATGCCAAGATATTTCACACTCGGGGTAGAACTTGGCTATTCATGATCACGTCCGGGACGATGCCTTTACGTTTGGTGAAGGTAATTTGTAATGATTTTTGGGTATTGATTTTAAATCGCCATTTTTGGGACCGGTCAGTTATTGCATCTAGATTTTGCTGTACATTACTTGCAGCTGTAAGAGGGTCAGTATGGATAAAAAGAATTGGTGTATCATCAGCATAGATTGCTATCAATGTATATATTATGGGAAGATCAGCTGTGTATAAAACATACAGGACCGGGCCTAAAGACACTTCCTTGTGGAACACCTATTTGATAGGGTAGAATGATGATAAAGCTTCTCCGGATTTCACTTATAAGTACCTGTTTTCAAGGTATGATTAGGTAGTACAGGTAGGGTAAGAACAGCTTCAGTTTGAAGAGAATACCTTTATGCCAGACAGTATCGAAGACCTGGCTGATGTCTAGAAAGACGGTCGCAGAGTGGTTTTTGTTTTCGAATGTTAATATATTTTACTATCTTGTGTACCTGTTGTATGGTGGAGGAATAACTCCGGAAGCCAAACTGATAATCAGGTGTTTTTTGATCTTCGAGAATAGGGGTAAGCTTGGTCAAGAATAATCTTTCAAATAGTTTGGAGAACAGCGGCAGTAGGCTGATGGGCCTGTATGATGTGGGCTCATTGATGGGCTTTCCGGGTTTGGGGATAAGTATAATTTGTGCAGTTTTCCATTGTATCGGAAAAATTTGTAAGTGAAATGTTGTTAAAAATAAGCGTGAGCATACAGATAACTTTAAAAGGTTGTTCCTTCAATATGCGACCAGTCATTAAGTTGCATCCAGGGACTTTTTTGCAGTTAGTCTTTCTATCAATCATTGTTTTAACTTCAGCCCTAGTGAAAGGTTTGATGAATGATGTAAGTTGGTATGAGGTCTGAAGAAAGTTGTTCACTTCTACATCAGTGTGTGGATTATTGGTAGGAATAGGTTGAAACACTTCTTGAAGGTGGTCTTCAAAAGTATTTGCTTTACTTTTGTCAGTACGGGCCCATGTACCGTCTGATTTACGAATTGGGGGTATTGATATTTAAGTCTATTAAGTCTGCCAGTGGTCCTTCCAGAGGGCATAATCAGTATCATCTGTTGAGGTTAATCCTTCTAGGCGTTCGTTGAGGTATTCGTTTTTGCTTGTTCTTTGAGATTTCGAGCTGCTGTGTTGAGTCTGCATTTGTCTCTGGGGATCTACTATGTTGCCAAATCCTTCGGAGTCGCCGTTTTTTGACAATCTTTCTTTTGATGACCATCGAGTAATTCTGATGTGTAGTAGTAGGTAATAATTGTGGTGTGGCTCTTGTGGCGGCCAAATGGATTGCTTAGGCTAGTGTTTCTACCGCTTCTTCGATGTCTTCTTCTGTTTTCAGTGGGATATTAGTTGTTATGTTGTCCTGTAGTATTTTTTTGGAGTAGTGCCAGTCTATTTTTGTATTTGTTAATGTTAGGAATCTAGTCTTACTTATTATTGTTGTACTAACTTGTGCTATTATAGGACTATGGTCCGAGGATAGATTGAGACACGATGAGATTTCTAGATAACCTTGAGGTATTACCTATGACCACAAAAAAGTTAAGCAAATCAGGGATCTTCGCTAAGTCAGTCTACCAATAAGTAGGTTGATATTTAGAAAGATAGATCAGTTGATTTTCGTATAACTGGGGTAAAAAATTTTGTGACAACAGTTACAGTTCAGTTAAACATCTACTTATCGTTTTTTTTATCTTACACCAATATATTATCCCTATTAGCTCCCCCATCATGATACCGAAAATACTTTTGTGATAATACAACTTAGCAACCATTTATCACTAAAGTATTAGACAAAATTTACTTTCCGCATCTGTAACCTTTACCAATCTTAAGTAAATAAGGATGATTAAAGAAATCAATAAAAAATTAACAGTAAGTAAAAGTCCTCCCACTTTTAATGAATTTGTTAAAAACAGACATTCTATATGTTAATCAAGAAATTTTAAAAAATTCAAGCTCCATTAATGGAGTAAATTTTGAATAATTATACTAAAGGTTAACCAACAATAATTGCTTTTTTAAAATATCTGTTTATCACATTTTTCTTTTCTATTTATTCTATTATAAAATAATAAATTGAAACATTTTCTTTCATAGCAATAAAATTCAGTTAACTTCAAAAAGCATAAATAACTTAAAATTACCGAAAGATTTGGTTATTATTATGGCGATTTTTACATTTAGAAAAAGAAAAGTGTTGAACATTTTTTAGTAACAAAATAAAACGATAATCAAAAAAGTTTATCATATAAGAAAGAAATTAAAACTTTAACATGTAAATAAAATAGTATTGCAAAGATTACCTTTAATGTTGTATAAACATGAAATAGAACCACCGCACAGTGGGACAAATGCCCGGTAAATGTGGACAAAATTGCAAATTACGAATTTCAAATAATGACTTCTTTTTTAATGCGGCGGTATTCAACGAGAAAAAGTAGGGTTGTCAGGGAGTGCAATAAATTTTACCTGAAAGGGTCGTACTTTTGCTCGGTAGGTAGATGAAGTTAGTATTCTGCAGTTTTCCAGTAGGTTTGGTGAATAGTGATAAATTTAACTGTGATACTTCAATGCAGTTTGGAGCTTAGAATCTTGGGCAAGTGATAACTTTTCTATGAATCTACTTGTTTAGACGTACCATTCAAATAAACTTTGCTCTTTAAAAAGTATATTTCTTGTATGCGTACAAAATTAGTCACGCTTAGTCACGTTGTAATTTTTGTACAGAATGAAAGTTTATAGAAATGTCAAAAAAAATTAGCTGCCTAAATCTGCCATTTTATAAAATATTCGCAAATTCGTGTTGTAAACTATAATGCGTCATGTTCATATTACAGCACCTACTATTAAATGGAAGGATTTGTTTGAAATTTGGCAAAGTGAAACAGGCAAGAATGTAAGAGATAAAAGAGATTTCATAAAAAAACGTTTAATGTCTGAAAGGCATTAAAAAATTTTTAAAAGAGGCGGAACATCAAATTTACCAACTATGTACCTCGTTCACTAAAAGGTGGAAATCTGTTAGAATGACTGAAATAATCTTTGTACAAAAGAACGATAGTTGGTTAAATGGGGAGTTTTTATTGCCTTTTGTACCCGCCAAGACTTTTGGAGATGAAGCTAGCTCGTCAACATTTCATGCGGGTCGACCTGAAGCAGCTTTTGAACAATGTTCTGATCGGACAAAAAGAAGAAAAACCAAATCTCTAGGGCAAGCATTTGCTCCACAAGAATTGGTATATGCTGCGCAAATGAGCTTCTGAACATCCGGTGAAGATGATGCTGCACAACTGATTAGTGAAGTTATTAATACGACACCTACAAGAGTATCACGTATAAGAGAGGCTTGGAAAACTCGCGAGAAAGATATAACAATGGTGTACACAGATGATGAAACTTTGGCGCTGTTTATCGATACTAAACTTACAAAAAATCAATATCAAAAAATAAAAATTGAATCTAAATTAAAAAACGCGAACATGTTTCCAAGCTACCACTGCCCCAGGCGCGCGAAAAAAATGCTATTCTAATAAACAACTTGTAAAATAAACCTACAAACACTTCTAGACCATACTGCACAAAAAATAATTGAATCCCAAAATAAGATTTTTAATATTGTACCTATTGATATGTCCAATTCACTTGGTTTAATTTCAAAATGGGATTGTGACGGCAGTACAGGTCACAGTGAACATAAACAAAAATTCGTGGGTGAAACAAGTGAGTCCAATATGTTGATAACGTCACTCGTGCCTATTAAACTGTTTCGCACAACAGGAGATGGACACAAAATTGTAGTATGGCAAAATCTACGTCCCTCATCTGTGCGATATTGCAGACCGGTAAGGATAGAGTTCAAAAAAGAAACTACCAAATTAGCCAGGGAAGAAGTGGAATACATTCAAAACCAAATAACAAATCTACAAATAACACAGGTAAGACAAACTAATTTATTAAAGAACGAAGTATTGTAATAGTCGCCGATTTTCTCAGAGCAATGCTGGTAACAGAAATCGCTCAATTTTACATGAAGTTGTATTAACAATGATAGACGGGAAAGTGTGCAATGCGGTTACTTCAACTTCTTCAGCGCAAAAATGTTGTGTGTGGGGCGACACCAACTCAAATGAATAAATTGGAGTCTATAGTTCAAAGGGATAAAGATGAAGGCACATTCAGATTTTGATTGTCAACGCTTCATGTGTGAATAAGATTCTTCGAGTGTTTTGCACATCTCATATAGACTCAATTTAAAAAAATGGCAAGTCAGAGGCAAGGAAGAATTAGAGAATTTCACACTCCGTAAAAAGAAAATTCAAACGATGTTCAAAAATGAATTAGTATTAATTGTGGATAAAGTTAGGCCAGGAGGAAGTGGAACGTCTAACGATGAAACACGGCGAGAAGGTTTTTTTTAAAAATTATCAAGTTTCTGCAAGAATTACTGGCATCGATAAAACCCTAATTCGTCGATGCGGTATTCTTTTAGAGGCATTAGCTGGTGCTTTTAAAATTAATATCGAAGCATTTGGCACGTTCGCTTATGACACGTAAAACGTTACGTCGAAAAATATCCCTGGTATTATATGCCTGCTTCAGTCCATAAAATATTAATTCATGGCCGCTATATAATTTAATCGGCTTTTTTGCCTATGGGTCAACTTTTCGAGGAGGTTCAAGAATTCAGAAACCTTAAGGCATATATCCGAGGATATACCAGAAAATCTTCCAGAAAATTTACGAATGTTGATCTTTTTACCATGTTGCTCGTTTCATCGAATTTATTAATAACCGTAATGAGAACACTGCCCCAAAAACACAGAAGAACAATAGATTCAGATGTGATAGCCTTATTAACACCCCCAGATAAAGTAGAAATCATCTCTGAGTCAATTTTAACGACTTCGGAAGAAAAAATCGTTAGTGAAACCACTAACGACAGTGGTGATAGTGTTTAAGGCAATATTTATAACAATTATTCTGTTTTTTGTTCAAATTATTTCAATTTTGATCAATTAAAACACATTTTGATGTGTTAGATTTCTTAAATAGTTTTGTCCACATTTACCGGGTATCTGTCCCACTGTGCACCGGTTAGGTAACCAGTTAACCGGAAGAATAAGACAAAATCAAAACAAATGTAACTTGTTATTTAGATGGTTTAAATAAAAAGAGGCGTTAAAGCAAAAAAAAACAAAAAAAAACATTAATAGACTACTTAAAAAGCCACAGTACATTAAGTATATTCATGGATAAGCAAAATAAAGAATTATGCTGTCAATAGCTAGTTCGGAATTAAAACGAAAAAGAAAGTTTCATCTGAGGGATGAGCGTAACAATACAGCTTTTTCGAGTTGCTTGTAAACAAGAATTCAATAAAAAAAAAACAACTTCGGTTACGGTTAGAGTAACCACTACAAAATTGAGAGGCAATGTAGAAAATAGAAAAATAGAACAAAATTCGTTTGCATTAATAATACACTTTATTCGCCATTGTTCCTTTATCTTGTTGGTTTTTCATGTCGGAAAGTCTGATGGATTTGGTGATAGAAAATTGTACAATCGAATGTATTTGGGCATAGTGATGATGAGATTTGGCATTTACTATAAGTATCATTTACTATCGATAAGTTTTTCCTAGACAGTGTAATAAAAGCCGTCTGTTAAAAAAATATGTTTTTGTTTTACGACTTTGGACTATACTAAATAAAAAAAATGCAAGGCAATGAAATAGTACAAAGGAACCGCGAACATTTGTAGTGTATTAACGATGCACTTACAGATAAAAGTTCTAATTTATAATTCTGATACGCCTGGCTACTATGTTACAGCCGGGAATTTGTTTAATTTAGAGTTTTGTTGATGCACCGGCCTGCTTTTGTCAGTGATGCAAATGCCTGTTAAGGTAGAATGGGGAAAATAAAGCGGAAATGAAATTTCCCGGCGGGCGCCGCTGAGAGCCTCACATGTGGGTTCCGCTCGCCTGAATTAATTTTGAACTAATTATATTCAAATTCTGTCCTTCAAATCCCGCGATTATGCGCTTATTTTTAGAGGGCAGACTCTGCGGCAAACACTGTAATCCGATAAGCGCCGGTTAGAGTCGACTAGTACTTGCTTGCACCGCTTATCCGGGTAGAAAATCAAAATTATAATATACCAACGTGAGAAAATTTAATATAAACACAATTTAGCTAAGAACATGAAAATAGAGACAAAAAAATTATATTATAAATATTGTAAAATAATAATAGTAGAAAAATGAGACAGAAATATAACAGAAAATAAAAGTGCTCAAACCGTTACTCAGATATAAATAATCAAAATGGGTTACCTGTCGAAATGCGAATGTACAGTGTAATTCTGTGCGCATTGTACGAAGACGTAAACGATATATTTTAAATACAAATCAGCAGGATGATGTTAGTGAGTGAAAAAGTCTAACGCTGCTTTTGAATGTAGGAAAAATATGCTTCCGACACGTAGATGAAGAAGTAAAGCACAATTATTTGAAATTAAATACAGATAAATTAAAAAAATTGTCAAAATCAACAGGTTGCATTACTTTATAATAAAATAATTATACTGCTAAGGTTTATAGTGTCCACACTTTCAGATTTCAGTCCTATAACCACTAAAACGATTTATTTATTTATTTATTGTGTTCAATATTGTTTATAATAAAGTAGGAGAATTTTTGAAATCAAATGCACAATATCGATATTCTTTTCTTCGTTATCTCACATGTTTTTTTTTAATAAAGACAAAGGTACTGTGATATCATGGCACCATTTACTCACGTAAATGAAGCTATTACTGCATACCTCCTTTCTCCACCACATTTGTTCATTATTTTTATTTAATCCACTTCTTTCGTTGGTTTCATTTTTATATCTATGCAATTGAGTAATGTAACAATTTTATTTTTTAACTGATTCCAATGAAGGATAAGCTGTGCTTAATGACACCGCGTCACATTTGTAATATCTGTAATTTTTTCTAAAAAAGGATTAAAACTTATGCTAAAGACAAAAAAAGTAGTGTCAAACTATCGATCTGATTTTGTAGTTGAAATTTTATGGGACACTTTTTATTTCAACTACTACGTAAACTACACCTTTCTCAAACTCATATTTGAGATTACGTTAAGGTCGAGATCAAAGTTGCTCGCAACTTTAGTAATAATAAAATCTAAAAAAAGAAAGACGCAACCTTTCAATTGACATGAACGATGTTGTGTCAAAACTAAAAATGCCTCTGTATTCGATACAACGTTGTTTAGAAAGCTCTGGCCACCTTTAAAAACTATTTTTAAGCAGCTACCGTTAGAATCGAAGACCCAAACCATAACTTTGTATAGCTGCCGGATTACCTGAATTACTTTTATTGCTCAAATGAGAGCTCAAAAAACTGCAGCTGCTCGAGAAAAAACTATATTTAGAAAAATTTTAGAAAAAAAGTATTAAATAAATATATCAACCATTTAAATTTGTAAATAGATTTTTTAGATTCCTTACCAAACCACCATTATTATTTTTTTAAAACTTAATTTAGAGCAATGTAATGAATTATTTTTTATATTACTTAGGTGACAGGTAACCGAACACATCGGCTCCGTCACGCTATATAAATTTCTTACTGTTAACAAGGCGAAAGTGGATAAAAATTTATAAACAATTGCATGTGAGTAGAGTAGATACCATTGAACAAAAGTACAGCAGACACTGGTAAGAAACTGATTATTTTTACTGTTACGAATGTTATAACTTCAACAACACAGAAAGAGGCGTTTGTATAAAACTCACACGTGTACCCCATATCGGCTGATGCAAGGTCGAGCCAGACTGTTAAGCCAACAATAAAAAAACGTGCGGCGAAAATAGTATCATAAAATTATACACGGGCATAAATATTAAATTCTAATAATTACAGTGATACAAAACTTACGAACGGAATAAAAATAGTTAAAAACAGTAAAAATAAAAATGGATATGGAACGAATTGAAACAATGTTTGCCACTATAAATGAAAACACGAACCAAACGAATAATAAGTTATATAAGATAATTCAAGAATTAAATCAAGTTAAAGAGGAAAACACGAAACTAATGAAACAAGTGGCAGAACAAAACACCAGAATAGAAGTGCTAGAAAGAGAAGTAAGAGGAAAAAATCTGGTAATGAAGGGTATTAAAGAAGATACAAACGAGGACGAAGAAATAACTAGAAGAAAAGCATGTGCAGTAATAGATAAAATTGGAGTAACCCTAGATGGAAAAGTCAATATAGATGAGATAAAAAGATTAGGAAAACCCATGGACGGAAAAACAAGGCCAATATTAGTAAAATTAACAAAGACGAGTACTAAGCAAGAGATAATACGAAACGCAAAAAACCTAAAAGGATCAGACATCTGGATAGATGAAGATTATACGAAAAAGGTCCAAGAAGAAAGAAAGACTAATACCTTTGCTAAAAGAAGCCAGAGAAAAGGACAAACGGCATATTTAAGTTACGATAAATTAAAGATATACAACAAAATGGTTACGCATAAAAAATACAACAAGAAAGTCTAGTAGAACCGCAGGAGACAAAATACTAACTACAAGAGAACAGTAACTGAGAGATCCCTGATGGGCAAAATTTTACGGAACAAATGAGAAAAATAACGCACAACCTGGAGAAAAACTAAAAGCGGAAGATAAGAACATGGGACCGATCTATGGGATAACGAACAAGGCAATGAAAAGGACTGAGAGATGGAAAATAGGAACATGGAACATAAGAATTATACCAGGAAAGGAACATGAATTAGATGAAGAATTTAACAAAGCAAGACTACACATTTTAGGAATAACTGAAACTAAAAAGAAATGGAGCGGAGAGATAATTCTGCCAAGTGGAAACCTACTAATATATACAGGAGTCGAACGAAATCAGAGAGCAAGAGAGGGAGTAGGCTGTATAGTTAAAAAGGAAATAACTAAATATATTACGAAATCAGTAGCAATTACAGAACGATTACTTATGATAGAGATACAAGCGGTATCACAGCTAAAAGCACGATGATAATTGCATATGGACCAGGGGAAAATGACAAGGCACAAATAAAAGAACAGTTTTGGGAGCAACTAGCAGAAACAATAGAAAGCCTAAATGGAAGAATAACTATAATTGGAGATCTCAATGGAAGAGTAGGGAAAAAAGATGCGGAATCAGGGGAGACAATAGGGGCACATGGAGAATAAACAAGAAATACAAATGGGAAAAGATTAATAGATTTCTGTATATTGAATAACCTAGTTCTAACAAACTCCTTCTTCGAACATAAAGATATATACAAGTATACGAGAGAAATAGTAAGTAGAAATGAGAAGTCAATCATTGACTACGTAGTAATAAATAAGCAATATAGAAGAGACATACAAGATACAAGAGTGAAAAGAGGAGCCGAATTATACACGGATCACTACTTGGTAGTATCAGAAATAAAAATGGAGTTAGTAAGGGAACTAAGGGAAACAAAAAGGATAAAATGATTAACACACAAGAGAAGATAAAAATAAGATCACACAAATCAAGGGAAGAAGAAATAGCAAATAAATATACTGAAGGAACGGAAAAAGAAATGGGAACTCTAAAAGCAAGTACTGTAATAACTGTAATAAACACAGCCAAAGCAATATGTGGACAGACGAGTGATAACAAATATAGAAAGAAATCGAGTTGGTGGAACGAAGAGATAAAGGAAGAAACAAAGCTAAAGAAAATGACATGGAAAACATATCTAAGAAACAAAAATAACGAAAACTATACAAAATACAAAGAACAGAGACTAAAGATCAAAGATATGGTAAAAAGAGCCAAAATACACACATGGGAAGAATTCGGCGAAAAGATAGAGAAGGACAGAATAGGTAACCAGAAACTGTTTTATAAAGTACTGAAAACCTTAAGGACAGGTAAAGAAACAAAATGTCAATATATTAACTCAAAGAACGGGGAAATATTAAGGAAAACGACGATATAATGCTACGATGGAAAGAATACTTCGAAGAGTTGCTAAACGCAAACACATCAAGTACATGGGATATCGAAGAAGAAAATAGGGAAGAAGAACAAGACGTGGAACAAGGGAGAACATTTAGTCTGGAAGAAGTAGGAGAAGCTATAAAGAAGCTTAAGAGAGGCAAAGCACCAGGCCATGATAATATAACAACAGAAATGTTAAAGCTACTAGGGCCCAACGGTCTAGAGGTATTTACAACACTGTTTAACAAAATTGCAGAAGAAAACAAAATACCGATGGAATGGGAAATTGGTATAATATTACCACTATACAAGTCCGGAAATAAGAAAGACTGCAACAACTATAGAGGGATAACACTACTCAACAATGCATATAAAGTGTACGAGAGACTACTAGACGACAAGTTGAAAGCCAAAACAGAAGAACAAATGGAAGAATCGCAAAGTGGTTTTAGAAGAGGGAGACGAATACAGGACCACATATTCACAATAAAACAGCTGATAGAGAAGTTCCACAGCAATGACATATATGTGGCGTTTATCGATATTAAAAAAGCCTTCGACAGCACACCAAGAAGAGTTATATGGAATAGCCTTAAGAAAAGAGGAATTGGAAACAGACTGAGAAGCAATATAGCTGGTTTATACAATAAAACTCGAAATCAGGTCAGAACAAATAATATGGAGTCAGACGAATTTGTAACAAAGGAAGGCGTGAGACAAGGGGGAGTATTAAGCCCAACAATCTTTAATATTGTATTAGATGAAGTAATAAAAGAAGTTAAACATAAAGTTAAGAAACTGTTAGTGGGCTATAGATATTTGGAACCGGTATATATATCAGAATGTGCATTCGCGGATGATCTGATCTGTGCAAAAAACCAGGAAGAATTGCAAAGAAACTTAGAACTGTGGAACACAGCACTACAAAAACGAAAACTAATGATAAATACTAATAAGACCAAAGTGATGATACTAGAAAGAAACAATAGACAAATAAGAATACAACTTAATAATAAAGAGATCGAACAAGTAGACAGTTTTAAGTATCTGGGAATACAAATACAGAAAGATGGGTAAACGAAACGGAAATAAATAGCAGAATTGAAAGTGCTAATAAAGTGTATTACGCCCTAAACAATGCTTTAATTAGGAAAAAAGAGATAAGCAGTAAAACAAAGCTAACAGTATACAACACGATATTCAAGCCGATATTGATGTTTAGTTGCGAAAGCTGGACGCTCACGAAAAGACAAGAAAATAAGATACAAGCATGTGAGATGAAATTCTGAGAGGAATCATGGGTGCAACTAAAAGAGATAGACTAAGAAATGAAGAAATACGAACGGCGCTAAAAGTTGAACCAATAAAGAAGGACATAGAAAGACAACAGATGAGATGGTTTGGACACTTGATCAGAATGGGGAATAACAGACAAACAAAAATAATTTGGCAAACCAAAACAATAAGAAAGAGAACAAGAGGAAGACCAAGAAGGAGATGGGATGAGACAATAGCGGGAATCCTAAAGAGGAAGAATCAAAACTGGCAAGAGGCCAAAACATTGGCACAGAACAAAAAGGAATGGGCACGGTTCGTACGTACATAACAAATACACAATAAAAAAAAGTAATCAATGTATTGAAGTGTGTGAGTGAACTATAGATTGGTGCGGTTAAGAATGACTGAAGATCGTCATACGAATCATAGTGTAGTGTAATGCAAGTGAAGTAAATAGAATATCAGATAGACAAGAACTTGCATAGGAACTGTAAGATAAAATGTATTGTAAATCCAATTCAATGTAATTTGATTTAATTTAATTTAATTTGGTTTATTTTAAATTAATTTAAAGAACGGTATTGACAATAATTATTAGAATGTAAATTGTTTTCACGGAAATGTAAATGTATGTAAGCTTACAAACACCCTACACCGTAAGGTAAATGGGTTAAGATTATATATATATATATATATATATATATATATATATATATATATATATATATATATATATATATATATATATATAGTATATATAGTATGTAGCTCACATGACAATATAATAGTGTGTGACTAAATGCACGGTGTAATTCTATCCTATTGTGTTTATTGGACACAAAACGTTAATGCCACTGAAATAGTTAAGAAAATATTCAAAGTCAAAAAGAAAGACCTGATAAATATGCGCGGAGCACAACGTTTGTTAGATTAATAACTAAAGATTAAAAAATAAGAGAAGCAGTAAGCAACTCGTAATTGGTCGTCTGTTGCTTTGGCAACACTAACGGTTTTTTTAGAAAAGTCGTCACGTGCAATAAAAATCAGACCTATTTGAATAATTTTGACTTTAAAAAGTAGTGATTTTTAGGATTTTTAGGATAGTTATTAAAATTACACAGGTCTGCGATGAAAAAACTGTTTAAAATAATCAGTAATTTTTATAATTTTTTTTACGCTGATTACGGAAAAAATAATAAAAAAATCCATCACGCACAGTTTAGTCGGATGACAACACTGACTAGCTATCAAATCTTTGTTTGCTTTACTCATACACTGTGTCTCTTGACTGTATTGCATACATGTGTTCTCTGATTTTTGTTGATTCTGTTGGTTATTCGGTTCACTTAAAGAAAACATACCAAAATCTTGAAGTGGTATTCAACAAACTTAACTATTCAAGTCATAAATGGACTATTTGTGGTGATTTAAAAGCCATTTCACAGTTGCTTGGTCAACAGAGTGGGTACACAAAGAATCCATATTTTCTTTGTGAATGGGATAGCCGTGACAGAAAACAGCATTAAATTAAGAAATAGTGGCTGGTCAGAAAAACCTTAGAGGTCGGTACAAAGAATATTGAGAGGGTGAGTCTTTTAGATCACATCAAATTGGGTCCGATAAAGCAATTTGTCAAGGCCTTATCAAAGGAAGGACAATGCTTTCGAAATCTTTGTAAGTAGTTTCCTGGTTTATCTAAGGCGAAGTGAAAGAAGGAGTATTTGTTGGATCTGACATCCGAAAACTTATGAAAGATGACAACTTTGAAAAAATGCACTCAAAAGAAGAATCAGCATGAGTATCTTTTAAACTTGTTGCAACCAGATTTCTTGGAAACAAAAAGAAACCATTGTAACTGAAATGTTGGAAAGCTTCAAGAATTTAGGCTGTTACATGAATCTAAAAGTACATTTTCTCTACTTACACCTAGACTACTTTCCAGACAATCTTGGTTCTGTCAGCGAGGAACAAGATGAAATATTTCACCGAGATATAAAGAAAATGGAAAAGCGATATCAAGGAAGGTGGAATATTAACATGATAGCGGACTACTACTGGATGTTGAAAAGAGACGATCCCCAGCGATCCTACAGTAGAAGAAGCACAAAACAAAGTTTTGATGGGAAGCGAAAACGATACTACCAGGACTATTAAACAAGATGATCATTCTGTTTTACTAATTTTGTATTGTTTTTTTTTGAAAAATGTTTGGTTATTTATGATTTTAATAAAATGTAAAATAAAATATACGTTCCATAATTTTTTTATTTGGCTTGCTATTCCTAAAATACATCTGCTTTTTCTGAGAAAACCCTACGTGATAAACAACGGTTTTTGTTTTTGAGTTCAGCATTAAAAAACACTCAAAAATAAGTGACTGAAGTTAAAACAATTTTAAAAAGTTTTTTTGAAGGCCTGTGTTATTAATCAAATTTAAAGGTTTAAAAAACAAGATTTCTTTACGCATATGGTGAAACTTCGAAAGTTTGTTTTGCTATAAATTAGTTTCAGATGATATTGAACTATAGGAGTCCAAAAAAAACGCAAGATTTAAATTGTGCGACATTTTTCCTACAGGCTGACAGCATTCTGCTAGGTAGTGACATTTTGTAGTAAATATTGCAATTAGTAAATATGGATAAGTGACAATTATTAAAATTCATTACAATCACGGAGAATGTTTTACTGAAATTGTGTGCAAATTATTGGGAATTTTCTGAGAACTGCGCCAAATAAAACAACTAGAAAAAGACTCATTAAAAAATTTGAACAAATAGATGCAGCAAAAAAAAACACGCCGCTGCGAAAGATAATATGACGAATCGTCCAGAAATTTCAGTGCGCAGCCGGTCACTGCAACTGAACATGGTGTTTTCTAAAATAATGACCATTTGAAACAAACAAATTGACAGCAATTTTACTACAAAAATCATCTTTAACGACGACGCTCATTTTCATCTTGGTGGATATTTGGGGCATAGAAAATCCTCGAGTAATTCAAGAACGGCCTTTGCATACTGAAAAAGTAACCGTGGGGTAATTGGGTTGCTCTTTTTTTGAAAATGCGGCCGAAACGCAGTGATTATCAATGATGAACGTTATCATGAGATGACAGTAAATTTTTGTACCCTAATTTAAACAGCATTGATTTTGATGATTTGTAGTTCAAGCAAGATGAAGTCACCTGTCATATGATGCGTGAAACAATCCAATTGTTAGAGCAATAGTTTAATAGGCGACTTATTTCCCAAAACCGCAAAGTAAACTGGCCCTCAAGATCTTGTAACCTCACAGCGTGCGATTTTTTCCTTTGGGAATTCGTAAACTTGATCGAGAATTTTGTCAGAAAAACCCGAGAGTCAAATATAATATTTAGTATTTAATGACAATGTTCATCGTCTGAAATAATATCATAACTTCGCCAACGAATAAATTAAATGTTGTTTTCTAAAATTAAACAATGTATTTGTTTTAGAGCACCCTTTATAAATGCTAAGGTATAATCTCAATAACTTAAACAATAAATATACTACTAATTTTAGCTAACCGTAAGCTAATCCTTTTTAACAGGCTAGCGTACAGCAAAAAATATAACTTGACAGCATCAAATTACTACTTCTATCAACATTTTTTTTAATATAAAAAAGGAATGTTCTTCTATATGTTCGAAAAGTTAGCCAACGGATGTTAAAAATCCTAAAATAATACAAGTTGATTTTCATTATTAAAATAAGTGGATACTTTGTTTTTTGTGCTAAAAATTTATGTTGTAAAACAATATTGCTTATGAAACACTTTTCGTGTAACAATAAGTAAAGCTGTGCTTTAACCTCTCCCATTCTAGAAGTTTTAGTAATATATATTAAAAAGATCTTTAGGCGAAAGATGATCATTTATTTTTAAATATTAAAAAAACGTTTTTGCCAACAAAATTTGTTTAGAAAACCTTATGATAATTAGTATTCAACATTAAATGCAATTTTTTGGTTAGTCGCAAAAGTTTAAAAAAAATTAATGTGTCTGTTTGATAAAGTTGATAAAGTTTGAAAAAATTAAATTTAAGGGCAGATAAATTTTACATAGTAATTTTAACATCAGAGAGTGCAATATTCCTAGTCAAACTTGTTACACCCCAGCAAAATGGAATTTGAATTCAAAATATTGGATGTAAGCTAAACTTGTCTGTTGCATTGTTGTATTGTTTTTTATTATTTTCCAAGATGAATTTTATAAATACGGTGCAAGCGAAGTGATGAATCTTATGTATGAAATTTGTATATGAATTTTTTTAAAAGCCATTTAAGAGTGCATATTTACAATATGTTTAATAAAAGAAAGTAATCAGTATTTTGTCTTTTGGTTACCTTGGGTTTAATCTTCTGGGAATGGTGGGGTATTAGGTCTGTGTAGAATATTTAATTTGAAATATACTACGGCACGTCAACAATTGAAGGGAGTGTTTGAATTGAAATCGTTGCGAAATTTGGTTGAATCCAATGTGTTCAAATTGATCTGAGTGTGGCATTATAGAAAAGCATCTTCTTGTATAACGAAAGTTAGTATTGGTTGCCTACCTGCCAGTACATTTGTGTGACTTTTAAGTCAAGATGTATATAGTAAACTTTTATGTGGGATGTCCCAGGTATTTAACCTCTGATTTTACTGGAATCGGAATGTTGTTAATTGTAACAGGTGGGCAGACGTTACGCTCGTTTGTAAATGAGACCTGTTTAGATTTAGCGGTATTTGTACTAATTTTCAACTTATCCAACCGTTCTTGGAGAAGGTTAAAATAATGTTGGAAAGTTTAAATGCTATTTTTGGTCGACTATATGTTGCAATTTTGCTTTTATGTGTTGTTAGGATATCTGCCCTATAAATCAAATACAGGATATGTCGGAGGACACCAATTTATGATACTTTGACCTTAATGGTAATTATTGATCTTAAGCTGGGAACTTCTGTCACATAGATATGATTTCTGCATCAGATATATTGGACCGGAGAAAAGTTTCTTTATTTTAAATAACAAACCAATAAGCCAGATTTTGTGTGCAGGCTGTTTGATTTCCAAGAAAACCTATATACAGTATTTTTGTGTTTCCAGAATCTCCACTATTTTAGTAAGGATGTTTTTGTTTCTGCTTTGTCGTTGTATTGATGTTACGGGATTTTATGGCTTAAGTCGACAGAATCTTTAATTTTGCATAGAAACACCCTTTCGAAAATTTTGGGCAAAATTCGAAGGAGCCTCGTTGAGCTATAAGATTATATTTCTGTGGGTGGTTTATGGTGCTCCGGTATCATCAAGAGTTGTCCAATTATAAGGTCGTAACTTTTATGTGCTAGAAAAAGTTGGTAGAGCGCATTTACGAAATCGGTAACATCATAGTCATTTGTGTTATCATTTGGCTAAAGTGAGATGAAAATATTGGCAAAATGTTCAACTAAAAGGTTTGCTTTATCATTATATGTCCTAGCTCTTGCCCTATGGCTTTTTAATCGAAAATCAAATATTCAATCGCTTGGATATTTTAGTGGCTTGCTATATTGAGTGGTCACCGTCAATAACTTTGTGGAGAAATTCTTGGAGATTTTATTTCTTGTGTAAAGACGCATGTAAGTGATGAGTCAGCCTGGTTAACATATCTTATCCTGTTTATTACGAGATTATCTCTTCTCTTCTATAAGATCTTTGGTGTGGTGCGAGATATTTAGAGTTGCAGTGTTAGTAGATAAATTAAAGTGTGTGGCTTTCCAAGCTGCGTTTTGTAGAAGTGCAGCGAGAAATTGAGTGGCAATATCAAGCTCATGAGGTTCCTTGATTCGGATTGGTATGCGTATCTAACAGTTGGCTAAATAGTTCCCCGTTTGTAAGTTAGGAACAAAGTCTTAGCGAATTTTCTTTAGTTATTACTTGAGTTTAGTGTTACGATAAGGTAAATTGGATTTAATGTTTATATAGGTATTAATATTTCTTTAGTTATTGTAAAATCTCACAGGTCGAGGATTTTGTTGGGGTCACTGTATCAGTATGAAGACAAATTGATTGAAACATAGTTGAAATTTGAGATCTGGATGGTCTATAAGAGGTTACGTCTTTTTGTATTTGTAAGTTGTGACTTCCAAGTTGTATGTCTAGCACTATCGCCACTAATAACCAAGGTGCTGAAAGAATTTTGTGTATTCTTCAGTAATGATGGAGTATCTTGAAGTACTATCTATCGCTGCGATAGTCAAAAGTTAAAGACCCGTTTTAAGTTGTATTATGTACTTCGGATTTTATTGGTTAAAAATGGTTTGTATGTATAACGCTTTAATGTATAATTTTAATTACGGTTTTGCTAGTTGTATGAGTTTCTGAAATTAGTAGTAGTTTATATGTGTGTATGTAGGAAAGATATTATTTGTGATATATGAGTTAATTAGTTTCCATTCCAGTCTACAATACGCAATGATGAGGATCTTTTAAGTTAATTTACTAATTAATTTAAAATTATGCTGTTTTAATGCATTAGTTGCACAGTAAAAGTTTTTCTGCTATATTTATTTGTTCATGGCCTACATTATATTATACCTTTTAGAGGATATTTGCGCAAAAGTTGGTTAGCAGGTGGCTTATTTAGATTAAGCACCTAATTTGTGTGAAACTGGAGTTTTTGAGTTAGGTTGCTGACGTATATGATTTGTAAGTCCTCTAGGTGGATTTTGTCTTATTTTTTATACATGTTTGTAAACCGAACAACTTTAGAGTTAGCTGGTTGATTTTCATCGTGTAGAGTATATTTAGTTGGGATGAAAAATTTTTTCAAGCAGTAGTGCTATTCCCTCCACTACATTTCACACACATAAATGGTGTAGTGCAATACAATTTCAGTACGGTCTTATTTTTGGCAGCACGTACATTGTGGTATAATATTTTTCTGTTTATGTGCTTGATGTTGCTCAAATATATTATATAAATATTTTTATAATTTTTTCGGTTCAAGGTCTACTACAAATAAGGGTTTTTTGACACAATGTCGTCTCTAATAATATTCTGTGCCAATTCTTCCTTTATTTCTTGTGTATGGTGTAAGTATCTGATATAGAATTTGTAGCTGCGGTCTTCGGGTTTTGAAATAATTTTCGGTAAGCAGTGGACTGGATAAAATTAACCTTGACCGTATTGTTAGTTAGCGCTTTGGTATAAAATTGATCCTTTTCTTGTATTATTAGAAAGTATTTTGTCATTAATATAAGTGGTGGTTTTCGTTTTTTCGGTACTACTGATTTTTGCGCGTAAATATCAATTTGTGACACTTAAAAAAGTGCTGTAAACCTATTTTATACGTTGACTGATTCCACTGGAGTATTGTGTCGGAGGAGATTTAGTTCTTTTACGATTTGCGACTCTTTACCAGGTGTAGCTGTTTTCACTTGTTGAGTCTTAATCGCTTGTACAGTCATTGCTTTGATCGTTGGTCTGATGCGTCATGACTGGATGGGTTGGATAGTTGAAAGTATAATGCGAGTATTTATGATTGACACATTGTATTTTAATACCAGTTTGCAATAAACAAATGTCTTATCGGCCGTAGGCAGATAGCAATGACTCATGCGATAGCACTTAACATTTATGCACTTGGGTTCGCGAACAGCACGACTTTAGCTTACAAAAATAAAAAGGAAAACGACTCTCCCTGTATAATTTTCTCAGTCTAGGATTTTAGAATATTGATCCATTTCGTTTACAGCTAGACCTCAAATATGACAAATTCGATGACACAACACAAAAACTGAAAAGAAAGCTCTCATAAAATTATTTCAATAAGTAATGTGCCGAAGGCAATTTTAATGTGTTATTTGATATTAAAAATCCGTAATAACCTATAAACAGCTTTTTTCCGCGACGCCGATGACACAAAGCCAGTGAACAGCATTAAAATGCATCTCTTGTGCTCTGGCCATCAATCCACGCCACCCATCGCCCCGATTCCTGTCACCACCTGCCCTGTAATAAATACAGGAGCATAACGGGATAGCTTCACGGCGAGCACCGCAACAGCAACTTCGTGTTTGCGAAAGCCATTAAAAAATTGCCCGCTATCCTCGTCAAATGTGTGTGCTTTGTTGGAACGTCAACATCGCGGCTGCTAACAGACTGGCAGAATTCTAATCGTATTTGTTAATCTCGTTCGCGATGCACATAGGGCTGTGTTACGGCATAACTTCAATTAAAGCGTTAATTTGGTTAAGCAAACTTTCTCGCGACAACTTTGATCATCTAATTTACCTCGCGTACCACAAATTATAAGCTGCGGCGAATGCAATTTTTGTGCTTTGATTAATGTATTCTATAAAAGCACATTCAACATTTCAGTTTCACAGTGTAATTTTAAAAGAAAGTATGGTATATGGTCTAAATGTCAAATGAAGTTTACGCAACTTAATATTAACAGATAAATAAAGACTGGTCTAAATTAAAATTCAGATTTAAATTTTAAATATAACGACTTCTGAATGGATTTTATCATTAGATTTTTATTGAGTACTAAAATATACAATCCCCAAATGAATATGGAAAATTATGTTTGAAAATAGTCCCCTCGGTTACGGCTGTAAATCTTTGTTCTTTTGACAAAATTTTCATAAATAACACTTGGGATATCGTTTTTGAAATCGTTAACTCCTGAATTTCTACCTCAAAATAGACACCATACAATGTTTAATTACAAGATCTTGTTTTGACGATGAAATTTTGTAAAACGTGCTATTGTAAGCCGATTGTTGCTCAAGATGTATGGCAAGTTGCGGCGTCCTGCTGCAACCATATTTGTTTCAGATCTATATTACCCAGTTGGTACAGAAAAAAACGATTGTCACTATTTTCTGTATCATGTTCGAAGTAGTAATTGTTTTGTCAAGGAATCTGTTTAAGATCCAAACCAAACTGTAACTCGTTAAGGGTACATTTTCGTTTTTTACGTGTTACACAAGCTTTTTCCGAACCGAAAATGCAGCAATTTTATTTGTTGATAAACCCGTCTAGTAAAAAATTCACTTTATCGGTAAACTGAGAATTAACTTTACAATGCTTTAACACCACTTGACAAATTGTAGTCAGTGAGTATCGTTAGCAACAAAATTAAGTTCTTACGTTAATTGAACTTTCTACTCATAAATTTACTTAGTGAGTATTTGCTAAAGGTAGCATATCAAAATATCCATTTGTGCAAGATGCTCAATCGATGTTTTTAGATTTCTAACGACACTGACAATATTCTTATAAGACCTTGCCTTAATCTGATAGTCCTGATATCTTGCATTCATTAGCGATTCAGTTCCATCTAATTTGCAATCAATCTTCACACTGTTGATTTACTTGGCACACTGCTTTGACCAAAAAGTTTTTGTTAGCATCAATAACACATTTTTCTTCTATGTAGTGTTCAATATTTATTAATCGGAAAGACCGCATATGATATATGTCTAAGTATCCGAGCTTTAGATCGCAAAACCAAGAAGACACAAGTTTAAATTTGGCATTCAATTTGAACTACCCTTTATAACCAAATTAGGTTTAAAGAAACCTCTTGTCTTATTTAATACATAAAAAACAGAAAACCGATTTGTACTTACAAGTAGTATAAAATATTTCGTACTAAAATTTTATCATAACATTTTGTAAATTTTAATGTACATTGTCTTCTTATAGCATCTTTGTACATATCAAAAATATACTCGGCCACACCCGACAATCTTCCTGGAAATAATGATAATTGTGACTGATTGATGTTTATTATAGAAAAAAACCAGAAGCCTTTAGAATATACCAAATTTTAAATAGAATCTTATATAAATAAGCAAAAAGTAGTTCCTAAACTTTGTGGTACAACATGAAAATGTTTATCGCATATAATTTTCTCGCTAGTGAAACTAGATATCATTTCTTGACAAATTAAAGATACAAATTACTTTACGTTGTCAAAATTAGTAATAAAGGGTAATGACAGTTTTTAGTTTACGCATAACAAAAAAGTACCCTGCAGTCTGTTGAAGAATTTTGGACATATTTTGCTAAAGAATTTTGTATTAATGATTGGGGAATCCAAAACAAATAAGTTATGGAAGAGATATTTTAGAAGTTTTAAGTAATAGATATTAAATTCGTTAAAAAGAAGTAAAACAAGTATTTAGAAACTGTGTAAATTTTGTAAAATTAATCACGTAATATTGTTGTCTTAAAATATGTTACATACATTTTTTCTTTCTAATCCACCTCTTAGGAAATCAAAGGACCAAGACTAGCCATAGGACAGAAAGTTGTTTTATCGAAGGAAATATAATATTTTCTTTAATATTGTTTATTAATGAAAACAACTTATCATAGTATGCCTTATTAAAAAAAATGTTTTCTTTATTAAAAGAGAAAGTCTCCACATTACAATTGAGCATTAATTCAATTGCAGTTTGCAAAATTAAGCAATTAGTTTATTTTGCTTAATCTAAAATTTATTATTAAGGACTATTATGTGGAAGGTTACTTCATCAATGAAATTTATACTTGACAAGCAATAAATTAGTAATCTATTGTAATTAGGCAAATACACATTTACATTATTTTCAAACAAATAAAGTTGCAACACAAACCAAAAATAGAACAAAAACAAAAATATCTCTGATTATAAATAAATATCATGGTAAGCATACAATGAACTTACTAAAAATTATGACGATACAGTTAATGTAGACAGTAAGTACAGTTTAGAATGATAGCAAAAGTACGGAGCAGAACTAAGTATAAAATAATCGTAAAACATGCGAAAGCACTAGAATAAATTGAAAACATGCATAAAGAAGAAATAAAAACAGCAATAATATAATTGGAGTATCTGTAAAACAAACCAAAAGTCATGAACGTTCCGTTGTAGTAAAATTAGCGAAATAAATTAGTTATAAAAGCAAAGAAAAAATAAAAAGATAGAAAAATAGGAAGTATGTGCGGGTAGATTGGACACCATTTTCGAAGAAAATGGTATTTTATTAAGTAAAACTAGAAGTAAAATACAAAAAAGGTAAATATCAAAGTATAAAAACAAAATAAAATATTACTAGCGAAATGTACACCGTTAATCTAAGGTTTATTATAGAAATCTTGAAATGATTAATACAAGAAGAAGGATTCTGCATCAAATTTTTTATAGCGTTAATACTGAAGACGTAGGAAATATTTTTTCGGGCTTTTTTTCAGTAAGTATTTTTGTAGACTAACACATGCAAATTAACAAAGCAAAGATATACTACTCAGGTAACAACGACCCATACCATTGGAATGGACTAGTAATAGTAGTAGACAAATCCCTGTGTAAATCAGTAATTAGCTTCATGCCTGTCTCAGATAGGGTAATCATGTAATCAAACACTCCAAGGAATAATGAATATAATACAGGTATATGCCCCTACTGCAGATAAGGATGAGGAAGAAGTAGAACAATTTTATAACGACGTTCAGCAAGCTATAAATATCACAAAAAACAGAGAAATCACGATTGTCATGGGGGATTTCAACTCAAAAATAGGAAAAGGAGAAGTGGAGGATATCATAGCTAATTACGGACTGGGACTAAGAAATGAGAGGGGAGATAGACTGAACAGTTCTGCCAAGAACAGGAAATGATAATCTCAAATACGTTCTTTAAATTGCCAGAAAGAAGGCTATATACGTGAGAGCACCACCAGATAATAACAACAGCATAGTCCGAAACCAAATAGACTATGTATTGATAAATAAACGATATCGCAATTCCATCAACTCGGCCAAAACATATCCAGGCGCAGATGCAGCAACTGACCACAATCCGGTGATAATAAAATCGAAACACGATTAAAAAACTTACATCACAACAGAACAAAAAAAACTACAGATATCACAATTAAAAGACCAAGCAACAAAAGATCAATTAGCGGTAAAAATTAATAAAGAACTAGAAGAAAAAATAGATAGAAACTTGAAGGGAGACCCAAATAACAAATGGGAAGCATTCAAAAAAGCAATAATGACCCCAAGTAGAGAAATATTAGGAGAATCAAAGGTAAATAACACAAATAAAATATGGATGACGGATGAGATACTGGAACTGATGGAAAACAGAAGACAACATAAGAATAGAGACAATGAAATGTATAAAACCTTACATAAAGAAATAAGAAGGAAGATTAGAGAAGCTAAGGAGAAATGGTACACAAATAAATGTGCAGAAATAGAAGAATTGCAAGCAAGATATGATGATTTCAACTTGCACAAGAAAATAAAGGAAATGGCGGGAATAAGAAAATCAAATACAAATAATATCCTCTTGGACAGAAATGGTAAAATAATACCCGACATCAAAGGTAAATTAGAAAGATGGAAAGAGTATATCCAGGAATTATTCGAAGATGAAAGACAACAAGAAACAATAGAAGAAAATACTGAGATCAGAGATGTATGGATATCAATCAACCAATATATGTCTGCTTCCTCGATTACAACAAAGCATTTGACAAAGTCCGCCATAACTACCTCATTCGACTACTTAAAGATAAAAATATAGATATGAAAGATATTAGAATAATAACTCAGTTATATTTCAACCAGATTGCTAATGTAAAAGTGGATAATGAGTTAACTGAAGAAGTACAGATACAAAGGGATGTGTGCTTTCGCCTTTACTCTTCAACGTATGAGGAAATAATCAAGAACGCACTGGAAGAAGTATCAATTGGGATTAAAGTTAACGGGAAATATATAAACAATATTAGATATGCAGATGACACTATACTCATGGCAGAGTCATTAGAAGATTTACAAAGGATATTAGATCTAGTAGTCGAAAGTAGTGAAGAAAAGGGTCTGTCACTAAATATCAAAAAGACTAAATTTATGACAATCACAAAATCACAACAACGACAAGAAAATATATGGATTAGAGGAGAACAAGTGGAGAAGGTACAAGAATACAAATACCTGGGAACTATTGTCAACGAGAACAATGAATACACAGAGGAAATTAGAGCAAGAATTGACCAGGCCAGGACCATATTTAATAAAATGAGAAATATACTATGCAACAGAGACTACAGCTAAGAATCAGAATGTTGAGATGCTACGTGTTTTCAGTAGCATTTTATGGAATGGAGGCTTGGACGATGAAGAAAAACATCAGTGATCGACTGGAAGCATTCGAGATGTGGACCTATCGAAGAATGTTGTTAATCAGCTGGGTGTACATAGTGACGAATGGTGAGGTACTCAGAAGAATGGGGAAGGAAAAAGAAGTATTGAATACAGTTAAGATACGGAAATTACAGTATCTGGGGCATGTGATGCGGGGAGAAAGATATGAAATCCTACAAAATATCATGCAAGGGAAGATACAGGGTAATAGGAATAGAGGAAGAAGACGCATCTCCTGGTTGAGTAACCTGAGACAATGGTACAATTGCATTGAATTGCAATTGAAATGTTCAGAGCAACAACGTCGAGAATACAAACAGCCATAATGATAGCCAATCTTCTAAGAGGAGACGGCACTTAAGAAGAAGAAGACTAACACATGAATTTAAATAAATAGTACGCACGTTTTATAACCGACCAAGAGTTAGTTAAGACAAAAAGGGTTTTGGTCGGCTGGTCTCGACAAAATATGCAAAATATTTATAAATTTAAACTTTTGCTTGGAACTTATTCACTTGTCTAGCATGGTTGTCTAATAAATACCTCCAGAATACCTTGAAAAGCATTTAGAGTGTTTTAAACATTGTTGTTGATTAGCACAAGATGGTTAGTTAATTAAAAGTTTTTGTTGCATTTAACTATCTGGTGAGGATTTCGTTGTTGAGTAAATTAGTCACTTACGTACTGGACAGCACACTTATTGTGTCTATATATTTCTTAACGTAATTTTTGATCACATACTTAACCCAGGAAACTTTGAGATGACTGTGCAGCGTACAATTTTTGATGTACTATTTGGCATTAGTAATTTTTCAAAGAGTTTTGCTTTGGAAACCTAAAAGTATTTTGATACTAGACGACTTTGCCCAGCCTAAAAACTATACTCTATAAGACCAGATAGAAAATATTATTAATTTATATAGGACCAACTTGTTGCTTAACGATAACTAATAACCAATGCACTTTTTAAACCTTATGTCGCGTTCCTTTTCTTTTTTTGTTAAGGTATAATCCGAGATTGTAACATCAGCTTTTGGGGCCGCGATGGCTCAGATGGTTCAAGCAGTTGACTCTGTCTCGCTCAACCCATGGGTGTATGTGAATGTCGTAGCATTTAAGTGCTTGTTAGTGGGCACAATAAGCCCTTGAGGCTACAGTGTCTGTAAGTGCACAAAAACATTAGCTTTTTCTGGTATAGATATATGACTTAAACTCACTGAAAAAAGATTAACTTATTTAAATATATAAGTGATTGCTACGGATTTATTTTCGCATACAAATTAATGAGAATAAGTCAACAGCAGTAGCATAAACTACAAAATAAGATAATTCACCACCGATCGTACTAAATGGCACACAAATTCCATACAAATAAATACTTCGGTATGTATTTAGACAGAAAACTCGCACGGAAAACACAACACAAAAGTAGAAAGAGTAGAACATCAGATTGAAAAACATGTATTGGCACTTGAGTAGAAAATGTAAATTTTCACTGAATAACAAAGTGCTATTGTACAAAGTAGTGTTAGTACCTATCTGGAATCCAAATCTGGGGTTGCGCGAAAGCATCGAATATTAAAATAATCCAATGATTTCAAAACCGGACTCTTCGCAGTTCAGCAAACGCGCAATGGTACGTCAGCAATAAAACGTTTCACGCAGATATCAAGGTTCCATGGGTCAGAGATGAAATTAGAAGATATGCAACCACCTATGTAAACAGAGTACAGAGTATTAGTGACAAATTTTTAGAAGATGGAAATACCACTCAACGTTTAAATAGGCAAAAAACACTAGATCTTACTAATTAGTGATTAGTAATTACAGGGAATTGCCGTTAAGCGATATTTTCTTCTTGTATTATTATAATACTACAAACTATCACATTTGCTTGTTAGTCCTAGAATTAGTTGCAAATAGAGCAGTTTTTGTTAACTTTGACATGCTATATTACACTGGGGATGCCTCGTATTTAGAGCGTTTTGTACATTTGACATGAGTGTGGGAGCACAGTATAACCATCATCGGCAAATGTGGATAGAATTGTGTTTTGGCGACACAGAAAATCTGAAGTATAAGTCTGATATAGCACGGGTCCAAAACACTGCTTTTGGTAAAACCAATTTAATGACACAGATTGTAGAAAAACAGCTTTCGACTGTGTCCAGATATAATTTTAATAACAGAAAATACTGGTACGAAAGATTCTTTTAGATTTTGTATGAAAATCGAAGATATTACTCTCTATCAAAAAGCTCACACTTTAACATGCCCTTTTTTTAAATCCTTCTCAATTATATCGACAACTATAAATTTGCTCAAAAGTAGAATACATATTAGGAACGCCATATTGATATAGACTTATTTTTTAGCTTCTTTAGTACTATTTCTTTCATAAGTTTAGAAACTATGAGCAGCAACAGATTGGTCTGCAAGATATTGTTTCGTGAGGTAGTTTTCCAGATTTTTGAAGTAAAATCATTTGTACAAGCTTCCACTAGATAGGGTGATGGTAGATTTTTAAGACAAAGTTAAACATGGGGCCGGCGAAGAGATTGCTCTGTAGTCAAGCCCAGAAGGAACTTAAAAATTCGAAATCGAATAACTCGAAAATTATTCGACATAGAATTTTTTCGACTTCATTTCCGAAGTCGGCGTAAAATTTCCTATAAGAATCACATTTAAAATCGTAATGTCGAAAATTTTCCCGAAATTCGAAGTCGAATATCTCGAAAACTATTCGAGATAGAAATTTTTAATTTCGAATTCGAAATCAGCGTAAAATTTCCTATAAGAATAAATTTTCAAATTTTAAAAATCTCAAATTTTGTGACGGACCGACAGACAGACATAGAATTCAGTAACGAACTTTTTAAGTTCGTTGAAAATCTAAAACAGACATCTTCTTGGGGAAATTTTAGAGTAGTTTAGCTTTAATTAAATAGTGTTCACTTAGTTGCTGTTCAAGTACTTAATTTCAGTTTGAATTTATTTGACTTTATAGATAACTACATTTGCAGTGAAGAATCAAAAAAATCTAGGATCTATTTATCATTATTTAGTGTTTTTTGTAAGTTTTGACTAAAATATATTGAGTAGGTATTCATTGCTGCAAGCCCAGCTTTCATTAGTTTTACGAATAGGTCAAATACGAGTCGTAGAACGTCTTAATTTTCTGGTTGCATTTTACAAACTATAGTTGTCGTGACTAGTATGGGGTTTTTGTACATATTTCTATTTTGCCAATTATTTATTAGTCTGGCTAGTTTTTATTAGGTATTAATATTGCATGTTAAAGAATGACAGGTTCCTATTTGGTATATTTAATTGTATTTTAATTGTTAAATTTTCTTTCAGATATTCTCTGCGTTTGATTCAGTTGCATGTTTATTATAACGGCTGAGCTTTTTGTTTGTTAATTCCAACCGTGTAGATTGTTACCTTAGGGTTAGCAGATAAAAAGTAATCTGTGACATCTATAAAGTTAGAAGAGGCCGTTTGATGACAAAGATGTCTAGATCTTGTTTAAGTCCAGTATGTGGGGCTGCCTGTGAAAATTTGGTTCAGTCGATTATATCTAAGTTGGTCTTGTACAATCTTTTTAGTCTAGTTCCTCGTTTAAGTTTTTTGAAATAGAAAAGGCATTAAAACTAATTTTATACATCTCTTGAATTTGCAGTTTTTATAAAATATGTTCTGCATTTCCTTCTCTTGAAGGACATAATAGATGATCATTTATGCCAAAAGTTTCTCTAATAATATGAAATTAAAAAATTGCAGGTACTTCTATTTTTTCCCAAATATAAAGTTTTTCTCGTAATCTTATTTAGATATGGTAAATTTCTTAGAATGGGAAATTAGTTATAACGCTTTTTACTTCCTGGTTACATGAAGTGTGTTAAAGTAAAGCTCAGCAGTAGTCCATGACGGTTGTAGCAAAATTGTTAGCAAAAAATAATAGTATTTAGATGTAGTTCCCCTGAGCGAAATTTCGCCTGTAAGCGCTCATTCATAATGAATGTAAGCATACGCCGCCCATAAGAAATACGTAAAATGCACATAAGACATATTTTTTTTTATTAATTTATTTTATTAACAATCAGAATTTACAATAGAATTCTATGAGCTAATGTGCTGATCTAAGAACTAAGTAGCTCTTCATTGACTTGGCGAGGTCTTCTCCAGTGACAAGTCCTCCTTAGACATTTTTTAGATCATTAGGCCATTTCCGTTTAAGCCTTCTCGTATTTTGTATTTCCAGAAGAGGATTAAGGAGTGCGTTGATGTGGTGTTCTAGCTTTATGTTGTGTTTAATACTTTTTTCAGTTATGACATCTTTAACATATGGAATTTTCAGGTCTGAATGAAGTGTGTCATTAGTAACATACCATGCGGCATTGGAGATCATACGTAATATTTTGACTGACTTCTCTGTATAATTGCCATAATCGAACGACTGGTACAACCCCAGAGCTCAATTCCATAAACCCATATTGGCTTTAGGATCGTTTTATAAATAAGGAGCTTATTTTCAAGTGATAATTTTGACTTCCTACCAAGTAACCATTGCATTTCATTAAGTTTTAGATCGATCTGTTTACGTTTTTTAACCACGTGTTGTTTCCATGATAGTTTATTATACAAGACATATAAACATTTGAAAGTTGCACATGCCCAAACACAGTAGCAGCAGCAAAGTCCTAGACATTTTGCATAATTAGGTTGCCTTTGTACCTGTCATCCCTTTTATAGTAAAGGAACAGATGCATATTTACTAACTTAATAGTTCCCTATCCGTTGTAAAAACAAAGCCAAAATGTCGACAATACTAAAGTTAGGTTATGCAACTTCAGGATCAAAACAAACATTCTCTTACTGCTGCCAACATTAATCTAGGGAAAAAATAAAAATTACTGCAAATGAACGTAAAACGTAAAAAATAGGGAACTGCGTTATGAAGGAGCGCATAAGCTTTGCATTGATTCACCTTTACGTATTACGTATTTCTTATGGGCGACTTATGCTTACATCTATTATGAATGGGCGCTAAGTTAAATTGTTCCACGTTTCCAGTCCAGGAAAAAAAACGATCCCATTAAAAATGTATACGGTTCCACCTTGCAAAAATTTGAGGGAGGCGGGCGAAAAATTGTCAGCGTAGAACGCCAAAAATACTTTTTGGCGGGCAACCCCTTGTATGTATATATTCGTAGAATTGGTGTTTATGACTTTTACAAATTTAACAATAGTTTATTTAGCAGTATCTCTGTAGCAATCTCTGTTCCTAAGGTATTAACGTATATCGACAATGTGTTTCAATTATTTTTTCTAAAAACGTTAAATTACAAGAATTTTTCTTTACAGTGCAAAAGTAATACCCAGATATTTGGCTGTGTTTGTGTGTCGCATCTCAGTATTGTTTATTCTAACTAGTCGATTATGTCGTAAGTTGGTAAAGTTCATATGTACAAACTTAGCCTCGTTTAGTTTTATTTTCCATTGTTTAGTCCGGTTAATGAAGTTTTTAATGGATATTTGCAGCTTTATTATTGCAGTGTCATTTACAAAGGTGACAATAGTATTATATTTAAAATTATCGATATATAATAGATTCAAAAGAGGGTCCAGTTCGTTATAGTACCCCTGCCCTTATCTCCTTTAAACTTAATTATGCTTTTTTATATTTGCTTTTAAATGTCACGCAGTAGTGTAAAATTTTAACAATTAGGAATGTAACGTGGATGGACACATACTGAGACTATAAATCAAGTCTTTGTGCCACACTTTGTCAAAAGCCTGTTTTATATCTAGAGCGATAGTAAAATAATTTTTTTTAAAGATTTTTCAATTATGACAATTATCCGATAGACTTCAAGTTGAGTGACTTTCTCTGAAGACAAATTGATGAGGTGGAATTATATTCCTTTCATCATCATATGAGTTTCAAATTTTGAATAACAGTATAATTTTTGGAGCACAGATAAGAATGTAGAATAAAACTTCATAAAACTTACCAGGTTAAGTATTATCATAATCTCTGTAATTTTTTACTTTAATCTAAATGAAGCATGAATATATAAAAAGTTTAACTATTAGCTTTCCTTGAAAGTTGTAAATAATGAGGATACATTCTGAAAACTAAAGTTCGGCATAAACATATCTAAAGATTGTTTAGTCTTGCACTTTAAGTTCTAATATTTCAAAAACCTCAGTTTCTTAGTTCCTTAACTACTTATTTCTTTTTATTAATTAAAAGTAAAGCAGCATGTATGCCTTTACCTTGATATGATTATTTTGCTTATTTATATGAGGTATCTGGGTCACTAATTTGTAATAATCGATATTCGGTATACTAACTTTAATGATTCCACTATTAATTACTTTAATTTGAAGCCTAATAATTATTTTAATGCTTTAATTATAAAACTCATTAAATTCTTTAATGGCTTTCATTAAAATAAGTGTATCCAGTTTTTTCTGCTACACTTCCTTAATTATAAAATGTTAAACGATCACTTTTTCTTTTTTCAGTTCTGATTAATTTTCTTAAATATTTGATATTTGATTTAAGAAAATGGTATCTTTGTTAACTAAGACATTTCTTTCTTGCTCCATTGTTTTCCATTCCATATATATCGTTTTTCGTTTTACATTCTAGTAAAAATCTTTTTGAAATAAATTATTATTTATTTCCATTAATATAGCTTTATTGTAAGTCTATATTAACTGATAAAATGCTATTTGTATCGCAATAACTTATTAACATAAACTTAGTCATCAGGCATCAGTATTGAGTTTGCTAAATGATTATCTACGATATCTTCTTTTGAATTTCTTTCTCGTTTTAATATTCTAACATTCATAACACTTCATAGATCCGCATACTTCATTACTACCTGAGCTTTATATTAGGATTATTTCAGTAGAATGATCTATTATAGACTATTTTAATTTTTCTACCAGATCAACAACACATTAGCGTTATACATAATAAAGTTAAGTATTCTAGCAAATTTCCAAACACCCACCCCAGTGTAACGCATCAGCGGCACAGGTAATTTCTTTTAGGAATCCAGTTACCGCTTGCATTAGTGTGAGGATTCGAACAAAAATAACATTCCAGGTGTTTCTAGGCTGACGTTCCCAGACGTTTTCAAGTCTGTTCTAGTATACCCTAAATAAGCTCAAATATCACTCAGCGGGGTGATTGCAAAGAATTAAAGTGCCGACAGTTATATGAGTGCAACGTAAATAGTGCTGCAGATAAATACAGTGTAATTTTACATTATTAGTTAAATGTATTGTACACATAAACAGTGTTAAACAATTTTCATAACCTGCAAATAAAATAAATAAGTAGCTTTAATAAATGTACACGTATTATTCACCACTGTGAATAGAAAAAATTTACAACTGGTGTCAGGTGTGAGATATTTTGTATTTGTAACAAAAGTGATAAATAAATAAAAATAAAAATAAGGGAAAGTATGGCCGCAAAAAACGATACTTTTTGACCTTAAAATTACGGACCTCGAACGTGAGCTGGAGGAAACTGATTTGAAATGATTAAAAATAAAGCTGCATCGCAGCTTCTGCAGAAAATTTTCATTTCAAAAGTGCGAGCGGGTTGTCTGTGATAAGCTATGTTGATTAAAATCAGATTGAACTGGAATATAAATAATATAAAATCATATTTTAACTTGAATATAGCAGAGTTGAATTTGAATATAAATAATGTAAAAGCAGATTTAAGTTCCAACATGAACACATTAAATAGTAAAAAGATAAATTTTCCAGAATATCGGACAACAAAATAAATGAAGTTAGATTAGAAATCAGGGGAGTCCGAGAAGAAATTAATGAAGTCACGATAATACAGGACAAGAAAATAGATGTCCTTTAAGAAAACATTTAAAAATTGAAGGTAGGTTTAATGCACCGAATAAGACCACTTCTAGTAGCATGCCTGGTGAGAAACTAAAAAGGTCACTGCTTTAATTGTAACTTTTTGTAGCGAGACTTTCCATATATTACAGATTGTGCCCATTAACGAGCAAGAAAGTTACAGCCAGATTGTCAAACACCTTGAAATGCATTGGTTATGTTTATCTGGAGCAGATTTACAGCACACAGCTTTAGAATCGAGCACCAAAATCAGAAAAAGTCTCCAATAATTTGAAATAAAGATAGTCTTATTTGCATTTCATACCCAAAGGCATCAGATAATCAGATATCAGCTGTGCGATTATTTACTGACGGCATTAGCAATCGAAAAACATACCATGCAATAGGGTTGACTAGATCAAAAAGATTTATTGACAAGCTCACTCACTGGAATTTGAAGCTGCTAAACAGGCTTCCAGAAAACTGGTGGCAAGTACCAATGAAAGAGACGACTATAAATCTATAATGGCAAAGTATTAGCTACAAAAATGCAGATTAAAACCCTCAAGCATAATTTAATAGCATTTATGTCGATGATCAAACAAATAAAAAACTGCATGCTTTTCTATTAGATACTGGCACGACGAAAACGATTGCAAAACCCAATGTTATAGAGACATCAGGGCGTTTTCTGCCAATTAACTGGAAACATCGGTCTCCAATTAAAGCTTCAGCAAAGATTTATGGAGAGATAGAAACCCAATTAACCACCAGAAACGCTACGTTTAAGCACCGTTTACCGGTAGCAGACAATGAAAACGACACAATTCTCGGAATAGATATTTTAAAAACTTTTGGATGTAAATTAGAGTATGAATTGCTAAAGATAAAGGAAGAAAAAAAAAGATGGAAACTTAGCATAAGTGAAAGTAGCTCATGATACCATCCTCCCAGAACGCACTGAATTTGTGGTGGATGCAACTTTGGATTGCTGTCTTTGGTCGAAAATAGTCAACCTGATAGAATCAAGTATGAGAAAAAGACCAATAAAGGATATTTGTCGAGAAGAAATTGGTCTAAAATGGCAGCGTGAAATCCGGGCCGCGTGAATAGGTATCCTTGAACGATAAAAGAAGACAAAATCCTCAGTAATTTTACTTTGGTCTCTTCAGTAGTTCGTCAAGTCGATAGGATCCAGCCAATTTTAGGCAGGCAAGGTACGTAATGAGTTGAGAGCTGTGATCGCCACATCCTGTAGTGGTTTGAATTCTGACCAACAACCAAAGTTAAATATCTGTTGCACCGGAATCACAATATATTCCAATATGACAAAGATTCAAAAGGCAGAACCTATGTAATGCTTCTCAAAATGAACAACAGCAATGCCACTCCCAAATGACCAAATGACAGACGATTTCTATTAGCTAAACGAAAAGAAGCTAAATAGATTATTTTGGTTATGGAAAAGGATGGCGTGATTGAACTTTCGACAAATCCGGGGGCTTCGTCCGTAGTGTTAGTTAAGTAGAAGAACGAGTGCACTAGATTTTACGTTGACTACCATCGGCTCAACAATGCCACGAAGAAAGATCACGCACTGATGACTCGTTAGACACTCTTGTCAGATGATTAGATCTAAAAAGCTAATATTTGCAAGTTAAAAAAATTCAAAGTCAAAGAAAAGGTAGCTTTCTCTATTGGGTCTGAGCTACAGCAATTTACAGTAATGCCATTTGGATTTTGCAATGCCGCTTTGACCGAGTTAGTTATCTAGATAACATAATAGTGAAAAAGCACCTGAAGAACCAAAAGCAGCTATTTCAATGATTAAGGATCGCTAATTTAAAATGAAATTAGAAAAACTGCTCTCTTTTCAGGAAGAAAGTAATCTATCTTAGACATGTAATCAGTGATTTGGGTATAGCAGCTGATTCGGTGAAAGTCAGAAACGTTAAAGAATAGCCGGTACCAAAAAATAAGCACGATGTTGGAATATTCCTGGCATTATGCATTATTATATACCAACAATATGCATTTGGTTAATTCTCGGATTATAAGGCCGTGGTCAGAGTTCAGAAACTCTTGACGTTTCGTCCACAACTAGGGTGGACATCTTCAGAAGAAAATCTTCTAAAAAAATCCGCCGCAGTTGTGGACGAGACGTCAAGAGTTTGTGAACTCCGACCACGGCATTATAACCCGAGAACCAACCACATGATACACCATAACACCGGCCGTAAAAGCCTTCGCATTAATATGCATTTGGATTTACCAACATTACGAAGCCTCTAACGGGACTAACGAAAGATGGCAATAGTTTAGAGTGCAATAAAGAGTGGCAAGAAACTTTCGAATATCTGAAACATGCCTTAGTAAATGCACCAATATTGAGCTACCCATAGCTAGAAGGAAAACTTATTTTGGGTATAGATGCGAGTAATGTCCAAATTAAAAGTATGTTGTCACAGCTATAAAATGTCCGAAAATGTGATTGGCTATTTCAGCAATACGACTTTTAAACAAAGCATAGAGTTGGGAGTAATCATCGCAGCGCAGACGCCTTGTCTAGGAAACCATGTCCAGAAGAATGCAGTCACTGTAGGCGTGTGACAACTCAGCGGGTTAAAATATGCCCAGAAATAAGATCCAACTTTGAAATATGACTAAGAATGGACAGAAGCGGGACGAAAACCTAACTGAACAAAAACAGCTTCCTGTTCCCATATTGGGCACAAGGGGATTCCATCATATTAGAAGATGATGTCTTACAGCACATGCTCTCCAAAAAGTGTTGAAAGCTCCATGATGGGATTGTAGTATTACAACGACTTTGGAGAAAGTTTTCGAGAGATTTTACTGGATAAATTGTATAGATGTTAAGGGTTGATGCCGAAAATGTATGAAATGTGCAACTAGTAATGGTAGGAAACCTTTGGAAGTAATAGTGGCATGCTTTCAGGTGGGAGCTAATTATAAAGCATGTGTTAAATGTTCTAAAGAGATAAGCGAGGGCTTTCACAATTAATGTGTAAAAACTGTATTTAGTATTAAGTCATACTGCGGTAATTTTAGCTTGGGAAGTTTACTAATAATGAATTTGAGTTTAGGTAGTAATGTAATGTAATAATAGGCAAGTTTCTTTTAACATGGTTTATTATGTATGCCCTTTGTGTTAAGCTGCAGATGGAGACTAGGTTAAAATACTTGGCAAAAGCTTCTCTGCATCTGTGTTGCATTTTTCTAATTCTGAGTTTAAGATTGGAATCTTCATTTTGGTTTTAACATTCACTTTGTAGCTTTCCGCACATTGGAGTTTCCTGGTTTTAATTCTTTTATATAATTTAGGTACCTATTTATCCTTAGCGCATTCAGTTTTTTTAATAAGGCTATACGTATTTTAATTTCTGGGTTTCTTCTCTTTGCTGTCCTCTTCTTGCTTGGCTCTTTATTTTTATTACACTAATTATATATCTTCAAATACTGTGAGTTCTAAGGTTATAAGTTCGTTTGATGCGTAGGATCGCCTGGTGTTTATTATCTATTATCGTCATAGAAAATTTAATTAAAACTAGGCTATGCCTTTTTTATTCTAGATTAATGGACATTGTAAATGCTGATCTGGGTTGGTTTAAAACTTGTAGATAACTAGATCGTTGATTGGTCTAAGAAGAGTTGTTTTACTCGTCTGGTGCTAATATTAAAACAGAGGTGCTCAGAGTTAAGCCCATTTACGACCTCTTGCAATATGTCTAGAATATTTCGCTCGTGATTATAACTGTATGGTTAATAGATGTAATCTGTACAGGCTATTTTCTAAAATTATTCGTGTGTTCCTATCTGTGGCAGCTATGACATTGGGGTATATGTGTTTTCCTTATTTAGACGGTGACTATACTTAAAATACAATTTGTTCAGTAAGAAAATTTAGTTTGCAGAATAACAATTAATAAATTCTACAACATATATTGATAATGGGTGTTTACATTTGTAAGTAGTCACGTTGCCTTAATTATTGATAGGTCCTGTATCTCTTGTTGAATGTCCTCGTCAATAAAATAATAACGTTGTTGACTACGACAATGGGATTTTAAATTGCGTGAAATTATATGTTATTTTCTCCAAAATATTGGTTAGTGTTCTATAATCCTATACTTTAGTTTAATTTATTTTTATTATATTGATTTTCTAGAATATGGTAAATTCGGTAGATATTATTTTCTTAATATGCCGTGTGGTTAATAGCATTATGGGGATATGGAGATGGAATTTTAGACTTTAATTTTGTTACATTTGGTTTATTATTTATCTAGGCTGCTTTGCTATTAAGCAAGTTGGTTTATAAATTGCGGTGGCAAATGATATATATTTTATTTTAACAAATTTTGTGGTGATCACATGTAACGTTAGCTGGCGGCGATAAAATGTCGCATTTACGGTTTCTTGCGTTTTATTTTTTTTAGGGTAGCATTTGGATCGGCGATAGGCGAGTGGTTTGAGCGCTTGTTCTATAATCTCGCATCGAAACTGAGCAGGTTCGAGTCCCGCTATTTTTATGGGTGTCTGTGGTGTTGTAGATTTAAGTTAGGTTGAAGCTTAATTGTAAGAAAACTAAAAATAGGTCTAAATTAGGACGGTAGTAATAAAAAGCATGAGATACTGAGCGATTGTCTACATGATACTTTGAATACTCAGATATGCAATTTACTAATTTTCCACAAGGCCATAGCATTTATATAATTTTTGATTATAGTGAGAAAACCAGTACTTACAGCATAATATTTCTGCTTATCTGCGACGCGTGTTCAAGTTTTTAAAGTCACCAAATTTTTTCTCAGCAATGAAAATAAGTAGAAAGATGCGCTTAATTTTAAAAGACATAGAAAATATTTCCAAATTTGTAATATAGATAGCACTTCCATACAATATACACAAATCGAATTACCACCATCGCAGTGAGTACTGTTTTGTATACTTCAAATTGCGACGTTCAGTGTTCAAGAACAACGTGTAATCATCCGGTTTATCCTCTTGCGTGGTATGACGTCCATTAAAATTTATTGTCAATTGAGTGAGACATGAAGTGAAGGCGTTATGGATGTTAAAAATGTGCGTTCGTGGGTGCAAAGGTTTAAAAAAGATTGAGAGTTGTGTGACAATGAACCCAAGCAGCCTCGGTCTCAAACCAACCCGACCGAAACGTTAATTACGGGAATGGAGCAAGTTGTTATGGAAGTCCGTCGATTAGGTGTGCGTAATAACGCCTTTAAACTTGGCGTTCTATGATGACTTGAAAATGCAAAAAGTTCTTCAAAGCGAATCCCAGGAATGATGACCGACAAATACAAGACTGGGTGGGTGGTAATGTCTCAGGTTATGACACGTAATTCCGTAATGAATTTCCGACCATAAAGGGAATTTTCCGTGGGCAAAACACACCCCTAAACAAGTGTTCTTAGCAACCATAGAATCATGGCGACGACGTAGTGAACAATGTGTACGTCTGGGCGGAGATTACGTTAGGAAGTAACAGTTTTAACTTTCTTTGATAAGTACTTTCCAGGAGAAAAAAATTGAAAACCTTAGAACTTGAACTTACCTCGTATTTATGATACAATAATCAGTAATTCGGTCGTTGGTCTACTAATAAGAATTAAGCTTTTTAGCTTTCTGAGCTCCGGAAGGCTATTTAAAAGTTCTGATTATAGACCTGTGCAGCTTTGACTGGCAGGCGGAATCTTTTATATTCAATTTTAGCAAAGAAAAACAAAACTCTAAGACAGTACCATAAAAAATACTCAGTCTAGCGTAAAACGCGTGAAATTGTTTTTGCTAGCACTTACTTATCTTGCTATTTTACTTATTGTTTCTCAGATTAATAAATTTTACAATAAATTTAAGCGTTAAAACAATTCTTTCCTAATTTGTCACTTGGAAATGATAGGAATAAAAATAGTTTTATTATACAATCTACTAAAAATAAATATTCTAATATTCTGTACATAAGGCAAAAATATTATTTAATTAAAGTTTTATTATAGTTTTGTTACTAACTAGCATATTTTTACCTTACATTTTTACGTATTTGAAACAAAAAATCTATTAAAAAAGCAAATATTAATGTTGCCATCCTTTTTCAAGAATATACAAGAACAAAAATTATACCATTAATAATTAAATGCGGCGCTAAAGAAAATGTGAACTAATTTACAATATCCCATAAATTTTACAGTCACATCTTTTAATCTTTTAATTTTTTCAAATTATACTAATTTGTTAACTTTTTTCAAAGTATCAATCTATAATAGATGCCAGTCATCAAAGGAAAAACTAAGCAAATAATTTCACTTCGTAGAAACACGTATGTAGGTTTTTAGAGGTGGTCAATGCATTTTTCTCGCACCACTGTTATCTGCGAACCTTATAAAAATATAAAAAATGTGTTGCGTAATTCAGAGCAAATAGTTGAGATTTATCACAAACGATTAATATCAATTTTTACAGGGGTTATAAAACGCAATTGTGATAATATATTAAAAAAATTATCTTTTTGTGTTTAAAAGTACTAAAATAATACTAATGATAGAATCCGGCAGAATATATGCTTTTTTAATTGACCGTCGCGCATTGGTAGCCGGATCTCGAATTACAAAATTACATTTTAGTGCTCATCATGGTTTGGAGTTGTAAACACCGTTAGTTTGTGTAGGAGACTTTTTTAAAATGGTGATATTGTGATTGTGACGTAATGGTTATTTCTTAGGCATTTCGGAGCAGGTCGTTACGGAAGAGTTGACCAAGAAAACAATAATCCAACAGACCATTTCAACACCACTTGGTAGACCTAGTGTTCGAACACACCAGACTAGCAACAGTGGAGCAGGCTGTTCCGTACTCTCGCCTTGGGCATATCTGATAGGATCATGCGAGACATATACACTGTAATCTCATGTTTCATCCGTACAATCTGATGGTGGTCCAAGAACTTACAAATGTGACTGGTACGACCGGTAGGCTGCTCGCGAGAATATGTTGGCGAATGTTCCAGCTTATGTTGTTGTAATCAGTGCTAATGAATGTTATTTTCATTTATTGGGCTACATTAATAAGCAGAGTTTTTGGTATTAGGCACCCTACAAAATCCTCGACAAGTCCGAGAGTAACCTCTCGGCAGTCAACGTATAATTGTTTGGTGTGCTGTATTTGGCATCATAGAGCTCTATTTTCTGTAAAAGCAAAACGCGCGAGACTGTTTTATCTACCCACTATGTTGCAATGTTACGCAATTTTTTGTAGCTCAGACTCATAGAACATTAAAATTTACCGCTGTGGTTTCAACAATATAGCGCTATCGCACCTAAGTTCTGGGAAAGACGTTTCTAGGCCGCCTTATCTCATTACATGGTGACATCCCATAGTCAGGTAATTATCAGACCTGTTCCCTTGCAAAGTATTTCTTTGGGGACACCCCAATGTGAAGTATCTACGCAGTTTCTACGCAGTCTGCGAACTATTGAGGAATTAAAGAATGCTATTCATAACGCGATAGCAGCAGTACTAGTGGAAATAACAAGGAAAGCAATGCGAAACATTAAGGTGCGGCTGCACGAGTGTATCGTACGTGCATGCTAACATTTGGACATCATCATCAAAATTAATTGATAACTAGATATCAAGCATTGCTCTATGTGATGATGCAACAAAACATTCAATATAATTTATATTTTTCTTTTTATTATTATTTTGAAACGAGAAAATCAATTTACACGTATTTATAAGAAAACATTTAACTTTTAATTTAAGTAACACTAATTTTATTGTTTTATATTTTCGCATGAAATTAACGATAACAATAAATATTTTAAAGAAGCTTTTAGTATTTGTGGAATTCTCTTTATCTAGCGAGGATAGCAATTATTTAAAAAAACGTAAACTATTTGTTACCAGTTAGAAATGTGAAACTTGAACAAAAAAATTAAAGAGAAATTGATAAAAATAGAAAAGAAGAAATTCTAAACTTTAAAGAAGAAACCAAATTGATTACATTATATCACACATAAAAGTATAAGGGTATATTTGTAGTTAGGATACTCTCCATGGAACATGACCATAAGTTAATAGAACTCTACTTTTAAAGCTGCAAAGAAATCAACATATGCTTTAAAACTATCACAATATAAACTCAAATATCAAAATGATATTGCCAAACATTTATTATAGCTCAATAAACTAAACAGCTATATTTTCTAATGGCAATACTAATGAGCATAGCAAGTGAAAGTGTTAGAAGAGCTACTTATTATTCAACCAAAGAAATAATTTTACAAAGACTAAATTTAAAAAAAGCTGATTAGCGTAAAAATGCAACACCCAGAAAGTTTTATAAGCAAAAAAAGAATATATGACCCAAACATTTAAACTGTTTTTATTTTATTTATTTATTATATAGTTAAACGAGATGTAGTAGTTGTTAGTCGCCTCTAATAGTGTTCGAACTAAAACTATCAGAGACAGCAGAGCTAAACATAAATAGCACAAAATTCTGCAATTATAAAAATATTAAAATTATTATTATACTACGTGTATTAAGAGAAAAACTGCAACAAAAGATAAAATAAATAAACAACACGTAAGAAGTTTAATTGAAATCTTTAATTAAAAAACATTCCAAATAACTTAAAAACGACATCTCTACGACTAATATATTTTTATGAATTAATTAATAAAAAAAATTGCTGAAAACACAAAATATTCAAATGAGGCATTATTGGAAATTAATTAAAAAAAATTGATATTCCATTTAGATAACTCTTCTGGACCCAACTGTTTGATAAAATGAATACTTGGTCAGAGGGTATATAGAAGTCAAAAGGGTATAAAGGCAGACCATATATTTGGTGGTGAGGTGACTTAAAGAAGACAGTGATAGTCCACTGAATAGCCGAAGACCGAGACAAACCGATAACTATGGGAAACGCCTATATTCAGCTGTAGATTGACATAGGCAGGTCATGGTCATCATATGTTTATACAACCTTTTTTAAAATTAAATTACTGGTTAATTTTACCAATTTTTAATACTTAATTAGCTTACTTTAACGCAACCAAACTCTTGTATTCAACACAACATTTTAGTCCTTTTTGAGATCTTGTGATGCGCCGCCTCCTAGTCGAAGTCGCCAGCTCGATTACGGTAATGCCGGAAATGGAAAGCACCTAAGCCCTGCGATGATTGATGTCTGCGACGGCAGTGATCGATTCTCGTCTTAATCAAAGTCTGCTCTGCATGAGAAGCTCGGGCGCTGCACCTCCTCCGCTCAAATGAGCTCGCGAGCCCTTGGGCCCTGGATGTTCATGAGGCCATAACGATTATTTATGGCCGGCGCTGCAGTTTATGCCCCAATTTTACATTTATAGTTTAATACGGCCAGAAATTACAGCTGCTGTATCTGCGCGAGTTAACTCGGCCCGTAATACCGCGCCGCAAAAGAGATTAAATGGGGCTAAACGAGAAATTGCAATAGATTCATGAAATAAGTCGATGGAAATGTAAACTCCTTGAACAAAGGCAGCTGGCTGTGCAGGTTTCTATTCATCGCGGCACAAAAAGCTTTCATCTGCCAGCGATTGCAGCATGCTGAAGATGAAATTAATTTATCGGTCCGCGTAATCAAATGCTGAAAAGTTGCAAGTTACATGCAGGGATAAAGTTGCGCTGCAATGCAGATGTTACAAACGCCGTCGTGACAAAAGTCGTTCTAAGGAAAATTAAGATAATTACAGCTTTGCATCCCATTTTACTATTATATACATTATGAATGCCATCTGGAAATAATTTGCAAGATGAAGAGGGAAAAATGCATAAAATATTGAATACTGATTCAGAGAAAGCTCAATTTAAGCCCAGTAAATGCAATTACAGCGTACCTCGAATAAAGGAGCAAGCTTTAGAGACTACGAAATAAAAATCTCCCAGCTAATTGCAATGGTACGCCAAAGCGAACATTACAGCTACTTCTCTCGTGCGCGTCGGAATCTGAGCTTTCCATTGTGGAATTGCACCCTCGGGAGCTTTTGCGTGAAATCTTACTAGCAGCTTATTTAAATTTCGTTTCAAAGGGCATTTCAAGCTTTCAAAACAGCCTATCTGGCGGTATATGTTTTGTAAATAAAGAAGGACTGACCTACTTGTCGAGCAAAGTTTTATAAGTGCGTCTAAACAATATTATGAAGTGTAAAATATGAAGACGGCATGGAAATTTAAGGGTTTTGTATACGTGATGTAACTTACATGTATTCAGTTAAATTGTAATTCAGATTAATAATAAATGTTTGAGGTAACAAGTTTATAAAATTATATTTTATGTATAATTATACAAAACCATACCATCAACTACAAAATAATAAGGTCAATAAAACATATTGCAAACTTCATATCAAGAAGGTCTGAGAGCTCTATAACTATCTCAGGTCTATAGTATCGACTACAAACTAATTAATATTGTCTTACTTGAGAAGATAAAGTAAATTTTAGCTCTAAATTTATCTGCAACCGACACATAAAAAGAATGCTCAGAAAATTGGTAATTATATTGGTATTAGCTAATTTAAACGTTAGATGTTATTAGGGTTGTCAGCCTCTTTTGGCTTATACCCGTAAAGACTTTTCAATGACTATCTAATTTCTCGAGCTATTTATGTTACAAATAACATTAACAAAATTTACAAATCAGTGGTATTCTTTTCCCCTGTATGATAAAAACTGTAAAATCAAAACTTGCAAGTAGATTATGCAATTTGTAGATTGTAAATAAATCTTCTTAAAATAAATTGAAAAATTTTGACTTATTTTTCTCTTCATCAGGTTTTTAGTTTATTTTTATTTCGATTTTATCTACTATCTACTACTTATCATACTACGTTTATAATTAGTTATCTGTTTCTTTAATCTTTAATCTACGTACACATTTTGCACATTTTACTATTTACAATAGCATTACATTATTTATATTGTCAATTTCTAGATTTCTTATTCTTCCTGTTGCGGTACTATTAAGAGAGTCATTTGGTGTTGAAGATCAACGCATTAATTTGTCATTGTAACCAAAACTTTTCAAGGCAACATTTGTGTTACAAGCCATTGTGCATTTATTTTTCTCTTCATCCGGTTTTTAGTTTATTTTTATTTCGATTTTATCTACTATCTACTACTTATCATACTACGTTTATAATTAGTTATCTGTTCTTTAATCTTTAATCTACGTACACATTTTGCACATTTTACTATTTACAATAGCATTACATTATTTATATTGTCAGTTTTCTTATTCTTCCTGTTGCGGTACTATTAAGAGAGTCATTTGTTGTTGAAGATCAACGCATTAATTTGTCATTGTAACCAAAACTTTTCAAGGCAACTTTTGTGTTACAAGCCATTGTGCATTTGTTGTATTCTTGTCGTTTTTCAAATTTCCGACTAAATTACTTTTAGACGTACAAGCACTGTAAAGGTTAAAACCTTCGCACTTGTTTATGTCATGCTTGAGTGTCTCTATAATATTCGCTGTCTACGTTGTTTTTGCTCCTATTTTTATTAATGTTCTTGTCTTGTCTGCGGATGTAACCATAATTAAACAAACCCAACTATTATTTTTCGTTAAATGTAAAAGTTATTTTTTGTTTGTCGGGATAGACCCTTTTTTGTAGAATAAAAAGCATCCAAACTCAGTTATAAAGAAACTATTTCAGAAAAAAAAAATTTTTTTGGTTAGTTTATTAGCAATTAGAATTACAAAATATATGTAAACATATGGAATACTATGAGCTAATTTGTGGACTATGACAAATTATGATATGCAAAGTATGGGACGCAACAGCGCCACCTTAAATAAAATATAAATATACATATGACATATGTTTTAATTTTTAAGTCTAAATTAAATTACTAAATCTGCTGGCCATTTTCTTTTCGGGCGTCTTCTGTGAGTATTATCCAGGAAAGGCTAAATATTTGGATTAGGGTGATCTTGTAGCCTCCTGATATGGATAGTAGCGTATTTCGCTATTACATCTTGGACATAGGGTACCTGGAGATCTTCGTAGAGGGTACAATTAGATAGGAACCACAAAGCATTGGTTATAGTACGTAAAGCTTTGAATTTGAATTGCTGAAAGATGTCAATGTTGGACGAACTAGAGCATCCCCACAATTCGATCCCGTATGTCCAGATGGGTTTGATAATCGTCTTGTAGATTAATATTTTGTTTTCAATTGAGAGACTAGATTTTTTGCCAAGAAGCCAGTAGAGTATTTTAAGTCGCAGGTCATTTTTTTCCTGTTTTTGTAATGTTAGTTCACCAAGTGAGTCTTCTATCCATATACACACCCAGATATTTAGCTTTATTGGCCTGTGATATTGCGATGTTATTTAGTAGCACTGGTGGACAGTTTAGTCTACGTGTGGTGTATGTGACTTAGGTAGACTTGGCTTCGTTAACTTTTATGCGCCACTTCTTCAGCCAGATGGTTATTGTGTCTAGTTTTTCATACCGAATTGCTGTTAATGGATTTTTATGGCAGGAGAGGATAACTGTATCATCCGCCTCTTGCTGTTTTATCAGAGATAGGCAGGTCTGCAGTGTAGACCAAATAGGGAGCAGCCTAATAATACTACTTTGAGATACTCCAGCACTAATCTGCTTTATTTTCAAAACTTCATCGCCGAACTATACTTGGAAGTAGCGATCGGAGAGATAGGACTTGAATAGAAGGTAATATTGGTGGTGGAATTTTAAAATTCAAGTATTGGTTTTATTTTCGCTGTTAATTAGGAATGTCTATCGGTCTAGTTATTTAATATAAAGCACCCTATATAGTATCAAGCAAAAATTGAGTTCATACCCTCAACTTACGTTTTCTAGGTACATATTTTTTTATAATTCTTCTTTTATCTATTTGTTTATTGTAAATGTGTAGTTTATAATTCTACGCAATTTACTTTCTGTTCAATGATTCTTATTCTTTTAATTTCAGTGTGTTCTAGGTCTTCTAATGCATTTATTATGGTTTTTATTTTTTATTACAAGTATCGTCATGTTTCTGTACATACAAATACTAAATGTTATTACGAAACAGCTTACTAATTTATTTTAATTAACTTTATTGCCGTTTTCAAATAGTCACAAGATAGCCTTAGGCAATTTCATCTTATGTATTAATTATCTTTAAATTATTTAAAGATATAACCATCTACTTTTTATATTTTACTAGGAGAGGATTGTAATATGTAGATTACAAAAACAAATTACAAATCGATGACATTGCAAAGCATTCCATTAAATAAAAAATATAAATAAAAGAATGTATATTTTAGAAGTTTGCTACTTAAAATTTTGTTAAAATTAATAAAAAAAATAACTTGTAATTTCGGAAATATTTTCAAAGAAAAAAATAGAAGTTGTTGCTGTGGCGTAATGATCACAAGCACTGCTCCTCTGTCCAGGAACCTAATGCGAGAGAGTTAGAGTCTCGCTGGAAATCCATGAATGTAACAAATATGACATCGTAATATTCAAGTTATATGTTAGTAACCACAATAAGCCCTTGAGGCTGTGTCAGTAAATATAAATATAGTAAAAGCAACACAAAAAATTCACCAAAAAGAAAGAGTATCAATCTGAGAAATAATTTAAAAATTTAAAGTATTTGTTAAAGCAATATTCCAATTTACTATAATATAATGCCCAAGTTTTTAAAAATTATACTAAGAGGCAGAAAAAACAATATTAGTCTGCTAAAAATTAATGTATTAAGAAACAAATTACATAACTAATATAAGCAATGGTGTGGAAATCAATTGTTTATAATCTTATTGCCTCACTTCCTTAATCGATTTTTAAACTGTATCTAATTATATTTGTAAGCAATATACATGCCAAATTTAATATTAATTTGGTAACATTTATGAACGTTGTAAAAGAACAAAAAATAAAAGGCTTAAACTGGTGGTGGTTTTAACATCGCGGGAGAAGGGGTATTAAATAAAAAATCACAGTGATTTTTGTTAAGGTCATGGAATGAAGGTTTTTGAGAAACATTATTGTGACGTAAATGATTTTACTTTTAGAGTGTTCTAAATAACATCTAGCAAACATACTATTGCACAATATTCTGCAAAACACAAATATTGTAGTAGATTCTAATTTTTAGAAAAAAAAACAGTTATCACGTTCTTTCCAATACTTCAAATTTGTTTCACTTTCATTTAATTAGAATCTGTTAAAAACACCTATTGTGCCAATTACCTCTTCAGCTTAGTTTTAACTGCATCTATCCAATTTTCATCATCAGTAATGATGTGAACTACTGCAGACCATCTTCCATCCTTTCCAAAGCTTTTTTGCACTATTGTTTTTATGCCTCTGTTAAATTGTTAGAAACCCACCAACCGCAGATTTTTTTAATTATATTGTTAACAATATTGTGAGGTTACCAAAGGCAGGGTAAAAATTATGCAACGCTTTACTCTAGAGTTAAAGAAGTCATAGTAAGTCATTTCTTTTGTTCATTTTTTTTAATTTATGCTTTTCATAAATAATGTAGTGCTAATGTATTAGTTTGCCACTCATATGCAGTGTATTATTAATAAAATATACAAGTTTTAAATAAATGCATAAAAATTTCTAATAAAATTATAGTTTTATGCTTCTCGGAAATGGCTGAAATTACAAAATTGTTATCAATAAGTGTAACAGAATCAATCTGAGTCTAAAAAAAATGTTGAAAAATAGATTTTAAGACTGGAACATCAAGAAGCAGAGTATAAATTATTATAAAATTATAGAGATTTCTCTATGGGTTCATAATGTTTTTATATTTTTGTAAAAAACCTATATTTCGAAACAGATTTAGTTACAGGAAAATAACTTTATAAAGAGTTTCAGATCCGTAAAAAGCGACTCAATCACTCAATAAGTATTTAAAAAATTGTCTGTTATTCAGACATTGACAAGTGAACTTTAGTTCTTCTCGAAGTGTTACATTATAATAAATTGTATTCCAGCAATAAATTATCACCTGGCTTAAGGTATGTAAAGAAAATAATTTCTAGAATCACATTAGTTCTATCAAAACATTAAAGTATGCTTACTTCAGTTATTCAACAATGCTTAAAGACGTAATTAGATAAATTAGAAAGCATATTAAGTTAATGTTGTAGTAAACGCATTTAATATGCAAATATTACTTGTGAAAAGATATTTTATGTCTTATTGTATTTGACCACTTACGCAGTGTAATAAGCTAAAAGTTAAAGCATTCGAACTAATAATTAAAGAAAACTCGTATCCCCTCCAGTAACTGAAGTCTATTTGCAGAAAGTTAAAGCTTATATGCAAAAGGTAAATAATATAAACAAACAAATAAAGAAAATCTTACAAACTATTAAAAAACCATTTGAAGTAAAGAAGAACAGCCTGATAATAATAGTTCATGGCTAAGGCAGAAAAAATTAGTTATAAGCAAATAGTACAAGTGAACCCTAAAATACACCAAATAATACACCAGACAGCATACGCATAGACAAAGTAAACAAAATAGCATACTTTCTCGACCTAATGATCACATTTACATAGTAGAACAAACAAAATTTTAAAAGTACTGTAAAATTGCAGTTAAATACAAAACAATACATAGTTTAAAAATAACACATACAGTTCTAAAGCAATGCCATTGGAATTCTAACGGGATACATAGTAAATATAAAAATCCGTCATGCTAAGAACATAACATAACAAGGGGAGTATGGCAAATATTATGTAGAATAACACTTCTAAAAAATAACAGAAATAATCATAACAAATGAAAAACAACATAGTGTAACATTCGTGTAGAGCTTAAAAACTTATTGTCATCCAACTGATGAAAATTATAAAAATAATTAACCCGGATCAAATAATAGTGATATTAATAAATACTAAAGAATATGGATATAATGTAGAAGCTGCAGAACATAAATCTGTGCACTACATAATTATTACAAATTTTACATAGCTTTTTAAAAAAATACTCTACACATATACAAATTAAGAATTATGGTAAAATATAATACAAAAATTCGTTAATAGGCAGATATATATGCTTCGCTAGTGAATCGAAATAAAGAATATATTTTGAGTTCCGCCTACTGTATAAAATAGGTAGACTAAGTAGCCCACAGGTACTACTATTGGTCCCGTGTCCAGAAAAAGAGGGAAAATTGGTAAACCAGATTGCTGATCTACCCACCGTAAAGCGAGCTATGCCTACAGAATCACTCGTATGACAACCACTAACGAGATTAGAAAATTGTTAAGAAATAGCTATATTAGTTTTACGCTACAAGAAATACTAGGAATAAACAGATAATAACGGCAAAGGAATGGACGAAAAACTATGATGACTAATAGGCAGTGAATAAGGAATAAATGAGTGAAGAGTATAGATATAAGAATGGAAGCATGGAACATTAAGTCATGGTATAATTAAAGATTTAAGAAGTATTGGTAGAGTTTTCCAAAAAGAAAGCAAATACATCGGATATATTTAAAATAAAAAAAGGCAAAATAATTACATTTTGGTTTATAGCGGAAAAAGAAACAAAAACATGCAAGTGCGAAGGTGGAAATACTGCATGTAGAGTTTGAAAGATGTAGCAAAGATACTATTTATGTTAACTAAAGTTTGCTAAAAATGAGACTAAACATAAATAATGTTTTTATATAATTATCGCATATGCACCTGGTATAACTAAATCAAAGAAAAAGAGTCAAAGGTTTTGAAAATCTACAGATCAGGATCAAGATGGCCCATAACCATAAAGTCATGGTAATTGAAGATCTTAATGCACAAACAAGCAATATACCTGTACAAGGCGTTAAACAAGTATTCAACGAACAAGAGACTAACGACAATGATGATTTATTAATTGGTTTCTGTTGTTAAAATTGTCTAAGTATAAATAACACCTTTTATAAAATATAAATATACGTACACAAATGATGAAGGGTGCCAGTCTGTAATAGACTATATAATAACAAACGGACACTCAATATCAACTGAGATTTTAGATATGAAGACACTGAATTAGGTGAATATACACAGGTACCATTCACTTGTTTTAGACAAGATTCATATAAGATATGTCATATAACAATTAATAAACTTAAAATAGATAAAAAAGTTTAATATAGGGTTGTCAAAAAATGGAAGTGCCAAACAACTCTATGCTAAGTGTTTAAGAACAAAATTTAAAAATAAATTAATAATTAATAAGAATTAAAAGTGAAAAACAATACCATGAAAGCAACAGAAGAAGAATCAGTGTGTAATAGAAGTGTTACAACACAAGTACATAGAAAAAAGACACTATAGTTTATTAAGAAAGTAAAAGAGATAACAAAGACAAAGAAAGAAACTTTTGTGTTATGTTCATCGCAACAGCCTTTATGTGTTTTTTATTGATATAACAAAGCAATTTAATTAGGTCAAGTTACAAGTTGCATTATTAATTTTAGAGGGAGAAAACGTTTCCACAGTTTTAATGAGAAATTTAAAAAAGCTTACTAATGATACATTCATGCAAATTCAGGTAAGAGGTTAATTGATAGAAAGCGTAAAGTGTATGGAAATTCAACGAGAGAACTCTCTAAGTCTCATCCTTCTTAATCTTGTTCAGAAGCGATTTATTAGTAAGAAAATTTTCCAAGTACAAAGAAACATCTCTGTAATATGCTACGCGGAAGACACAGTCCTACAGAATTTGAAGACTACTTGCAACACCATCTACATAAATTAGCGACAACAGCAAAAACATGTAAACTTCGCCAAATAAAACCAAATTTATGATAATAGCCAAAAAATGAATTTGATGCAAGTTTTGAAATAGAGAGAAAAATTATAGGACAGGTTATGAACTTCCAACATTTGGAAGTACATATTTCCAGTGACCACAACACATACTACAAAATAAAAGAATACATTAGAAAAAGTGAAATATAACTTGGAAAAACAAGTATATGAATATTGATAGTAAGATAGCAATGTAGAAGACTATGGTAAGACCAATTGTGACCTATGGAACGGAAATCCCCGTCGACACTAGCAAAACCCGACAGATTCTGAGTATCGCTGAGCATTAGCGGGAAAAACAAGGTAAGACAGAGTTAAAATCAAGGATGTAGGAAATGAATCTAACATCAGGGATGTAGCCCGATCTGTAAAAAAAGAAGAATTCGATGAAATGAACACGTAAACAGAGCCCTAGATAATTTTCTACATGGAAAATGGCGACAGAGCAGACTACAAAAGAAATGAACGAAACGCTGATATTCAACATTAACGGACACTCCATAATTAATGCGTTAAAAAACAAGCTCAAGCCTACATGGAATAAAAAAACATAATTTATTTGCTTCTTTACCTAAAATCGTAGTCGACAGTTCTTTTGAAAACTACATGTCGTCGTTTCCAATATTCTTTAGTAATACAAAAATAAAATAGTCCAACAGAAAAGATTGAAGAAGAGAATCTTCAACAATAACTTAAAAAGCAGTATTTACTATTTAGAACAAAAAAATAAGTGATACCGTAGCAAAACTTTTCAAAAAGTATTTATAAAAAGAATTCAAAACGAAAATCTTTAAAATGGAAAAACGACAAAATGAAAAACAAAATAACCGAATGCGTAAGAAATCAGTAAATATTCTAAACTGTTGTTATTTTTGTTAAAATTAGAAGTAGCTACATGATCTCATGAAGAATCTATTCCATGTCTCTAAATAAAGCTGAATCTGTATTTGAAAATGTTTTTGTTGCCATTATCTTGTTTGTAGACCGGATTCGGATTACAATATACTACTTAACTAATAACTGTTCAATTTAAAGAGCAGACGATGAACAAATAATTAGTAAATAGTAAAGAAAAACTCAACATTTCTTCAAATTAATGACAACAATTTCAAATAAAGTGTAAAGCAATATCATAATTTTAAATAAACAAAAAAATTACACTTCAATAACACTCATAAAGGAGCTTCTAAAAAGAATAGTATAGACCTGTATTTATTTTCTTGTTTCGTCCATAAAAGTAGGAATTTCTAGCAGGACAATTAATGACTAATAGAATTATCAGAAAAGATAACAGCTTGCACCAAAGTTATATACAAAAGATAAAAATTTCTGCGATGATAACAATTTTATATTTTCTTTAGCACTATAGATTTATAAAGGTTTGTAGAAATAGCAGGTAAGAAATTACAAAACATGCGAGATGCTGCTAGTTATTATAACAATAATTCATTTTTGGTACCTTAAACATTTTACAAGAAATAACATCATTTTGGTGTCATGTTATTGCTACATATGAATATATTCAAAAACTTGAAAGTTATTGACAGCTACATATTTATTTATGGCAATTATCAACAATAAAAATATTTTAAAACCGACATCAAATTACCAAAAAACAATGCAAATGATTAAGGAATAAATAAATAAACAGAAAATAACATGATTCGCATATACAGTATTTGAGTAAAATAAAAGACAGTTTACCATATACCTAAACTAAATATAAGACTCCAATATTGCAAATAATTAATAATTTTAATAAGCATATTCTAGTAACACTTGTTTCAGTTTAGGCTTAGCCGCACCGCGAAGAATAAAAGAAAACGAGCTTAATCTTCCTGTAACAGCAGGAATGGAAAACAATAGGGATTAAAGATTTATTTTAATTATTCCGAGCCTCTAATGACACAATAAATTTCGCTTCTAATCGTTAGTCCCCCGAGAGCAATCTTTATTGAACTAATTAAGATGTTTTACTGCTTTAGAAGCTAGGGACTAATTAGGAAATTTTAATGTCACTCCATCGTTGATTGCAAATCACGCCCTTAATGGTGTAAACTGAAGTTCAAAGGCCTACTAAAAAATTAAAACTGGAGCATTTGTTAATCGGCTGTAATGCAATTTGTCCAAAACGAAAAACAAAATTTAACGTGAAACGTTTTCAGATGCTTAGAGAGAATTACTAAAAAGTTTGTAATCAAACTTAAGGAGATTCATATTACTTATATTACTAGTGGAAACAAAGCGATGTTTGTTTATAAATAATGATAAATGTGGCATGCAATAGATCGTAAGCAATCCTAAACTATCAAAAACGTATTTGCATATTGTAGTCGTTTACGTTAATTTTTACTTTCCTTATCCTATAATAAGGAAAGTAATATAATCGGCGGAAATTTGACCTACCCAGTTTTTCACATTTCTGGACGAATTATAGCCTCAGGACACCAAAAAAGTTGGTTTGAGCCATTGGTTCGTGTGTGTGTGTGTGTGTGTGTCTGTCGGTCTGTCATTAAACAGGATATCTCGAGAACCGTAAGAGCTAGAGACTTGAAATTTGGTATGCAAGTTATTTATAAGTATGGGACACAGTGCGAAGCTTTTGATAAAAATCGGCCTAGCCGTTTGGTCGCAAGGTCGCAAAATAGGTCGCGAATCTAAACGGTTGAAGATTGTTGTGCCAGGTATTGTCAAAACTCTGTACGAAATTTAGGAATACAGCTGAGCAGTATCTTATTTTGGCAGTGTTTTAATATTATATCTACAATTTTGTATATTTGCTCAATCGTAACATGCTGCCTGCGAAAGCCAAATTTATGATTGGGTATAATGTTGTTCTACAAAGCTACAGGCATTAATTTCTGCAATAATATTATTTCATTGTTATTTTACACGTGATATGGCTACTTTCCACAGGCAGAAAGATATAGTGCTCAAACTTGAATCATTTGGTGATTGCTAAATATAATATAGAGGTTTCATTGCAGCATTATTTCTTAATGGTGCTATAATTGTAATAAACAGTAACATATTTTCAGGGAAAAGGAATATCTCACAATTATTTTAAAGTAAACTTACAATCAAAGTTCCAACATCAATTTATTAAACATGGAGAAGAAAAGTTTAATAGAACAGACCCAAAAAAATAAAGCTTTGGAAAATTAAACTAATAACAACTCTAGAATATCAAAGAAAATGGTGGTTAAAAAATGTAACCGTTATAGGTTATATATAGGACACTAATAAACAAAGACAACATTAGATATAGAAAAAAACTTGCAATGGTAATTGTTAAATACATTTTCAAAAAAATGTTTTGATAATATAAATTATTTGTTTTCTAAAAATTCTTTGTTAAAATGCAAAAGCATGGTTTTATACATAAAACCATAACACATAAAGCTAACATAAACCAAGAAGAAATCTCTTGTACGATTAACAACTTTTTCTTAGAAAGTTTTTCAATTATTTTATTATTTTGAAGATTTGCAATTGATTAACAAACATTTTAACAACAACTTGGTGCCTTTGGACACACTTTGTTTTATGCTATGTCTTCTATACTTTCTCAATATCAAAAAACAGATAGTTTCCTTTGTACCTCTGAATTACCTACAATTAAGAATTATTAGACATTGTTAAAGAGAGTAATTAACAATAAAGATTGAGAAATAAACAATAAGACCAAACTTTAGATTTGAATAAAGTAACCTATTAGAAAAGTTGATGTTTAATATTTGTAAGTATTTATATCTAATCTCAAATTATAAAAAATAACTTCAACCTCTTAATAATAGCACCATAATCAAAAAATTTATAAAAATCGGCGCGGTGTAACCTAAGCATGTTATGTGGGTAAAACGTTCACTAATAGATGAGTTAATAATAAAATATTATTAATATCTTAAAGTTTTATTTAATCAATATCACCTATACCAAAATATCGTCAATTATATCTAGTAATGCAAGAAAGATATGCCAGAAATAGAAGAAGAGGAAATAATTAGTGCGATGAGAGAAATGAAAAATCAAAAAGCGCCAGAAAAAGACAATCTGACAAAAGAATTATTAAATGAAGGAGAAGAGGAAATAATAACAGCGTTAAAGACACTGTTCAATAAATGTTTGGAAACTGGAAGAATAGTGAGGGAATGGAAAGAGGCCATAACGATTTTACTATATAAAAAGGGAGACAAACAAGATTTAAAAAATTACAGGCCCATAACACTACTATCACAAGTATATAAGCTTTTCTCAAGAATCATAATGAAAAGATTAAATAACAAAATAGAAATGTATTTATCCGAAGAACAGGCTGGCTTCCGCAAAGGGTTTAGTACAACGGACCATCTATTAACCCTCAAGATACTAATAGAGAAAGCAAATGAATATCATCTCCCATTGTGCATAGCACTAATAGATTATGAAAAAGCGTTCGATAGCATCGAAACGTGGGCAGTACAGAAGAGTCTATGGAACAGCAGGATAGACCACAGATATATGACAATAATTCAAGATATATATAAGAATACTACAATAACAGTCAACTGGTCAGAAGAAACCATCCAATCCCAATACAGAGAGGAGTCCGTCAAGGAGACCCATTATCACCTAAGCTATTTATATTAGCCCTTGAGGATGTCTTCAAATGCCTAAACTGGGAGGGAAAAGGCATCAATATAAACGGCAAATTTTAAATAATCTAAAATACGCAGACGACGTCATAATATTTGCAACAAATGGAGACCAACTAAACTCAATGCTCCAAGAACTAAATGAAGCTTCTAAAAAAGTGGGTTTAAAGGTAAACACCGAAAAAACAAAAATCATGACAAATTCCGAAGAGGAAGTGAATATCGAACTAGAACAAAACACTATAGAACAAATAGAAGAATACACATACTTAGGGCAAAGGTTTACACTTAATAAAGAAACTCAAGAAATAGAAATCGCAAGAAGAACGAAACTAGGATGGGCTGCCTTTGGCAGATTAAGTTACATATTAAAAAACCGAAAGATACCTCAATACCTGAGAACAAAAGTGTTTGACAGCTGTATACTGCCCGCCATTACTTACGGGGCCCAGACCTGGACTTTGACAAAGAGAAATGTAGACAAACTTATGAAGACCCAAAGAGCCATGGAGCGACAAATGTTACAAATAACCCTAAAAGACAGAAAACGAAACACTTGGATAAGGGAGAAGACAAAAGTCACAGATGTGGGAAAAAGAATAGCTAGCCTGAAGTGGCAATTCGTAGGACACAATGCCCGCCAAACGGACAACAGGTGGAACGCACGAATCTAGGACTGGCGACCCTGGCTAGGCAAAAGAACAAGGGGTAGACCACAGATGCGATGGATAGATGATGTAAAACTACACGCCGGTCTTGCATGGAAAAGAATTGCACAAGACAGGACACGATGGAAGGAACTAGGGGAGGCCTACATCCGCAAATGGATTGAAGAAGGCTAAAGAAAGAAAGAAAGAAATGCAAGAAAACCACATTTATGTTTTATTCACAAAAAAAATCCAGATCTTATTCACGTTTGCATAATAAATAATATAGCCATGAATAACAGAAAAGCTTAATCATGCTTAGATTTACCCTCTAATCATTTCTCGGTAATAACCATTCTCGGTTCTTAGATCTTAAAGAAGCAAGAAATATCGTCAGTTCATAATAACCAAACCAACTGGAAAACGTCCAGATGCCTTCTAAATTAAAAAACCAGCTATGATACATTTATTAAAATAAAATAAGAAGTGGATCAATAGATAATCCGAACAGAAACATTTAAAAAAAGTTTGGGAAATTACCCCTGAAAGAACAGAAATTGTGTGCAGCTGTTCGCGTAATGTTCGAAATAAAATTGCAAAAACAAAATTGAGGAAGGAATTACAAACAACTAGATCTCCACATGACAATGGCACTAAAGGGCCAAGAAAGATATTGCATGAAGAAATATGCAGCTGTTCAAACTGGGAAGCTTATCTCCATCTAATGTACCTAAGTATTCATTGTAAATCCCACGTTAAATGTAAAACAACTTCAAATGGTAACTAGGCTAAAGACGATTTAGAAAAAGCCTAATCAAAAAGTATATAAACCGCTTCCTTTGATAATGCTTGAATTCTTAAAAATGCCCCACCAAATGGTTCTTTCGATTACTATGTTTATAAAAAAGAAAGTACGTGTAATCATTTTAAAATCCCAGGCTACGGTTTGATAACTAACAGGACATTACAAAAATTTTCTATCAAAATGTTTAGGTTAATTACCGTTCTATTTAATGCAGCACTGAGACTTGAATATTTTTCACTGCAGCAGAAGACGACATAAATTATTTTAATTCTTAAGCCAGGCAAAAATCCAGAAGAGTTCAAATCATATAACCTATCAGTTTGTTACCGGTAACGTCAATATTTTCACGTTGATATTGCCAAGCCTTAAAGCGTCAGTGAACATAAGAAAACTAATTCCAAATCATTAGTTTTATTCCAGAAAACCCCAATCAACGGTAGAACAGGTCCATAAAATAGTGAAATAAATCAATAAATAATTAGAAGATAAAAATTATTGTGCAGGAGATTTCAAAGACATACCGCAAGCTTTTGATAAAGTTTATCATACAGGATAGACATTAAAAAAATGTTTCCCTATAACTTATATCAATTGCTTAGATCGTATATTACCAATAAATATTTTTTAGTTAAATACCACATTTTATCCTAACAAACCTGGCGTACTTCAAGAAAGCGTTCTGGAGCCAACATTGTATTTCCTCTACACCAGTTTACCAACAATTGAAATTAACACTACCGTAATGTAACCAAGTGGCACTGTGATTATGTCATATCATCATAAACCTACTAATGCTTCTAAACACTTACAAATAAATATAAATAAAATTCAAATCTGATTAAAGAAATAGCAAATTAAGACGAATGAAGCCAAGTCTTGCGGTTGTAAAGTTTACATTACCAAGAAAAACATGCCCGTCGATAACTCTAAATAACATGTATCAAAAAGAAATAGTAAAGTATCTAGAAATAAATTTCTATCGCCGACTTACTTGAAAAAACCATATATGGATATGGATATAGAAACAACCAAATTGACAGTTTCACAAAATGTGTTAGCTTCTGGGTGCCAAGTCCAAGTTGTCGTTGTAGCTTATAAGTCAATAATCAAGCTGGTCTGGACGCATGGAATTCACTTGTAGGTTATTGCATCCAATAGCAGCATTAAAATTCTAGAGATTTAAAATAAAATCCTTAAATTGATAATCATTGCGACATGGTTTCTTCCAAATGAAATTAAAAGATGTCTATCCTACTGAATATAGTGACAGAATCAATGTGCATCTAAACCGGCACGCAACACGCAACAAAGTCAATCAGTGCACATACGCATTTTTAAACTAAAAAGATTTGAAGCAAAGCAATTTTTAATTGATTATGTAATTCTGCATCATATTACAAATAATCTAGTAGATAGAAATTAATACGTTCATAAGCTATACCCAACTTGTAAATTTCGAGAAGTTTCTGTGATTATTATCATATTTTTTGTTTCCGTGCCTAAAGAAAGACAATTAATAAATATGTGTAACAACATTCTATCTATAATCGTTATTAGTCAAATAGTAAAAAAGTTATTATTTAAATTTGCTTCAAAAATCCAATGACACTCCATTTTTTACAATTATTTACTCATTTTACATTTATTTAAGTTTTAGCATCCTGTGTATTTTGAGTTGTATAGACTCTTAATCTATTTGGGTATACCATTTATATTGCTTATTCTTGGATCTAAATGGTTGAAAGTCACAAGTTTTGTTATGTAAAAAACAAGAGTTATGAGTAAACCAGAGCTACAATGAGAAACCTTCGTTACTGTATTTATGCTATATGAGTCTTTGTAACTTTTGAAGGAGTCGTGGCTTGACTTTCGCAGCGTAAAGTTGTGTTCTCCGTTATCCACGAGTGGGCCAGCCGGCCAGTGATAAAGTTATCAAGCGCCCGTCGCGCTGACCTTTAACACAAACATAAATACAAGGTACGCAAATCTTTAACTAAATTATTGAACTATTGAAGTAGCCTAAAAATAAAATAAAGGCCGTCATGCTTGGCGTGGCAAACTTCGGGTATCAATACCCACCCAACCCTCAAACGATGATTGATCAACACCTTGTCGCACATCATCAAAACATAATTCAACAACAGCAACAGCTACAGCAACAACAAGCACCTATGCATACGCAGTCACAACAAATTGTTAACACCTACCCGCCATATCCAGTACAATATCTAAGCCAACAACCTATGCAAACTCAGCAAATCACAAACCTAGAAGAACAGTGGCAAACGATAAATCCAAAAAAAAAACAAAACGTAATGGTTCGGACCTCAATCGTAGCCAAAAATGCATTAAAACGTCTAATAACTGGCATCAAATCGTTACGAAACCCTCAGCGATTCAGAAACGGAGGACGCGACAGAGGAGATAAAACCTCCCCCTATATTCGTCTATAACGTGAATAACTTAAAACCTCTAACGGACATGCTAGAAGAAACGGCAAAAGATAACTACCTAGTTAAACTAATTAGCAACACACAAGTAAAAATACAATTAAACAAAGCTGAACATTACGGCACAATCATCAAGATACTGAAGGACAAAAACACAGAATTCCATACCTTCCAACTCAAACAAGACAAGCGTTATAAAGTAGTACTTAGAGATATGCATCCAACTATAGATCTTATAGAACTAGCTACCGAATTAGCTAGCCACGGACATAAGGTTCTCAACATCCACAACATTAAACATCGAGTTACTAAATCTGCTCTCCCGTTATTCTTTGTGGAATTAGAGCAATCGGACAATAACAAAGAAATTTTTAATATTGAATTTTTAATGAAATCCAAAATAAGGTTTGAAGCTCCACATATTAAACGAACAATAATCCAATGCCTAATCTGCCAGAGATACGGCCATTCAAAAAACTACTGCCACAGAACACCAAGGTGTGTCAAATGCGCAGGTGATCATTTAACTAAAGACTGCCAAAGAAAAACCAAAAGCCAGGATGTGAAATGCGTGAACTGTCAAGGAAATCATCCAACGAATTATAGAGGCTGCATGGTAGCCGAAGAAATTCAGAAAAGAAAATACCCACCCCTACGACCAAGGCAAACCGATTTCAACCCTCAATTTGTCCAATCAGAAATATCATACGCCCAAAAAGTAGCTCAACGCAGTGCAGACCAAAAAACAACAAACAATCAACACCAACCTTCACAAGATATACAGCAACACCAAGCAGACAACAAACTAAAAGCATTAATGACAAAAGTTATGGAAAGAATGGACTCAATGCTCAATGTACTTACAATCATGGTCACTAAAATGAATCAAAATGCCTAACATCCTAAGCATCGCACTCTGGAAAGCCAATGGCCTGGCACAACATAGTCAGGAGATTAAAGTATTCTTAACTACACACAACATAGACATAATGTTAATATCCGAATCTCATATCAAAGACACAACCTACATAAAGATACCAAAGTACGTCGTGTACGCTACACCCCATCCTGACGGGACAGCTCATGCAGGAACAGCCATTATTGTAAAAAGTACGATCAAACATTACGAAATAGAACATTTTCAGACTGATTATCTACAAGCTACTTCTATTGCAATAGGAGAAAATAACAGGGAAATTATATTCTCTGCAGTTTACTGCCCCCCAAGGCATAACATAAAAAAAGAACAATTTGCAGCCTACTTCGACACTCTTGGACCTCGCTTTATAGCGGGCGGCGACTTTAACGCCAAAAATCAAATATGGGGTTCGAGGATAACACTAACACGCGGTAGAGAACTACATAAAGCATCAGAAGAATATAATTTACAATATCTGTCTACATTTGAACCCACATACTGGCCAACAGATGTCAACAAACTTCCAGACCTGTTAGACTTCTGTATAATCAAAGGCGTCTCTTCAAACTATCTAGCATGTAAATCTTGCTTGGACCTGTCCTCAGACCACTCGCCAGTAGCTATCACATACAGCACACAAGTATTGCAAATAGAAAAACCACCAACACTTTCCACAAGGCATACAAACTGGGACTACTTTAGAGAATTGGTTACCGAACAAGTACAACTAACCGTACCACTGAAAACAGAAAAGGATTTATTTGATGCAATCGAACACCTTAATCAGTCCATTCAACAATCAGCATGGGCCGCTACACCAGACAACGAATTTCAGAAAATAACAGAATTTTGCCCAATCGCCATTAAACAAAAGATATCGGAAAAGCGAAGATTAAGACGAATTTGGCATACAACCAGAAACCCTAGAAACAAGACTAAGTTTAATCAAGCTGCCCGGCAACTAAGTAATCTTTTAACCAAATTAAGAAATCAAGGAATACAAGAATACTTAAATAACCTAACGCCAACAGAATCCCCTAATTACTCCTTATGGAGAGCTACCAGAAGACTCAAAGGGCCAAAATCTACAGCCCCACCAATTAGAAAAAGCGATGGTACATGGGCACGAACCAATCAAAAAAAAGCAAACACTTTTGCCGAACATCTAGCCTCAGTGTTTTGCCCACACGAAAAACCTGCTCCACAGAAGAAGAATTATTCATCCATCAAACCCTCGCAGAAACTAACGAACAAATTCCACCGATAAGACCAGTAAAAGTCAATCAGGTCAACGCAGTTATAAAAACCTTAAACTGTAAAAGCTCCAGGTTACGACCTTATAACTGCAAAATTCTCAAAGAGCTTCCAAAAAGGCCGTAAAATTAATAACCTACATAATCAACGCCGTTCTTCGTTTGAAACTTTTCCCAGAGCAGTGGAAGGTAGCCCAAATAGTCATGGTACCAAAACCTGGCAAAAAACCTGAAGAAGTAACTTCGTACCGTCCAATCAGCCTATTGCCAGTTATATCAAGTTTTTGAAAAGCTTCTCCTACAGAAAATCACGCCGATCCTTAAAGAACGAAACATCATTCCAGACCACCAATTTGGTTTTCGTGAAGGACATGGCACAATAGAACAAATACATAGAGTAGTCACGAAAATCAATCACGACCTGCACCTAAAAAGGTATTGCACTTCCGTGTTTCTTGACATAAGGCGGGCCTTCGATAAGGTCTGGCATACGGGTTTACTATATAAGATTAAAAGAGCGCTACCGACGGAATATCATGACTTACTCAGGAATTACTTACTTGAACGAAGCTTCCAAATAAAATTTAAAGACGCACAATCAAGCATCCAAACTATAGAAGCCGGCGTGCCTCAGGGCAGCATATTAGGGCCCATCTTATATCTTCTGTTCACCGCCGACCTACCTACAACTTCTCAGACACTAGTAGCTACGTATGCAGATGATACTGCAATATTAGCGTCACATAGTGATCCTCAAATAGCATCAACAATACTACAATGAAACCTTAATCAGCTTGAGAACTGGCTAAAACTATGGCGAATACAAGTAAACCAAACAAAGTCTGTTCACGTAACTTTCACTCTACGAAGAGAGACATGCCCAAGAGTGACACTGAACAACATTCCACTCCCACAGAATGATAACGCAAAGTATCTAGGAATTTACTTAGATCGACGTTTAACCTGGAAGACTCATATAATGAAAAAACGAATCCAACTAGGTTTAAAACTGCGTCAAATGTATTGGCTAATAGGACGGAAATCCCGGTTAGCCTTAGAAAATAAAGTACTTCTCTATAAAGCTATCGTAAAACCAATCTGGACGTACGGTATACAAATTTGGGGAACTGCAAGTACATCCAATCTCGAAATCCTACAAAGATTTCAGAACAAAATAATTAGAACGATAACCGACGCTCCAAGATATATCCCCAACTGGCTTCTCCAACAAGACATTCCGATACCGACAATCAAGCAGGAAATTGAAAGTGCTAGTGCAATGTATCAAGCAAAACTTAGTGCTCACACCAACAATCTAGCTGTGACGCTACTCGACAGGCAGTATACAAAAAGACTTAAAAGATACGATCCTTTAGATCTAGTTAATAGATTTAACTAAGTGTAGTTTTAGATTTAGTTTTAGTTTACATATTTGTTCAAACAAGTGCATAAATCAAGTCAATTAAATAATACTAAAGAGTATTATTCCCTCAAGTCATAATCAGCACGTAGTAAAAAATTTACTGAATGTTAATAAATTAACAGATTGCAAATAACGCAGAGAAATAAATGTGTGAAAAAAAAAACTTTTGAAGAGCTTTATTCTTTTTATACTAACCCCAGAACACTTTAGGATAGTAAATTTTTGTTGCTTACAGTTATTAAGAATTCTATATATATATATTATATATATTATATATATATATATATATATATATATATATATATATATATAATATACATTACCCGTGTGGGTTGCGAGATCCCCCATCGGGCGCCTCCCCAGGTGGCGGATAGGGGAATGCCTCTCAGATATGAGTGATATCGAGGAAATCAAATACTCGAGGCGGACCAAAACTCGACTAGTGAAAGGCAGCAGGTTCACCAAAATCAGGCTCTAACGTGAGAAGAATAACTTCGAAACGGTAAAGTACTGAAAATCGGAAAGCGCAGATGTAACAGCGAAAACGGTTTTCGAACTGCGATACAGAAAAGAAACGGAAATCTTACTGTATTGTAATTTCCAAACAATCCTAATGGCTGATCGCCATTTGGATCGCCAACCTTCGACAGGAGAGGGCAACATAAGAAGAAGAATATACATTAATAAATGGTGCAAATAATAATTCGCCAATTTAATTATTTTACAATATTTAATCTTGCGCTACCTCCGACAGTGCCATCGTATCTATTTTAATCCGCAAAGGCTCATGCGCTGCAAATATGAAACGATGTCAAACAATTAATTAAACCGCCAGGTCGTTGATAAAAAGCTGTAATTTTCATTTCACAAAGGAAAATACCTACTGCCGCTGTTTATAAATAGCGGCGCGCTTAATGCGGGAGCTTTTAATGCTTTCCCGTGCGGCGCGCATTTAGCCATCTCACCATATAATAAAATATAGGGCGATCCCTTTGAAACCCATTAAACGAGCCGTAATGCAATTATTAGTTGGAGCTGCATGGGAAGTAGCAACTAATTACATAAACAACGGGAAGCAGCTTGGCAGCCCTCGAGGTTTGATGACTACACGCAAATTGTGGTCGTGACAGCCCTCAGAGACGAGTCCTGGCGTGTCTGTTTTTGTGGCCATTAGCGGCTCAGTTTTAGTGCACATGTTGCACAGGTCGTAATTTATATTTTTGAATTGCATAATTTTGGTGTGCACCTGAAGTTCCAACAAATGTTTCATACTTTTTAACTATTAAATGCATGCATGCAATACTTATTTAAGTCGCTGCACCAGTATAGATATGAAACGTACATATAAAAGAAAATTAAATTACTATATTCTAGTTCATTAAAAAACAAAATAAAAGTAAAAAGATTATAAAAGTAAAATGTTCTATTTCTACATAAAAACTTTTATAATTGTGATATGTGATTTGTGCTTTTTCTAGTACCTCAAAATGTACGATCCACTTATTCGGTAATTGTGCTCGCGAATTTTTCATCGATAATACGTCGCACTTTGTACTTGAGGTCTTCACCTATTTGTAGATTACTAGCATATACTTTAAATTTTAAGTAAATTTATACAAAAGCAAAAGGAAATTGATTTTCTGTACTACAGTGCGATATAGTTAAGGCAAATCTTGCTTTATACTAAAACTTCGAAAAATAGAATAGGATAAGGCTAACACTAGTATAAACACAAAGTAGAAACAGAATTAAATCTACTCGCCGGAGTAGAGAATGCTGTAAAAAACCAAGGGCCACTTTTAGCTGCCTTACAAACTGGACGGATGCGGAAAAACTAAATATAAATCCCTCCAAGTCTACCATAGTATCAATTACAATAAAAAGAAACTTAGAGGAACTGAGATCTCTTAGGCACCGATGTATAAAAATAAAATTATCAGGTGAGGTAAAATATCTTGGGACTCAAAACGTGCCTGGAATCAACGCATTCAACAAGTCAAAGGAAGGTGGATGCAACACTAGCTTTAGCCAGATGAGCTTATGAAAAAGCATGGGATATAAAACCTAAAGTAATATATTGGATACACACCACGGTAGTCAAACCCATGATAACATATGCAGATTTGGTATACTGGACAAAGGTGACGCAAAGAACAGCTACTAGAAATATTTGCTATACTGCAGTGTGTCAAACAAAATAATTTGAGAGTTTATTAAAATAGGCGAATTAATACGAACAGTTGGACAACCCTGAAAATGTTATAGAACCCTAAGGTAACATTTAGGATGGTATAGTAATGACGCGAAGAGCTCAGTGCTTTCATAGATTACAACAAATTAACTCTGTTAGATAACAAGACACTGCGGAGTTGCAAGCAACAAAAAAGCTGATAAACTAGCACAAAAATGATCATTAACTCCATATATAGGCCCCAAACCGACTCTGGGACTATCTCAAGATACAATACGAAGCCAGGTAAGAGAATGGGCCAGGAAACAACATAAAAAACAGGAAAAAAATTGCCAGGGCGAAGACATCCAAAAATCTTTATAAAAAGACCATCTCGTATACGAACTAGGAACTGTTAGGATACAGCAGAAATCAGTTATGAACTATTATAGTTCTATTTATAGGAAATTATTTTTTCAGATGGTAACTTAACAAAATAGGTTTGTACAATGGAAAGCAGGGCAAGTACAAGTGACTATAGTTCACAGAAACAGTATTTCCAATATAGGGCTATTACGCAGACTTGTCGAGAATCAACGTCTGGCGCAGGAAAAATATTTATTTGGGCCTTCAAATATATATTTTTTAATTTCATGTTATATTTAAATTTAAATGTTATCCCATCTTGTGTCACGCTAATATATATGCTAATGTACACACATGATTTGTCTCTAAAGTAACAAGCCGATGTTAATATAATAATATAAAATAATGTTTGCGCGACCGCTATTTAATCTGGTAATCGATGGGAGTAGATTGTAATGACCATGCGTAATTGTTGTATTTTATTTGACTGAGTAGAGTAGCAAATCTGCGTCTTAATTTGGAAAGTTAAAGTATTTGTCTTTAAAAACTATTCCCATTATTCAAAAACCTTTCGAGCACGATACAATCTGTGCAGCATAAAGGCATGATGCAAATGATTCAAGGGCGGCTGGGAATCTGTTGCTAATGATTTAAGTTCTGGAAGACTATCGATGAGAAGAACAGCAAGAAATATTAAACGTTTATGGGTTACAATTAACAAGTATCGGAGATTAACAGTCCTTGAATCAGAAGATGTACTGAGGATTCCAAGGACTAAAGTATAAAATAGTGAAAAAAGATCTTTACCCAAAACAATAGTGTTGCTTTAGCAAATCAACTTTCCTTAAAAAAGTTATAACCGGAGATAAAACAAAGGTTACGACTACGATATAAAAACAAAGGGTTAGTGACACTAATAAAAATTTTTCGTTTGCTACTCCCAAAAGAGTGTACTTTGAAAGTGACTATGGTGTTTCTTATATTTTTTATCAAATGTATTAAATAGCTACATTTTTGTTATTGTACTTATAATTTTTATGTTATATAATTATAAATTAAGCCAGCGTGGTTCCGTGATTGAGAGACGGGCTGCGATACTGACGGACCTGGGTTCAATTCTCGGTGCTCTCTGATGTCTGACGGGTGGTCTACTCAGTCACTGAAAGTAATTGAGTATCTGCTTTCACTCAAACAAGGGGTAATCATGGCGGTCGTCTTAGGCGCGGTGCTTGCCACATCGCCACGCATCAGATATTGAGCGCGACGACCGGGCAGACAGAGCGAATTTATGAGAATCTTAACCTCTCAGTTCGCAGGCTGTGCTCTCACGCGGGGCGTAGAGCCTTACCATTATTATTATTATTATATTACACTACATGATCAAATGTATCCGAACACCTATTGCTGTATAATCAAATACTCATGTAGTATGTATTAATGAGATGACTGGAAAAACTTTCCATCAGCTTTTGATGTATGTCCGTATAAATAGCCTCTATTCTTACATAAGAGTTACAGTGAGTCCAGCCACTGAAGATGGGCTATTTGTTCTATGATCTATATTCCAATTCTTTCCATTCTTTCAATTCAGTTTTTCAACACTCATCTCTTTAACCCACGGCAGAGTAATCTTCACTGTGTGGGCAGGACAGTTATCCTATTGTTACAGGAAAGGTCCTGACTCGAACCGTTGCTAGAGTGTTGAAAGAGTTGTCAAAAATATTAAGATACACCTCAGAGTTTATCTCTACGCCCACAGAAACCAAGGAATCTGAGCGAAACTATAAAAAACAAAACCAGGGGTAATAATGGCGGTCGTCTTAGGCGCGGTGTTTGCCACATCGCCCCGCATCAGAGATGGTGCGCGACGACCGGGCAGAGAGAGCGAAATTATAAGAGCTTTAACCTCTCAGTTCGTATCCGTGCTCCCACACGGAGCGTAGAGCCTTAGCATTATTATTATAATTATAAATTTTCGCCTCGAGTGTGTTTATAGATGATTTTATATTCTACGAAAATATGAAGAATAAAGATGACATGTATACTGATACCAAAGAGATGTTTAAATTTGAATGAATTGCTGACAAGACATTCTTTAGAACATGAATATTTTATTAATATAAAGAATATCGGCGCCTATCCAGGACCCTAAAAATTACAAGCTCTAGAAATTCTACCTTCTATTCTTCTGCTGATAATGTTGTTTGTTTTTTAACTAGCGCGTTTAAAAACTCACCTCATCGCTAATATATTTTATGATATTCTAAAAACCAATTAACAAATTGTCTACGATGAGAATTGTCAGCAAGTTTAAGCTCTTGCATTAAATGAATTTTCTATGCATAAAGATGCAAGTCTTTAGTTTTATTGATAGTCCAATTGTATTCACGTTTTAATTAAAACAGTTATGCTAAACTGTAGGTTTTGGCACATTTATTGCGTTTTAATAGTTAGTCAGAATTTTTATATTACATAAATAACCCCTTGATTTAGTTGTACCATAATGGGGTCATAATTTTGAGAAATTTAATAACAAAAATAATTTAATGAAGCTAGAAGGCTGTTTAACGAAACAAGCATACAATCGCATTGAATATTCCAACTTATGGTTTGTTCGAAGACAAAGATTTGTCATATAATTCTAATTTAAAATAAATCTGGAATACTCTTTAGCCATATCTAGAAGAAAGATATTCTTTAATTTATAAAAAGTGACTATCCTACATAGAACAAAGTAGATTGTTGTTTTGCATGTCACTTATTATTCAAATAGTATCAGTTGCAATTTCTTCTTCTTTTTCTTCTTCTTCTTTTTTATCATATGGCCTTGTGCCCTAATGCGTCGGGCTGATTGCCTTGATCTACTTATTCCAGTTTTTCGATTTCGAGCCAGCCTATTTAGTTTTCTTTCCTCTATTCTCCTTTCTCTTTCCATTCCGTTTTTATTATTTTATTATGGTCTTGCCTCGTCCTCTTGTTTTCCCTAGTCTTGCTAAGAGTACTTATTTGGAAATTCTTTCTGCATGTATTCTAAGCACATGCCCGTACCAACCTAACTGCTTGTTCTCTATTCTTTCATTTAGGGTTATTTGCTCTCCTTGCTCTCTGATTCTGGTGTTTTTTACTCTATATCTTCTTATTTTCTTAAAAATTTTATTTCTGCTGCTCGTGTGCAGCTTTTGTGTTTCTCCACCATAGTCCAGCTTTCTGCTCTATATGTCAGAATAGGTACATATACTGCATTGTATATCTAGAGTTTCGTTTTATTTTGAATTGCTCTTTTTCCTACTTTGGTGTTGTTCATTTGGTAATAGGCGTTGGTTGCTTTCTTAATTCGGTTGCTGATTTCCGAGTCGTTAGTTCCGTTACTTGAAATTGTTGTACCTAAGTATTCATGCTTTTCTACTACTTCTAGTATTGCTTCCTTTCAACAAATTCTCATATCCTCTTCATGTTCTTTGTTTGTCCTCATTATCTTACTTTTCGATGTATTTATCTCTATTCCTTTTGCTTCGATTTGTTGGGTCTACACGTTTATCACGTCTAGTAATTTTTGTTGGGAGTCTATTATTATGAGGATATCATCTGCATATATCAGTGTATATCGGTGCTAGATTCCTGTCTTTCTTGTATGTTGCTTACATATTTTTATAACGCTGTTCATCAGTATATTAAAGAGTAGGAGACTCAGGTTATCGCCCTGTTTTACGCCCAGTTGTCAAATATTTCTGAATATTCTCCGCCTATTTGTACCCTCCCATATACTTCTTTGTATAAATTTTTAAGGACTGCTTTGAGATTTAATGTGACTTCTAATTTGTTTAGGGCTCTCTAAAGTTGTTCTCTTGAGACTGTATCGAAAGCAGCTTGAAGGTCTATAAAAGTTAGATATAATTTTTCGTCACGTTATCTTACTTTTTCGATCATATTTCGTACTGTGAAGATATGGTCTTGGTTTGTCGGTTTGGTCTAAAGGCTGCTTATTCTTCTTCGAATTTTTCTTTTGTTTCCTGTCTTAGTCTTTGTTCCAGTACTCTATAATATATTTTAAATATTAAAAAACACAAGCATATAGCTCTGTAGTTTTCTCATAATATTGTGCTTTCCTTTTGTGTATTGGGTTAATTATGTTTATTTTCCAATCCTCCCCTTCAGGCTAGATAACAAAGTTTTTGTCCAACTATTCACTTTTTGCCTCCATATTTAATCATTTTAGGGTTTATTTCGTCTTCCCCACTCACTTTGCCAGTCTTCATATTTTTGATGGCTTCGATTATTTCCTGGTAATAGGATTTTCATTAATACCTCCCTCATCTCTTTCTATATTTTCTACCTGTTCTTGTTGATCAGGTTCCTGTCCTTCTTATTGTTTTAATTTATTCTTATAATATGCCCTCCAGGTCTGCAGCATTCCTGTCGTTACTGTTGCTAGCGTATTGTTTTCTTTGTAAACGTTTCTAGCTTTCTTTCCGTATTGTCCTCTTAGCCTTTTGATGATCCCCAGAAGTATTTTCTATTTTTTCCATAATCTTTGTTTGGCCTGTTTTATTGTTTCCTTTGCATCATTTCTTTTTTATATATAGGCGTTTCTTGTTTTTTTTATTTTCATTCCTTGTGTATTTCTTACAGGCTTTCTTTTCTCTAATTTTTTGCTTGACTTCTTCTTTGTGTGTCTATTCTTTGTTTATCACAAACTTCTTCTATTGCTTCCATATGTTTTCCTTAAAACAATTTCATGTTCTTGTGATAGTCCAAAAACCGTTCAGAATTTAACTTTGATAAAATGTTTTTCATCTCGTGCTAGTCAAGACATTCTATAATAAAGCTGACGAATGTTATCAAACACCGAATATTAGTGATAATCAAGAAGCACATAATAAAATATGTTTTTCTTTGTACTTTCTTTGGTCTAGATCAAATTCTTAGGAAGTACCTGTTATAAGGCTTTTCAAATTGAACTTTAGGATGTTTTCTTTTCTAAGTGAAAAAAACTTAGCAGTTCCACATGATTTTTCCAGGGGAAAAAGTCTAATCGGGTTAGATTGAAAAATCACGGTGGCCGATCGATGTCAGCTCTCAGTAAAATAACAATACCGGAAATTTGTTTCATGTGCTGTATGACAGGTGAATCCATCTTGTCGAAACCACACATCATTAAACTTTACCGCTCAATAACCTGTTTTCATAATAAACTTGAGTGATATTAATATGTTGCTGCACTGTATACTTAAAATGTTCACAGAAATAAACGGTGCACAATCAGTCCTAAAATTTAATTTGGATTCCCCTATATTTGGTATGCAATTCATTAAATGAAATTTTACATAGCATTTTTATTAGATTATCTAACTATTTATCACGCCTCCGCTCTAGCTGAAAGGCGCTCAAATACCAACCAAGGACTAAGTGAGATATCTTGGCATACATTTGGATAAGCGGCTCACATGGAAAGTTCACATTACTAAGAAGAGAAAAGAATTAGACCTCAAAATTAAAAAAATGAACTGGCTCCTAGGACGAAGATCTAAATTATCAATGAACAACAAAGTGTTAGTGTATAAAACAGTGATAATTCCAGTGTGGGCTTACGAGATTCAACTGTGGGGATGCTCAAAACCCTCAAATATTGCAATCTTACAGAGATTTCAAAATAAAACTCTACGCACTATAGCCAATGCGGAATGGTTCATCTCAAACCTTACTCTGTACAACGACCTAAAGATAGCATGGATTACAGATAAAATCAATAGATATAAAACTAACTATGTTACCGGAATTCATTCTCACCCAAATGTGCTAGCACTCAACCTATTAGATAACACAAATGTAATTAGAAGATTAAATAGATGTAAGATTTTAGACTAAGATAACTAGTATTAAGCAGCATGCGGGGCCCGCCGCTAGGCGGTTTCCCCCTACATGTCGTATATAGTCTTAGTTCACATTTGCTTGTTAGCTCCTAGGCTAATTGTAAATCGGCAATAATGTTAATAATAAAAAAAATCTAATTCTTGTATATCTGCATTTGTTTTAATATAAATTTGATTTTTAGTTTTTAATAGAATACTTCGAAGTCGATTATTATAGCTAGGTAATTTTACATATGAAGCCTGGATCGTCACACCCACATGCTCGTTTATATATTTAGGCACTGATCCATACAGGTGGTTAACCGGCTCGTCAAACAAACTTTTTTGTTTATCTACATGCTCTTGGAAAAATGATCGATTAGTTCTTTAATACTTGTATATCACATTACCAGCCAGTTCTCTGTTATATAAGTTTTATTTGGACGATGTCTATTCTCAATACTAAGAAATTTAATAAGCTAGTAAGTAACAGCATTATTTAAAAATGTATAGTCTTTTAAGTATGATGAGCATCTAAAAAGCCATTTAATTTTATATAAAAAAATTCAATAACTTGTTTAAAAAGGTTTATCAAAATTTTTAATATTGGGTATAAACCGATTACAGGTAATTAATTAAAATACGAAATCGCTTAAACTTTTAAAGTTTTTTTGTTAATACGACAGATTTTTTTATATTTTAGTTTGTAATTAAAATAAATAAATTTTTCGGTTCTATGTTTGACTGCAATAACGACAAATCATCACTACTCAATCGGATTAAGTATCTGGGCACACAGCCCGTTAAAAAATCTACTTAAAATAGAATATGTAAAGTAAGAGCGGGCGGCCTATTGATCAGCCGTTTACGACCCAGTTAGGGGGGCGGAAATGACATTTAGGTCTTTCCCATAGAGAGGATCAAGGCAGCCGTCGTCTGGCCCCCAATTTGGGGCGTCGCTTTACAAGGGCCAATATTTCACTCTATGGATATTCATTACCGCCACTTTCTCACTTTTAAGATTCTAGAAAGCCAACGGAAAGTTATATAGATTGATTTTTGGGAACGGTCTGCTTTATGCCCTCGGCCTCTTGAACAAACAGATTTGGCGAAGCATAGATTACCTTGTTCTCGGTCGTAAAAAATATTACCGAATTTTATATAAAATCAAACTAAAAAATGTTAAAGAGACGAAAACCAATTCAACAAAGGGTTAAAAATAAGGCAATGGTGCTATGTCGCTTATGTGAAAAAGCTTACGTTTAATTACTGTTAGTTGTATAATAAAAAAAATTTGATTTACATAAATTAAGTTTTATTACGGCCCAGCTCGACTCAGGCTGCAATAAAATGAGTACCCGGAGGTCAAACTCTGGGGTAATAATAGGCGGTCGGTACGTAGCGCTAGCCACGTTACTACCCTTGTGTACCGTAGGCTCTAGATTGTAGCAGATCTATCCTGTTACGACCCCCATAGGCTCTCGGGCCTGCTACGGGGAACTATTATTATATATAAGTTTTATTAATTTAAAAAGTGTGATCTGTTAATGTTTTTATTATCTATATTTTGTGCAATAATCTTTGAAGTAGCGTACAACGTAAAAAATAGTTGTAGCATGCGCAATGTTTGTCTTTAAAGAACTAACATTATCTCTAACATGTGATTTTTTATGAGTTTTATTAGTCAAGAATACATATCTCCATTTATTCCTGTTGGCGTATCGTTCGTCTGTCTATACGTCTACTGGCCAAACATCAGGTTCAGTCGTGAACTAAAGTTACCATATAACCTGCCTTTCGAAAGTAAACCTAGAGAAAATATAGTCTGAGAAGGCTATGTCAACGACATGAGAAGAAAAATTACAGAATTTCACGACAACGTGGGATACACCAACATCGCGAACGATCGGATGGAGAATTGTTATGACACCAACGCATCTAGAGCTAGTTATGAATATGATTGTACAATTCAAAACGATAACTTGGATTGCTTCCATAAAATAAACAATGTCGTATTTAGAAATTATTAAGTATCAAATTTAAGAACATCCATTACAATCAACTATGTTCTATTGTCGTATATGGAACGTATAAGGCAGAGTTCGAAGATTTCGTTGGTTGAGTGAGTGGAACTAGCCGAGTATGTTATAGTGTTACTAAAGAAGAACAAGACCTATTAATATACTGGTGAAATATCACTAGTGCATTGCATGACCTCTGACCTGATGATATCGCCAGTGTATTTCATGCAAAGTTTGATTCAGTGGAAGAAATAAAAAACCTCGCAGGACAAGTTTACTTATCGTGCATTATGAAAAGCGCTGACAAAGTTTGAACGAAAATGTGTGGAACCTAACAATACCAGAACTTCCTGTCCCAAGGATTGGGATCAACGTCTTACTTTTGTAGTTCTCATCATTGGAAGCCGGTAGTCTCATAGAACTGTTATTTTTATCTGACGTCACGATACAAGAAAAGGCAAGAATAGAATGGTAAGGCTCTACGCCCCGCGTGGGAGCACGGCCTGCAAACTGAGAGGTTAAGGCTCTCATACGTTCGCTCTCTCTGTTCGCACCATCTCTGATGCGGGGCGATGTGGCAAGCACCGCGCCTAAGACGACCGCCATTATTACCCCTTGTTCGAATGAACGCAGGTACTCAATTATTTTTAGTGACTGAGTAGGCCACCCGCCAGGCATCAGAGAGCACCGGGAATTGAACCCGGGTCCGTCAGCATCGCACCCACAGGACCACGCTAGCTCAAGAATAGAATAGTTTGAGAATATTCCAAAACAAATTTATCGAATATCTGGGTAATCCGAAAAGACATCAGAACAAATTTTGGATATATAAATAGCACATAGCAGAGCAGTATCAGTCAGTCGTTTATCAAAAGGAGATGTAAATAATTTTAGTGCAAGAAAAATTGTTTTCTAAATAAATAGATTTATATAGGTTGATTGTATATTAGTTATATAATTTTAGTGTATATAAAAATAATCAATTATCTTAATTTTTATATATAAATGAAATAAGCAGCCTTAAATAAATTTAAGTGTTTTATTTGCCATTTTAAGAGCAAAATCATTATAACATTCTTTATGCTTCAACCATTTTGCTTTATATATTTTAAGTTTTTTATTCTATCTAAGAAATGTTCTGTTCTTGCAGCTATTTTTTTTTAGTAAGCCACAGTTTAGTCACCATCTCCGTTGTTATAAAATTCAACCAATTTAACTGAGTTGTTCAATTAAAGGCCTACTTAAGCAATACACTACATTCATTTGGTTTTGATTTTATATCATGCTTTATATGTTGTTATGTGTAGTCCGTTATTAAATTGGACTCTGTAAAATTTATTTAAACGAACGCTATATTACTTGTTCTATATGTTTGTTACCGAAAAATGTGTTATTTTATTAAGCAAATGTATGTATTTCCACGCAAAATATTTTATTTGATTTGATCTACTTATCTACACCGGACATATTTGGTAATTAGTAACTATGCTAGTTATCGCCATCCTCTGCACATTTATGCCAGGAATTAATTCTGTTTTGTTACAAACAATTTTAGCAGCTAATTTTAAATATAGCAGTTTGCATGTAAATAATAAAATAAACATGTTAACAAGAATTTATTTTGAAACATCTGGTGTCTCTGTTGTTATTTTAAACAAAATACGGTACCAAAAATTTGCTTCTTTAAAACAGCAATTAAAAAATATTTCAAATAAGAACTTGCTGAAATAACCCTTAGCTTCTAGAATAAATATATTTCCATTGTTACTTGCAAGAAATGGACCAACTATGTCAATAATATTTTTCTCGAAAACACTTCCCACATTGTACTGACTGATTGGTGTACTTATTTTGCAGACCGTTACTTATTGTGCATGTTACACATTTTACGACTAATCTTTAAGGTCTTCCTTGGAGATCACCCAGTAAAATTTTTAAACTTCACTTAAAGAGTTTCTTTAGTAATTCTCAAAATGGAATTTGCCATACAAATAATTATAAAAATGTTTTACAGATTCGAAAAGTAGCTTTTTTCTAGTTGTGTTTGGGATTTGATAATACTTTACTGAAATAACTGATGACTTCTTCTTGGTCGTTTTGTAATTGTGCCAACACGCTTTTAATTCCGACATTACTTATATCTGTGTCCAAAATAAATTATTTTTCTGGCTGTAGGTAGCTGAATATTAATCTATTTATTAACGTACATTTCAGACTTTCAAAAGCTTCTTGACATTTTTTGCTCCACTCAAAATTTCGGCCATCTTCCATTAGTCTTGTCAAAAGATTAGTAATGTTGGCACATATTGTCTATAATAAGTCCACAATCCCAGAAAACTCCTAACCTCGTGTCATTTAGTACTGACTAATTAGTACATGCTTTTGACTTTTTTCATATCAGCTGTTTACCTTCTTTGTTTACTGCATTCCAAGATAGTTCATTGTTTCTTAAATAATTCGATTTTTTGGGGTTATTATCAAATTGATCCTTCTTAGTTGTTAGAATAGTTGATCTAAATTTTTTATACACTCTTCAAATTATTTTCTAATCACTATTTCCATTTAGACACACCAAGCATATTTTTCAGGACAGTTCATTAAAAACTGTTTTCATTAATCCCTCGAAGTTTAAAGAAACATTGCTAAGTCCAAATCGTATTACCAGAATCCAGATCCAATAGAAAAAGCTGTATTTTTTCTTTAGAAATTATTTCGAATTGCCAATTATCCGTTCTTTAAATATAATACCGATATTTTGATTTGTCCAGGCTATCATCAGCGCGCGATAATAAACAACCACATTTTTTTGCGACATTGTTGAGCTGACGGTAGTCAAGCCATTCTATCTCTCCATACATCTTGCTGAGGTATCAATGACCGTCCAAATTTTCAGTTAGTTGGCAAAAAATATCTAGAAGGTTTTAAAACGTCAGGTCCTGCAAAAGTTTTTACATGCAACTTTGCTTGAGGGTAGCAGTCCATATTCTCGTAATCGGGGCTTCACGATTATAGATTGACAGTTGCCCTTTTCTATCAACCCGTTTTAGTTTCCCTACTGCCTTTTGTGATTTCTTGCACCATACTGTTCGTATGGGCTATCTCACCACAATGCCAGAAATGCAACTGCCTCGACGTTTTTCCCAATATCTTTACGATCTTTTTACTAAATCTTTTTTGTAAATTATTTAGTTACCTTTGAACACCTGTTTGGCAGCTTTAAATTTCAGTACGTATATGAGAGCTCCATACAAAGATAATTTCATTTCTCGTTGTGTTTTCCTATCGTTAATGTCGTAAATGAATGTTTGCACAACTAACACTTCTAGAAAGTTATCTGGGGCTGTTAGGTATAAAATGCCAACAAGGCGGGCTACGCTTGCCTGAAATTCTTGAAAAATTTCACCAGATCTTTGTACTCGATTTCTAAGCCGTCTGTAATAAACCACTTTTAGTTGAGCATGGTCGTATCTCATCTCAAGATAGTATGTTGCCACGCAGAATAACAATTAAAGTAGCCGTTTTTTTAATTTTCGACCATTCATTAACTCTAGCAGTCGCCACAAATTGTTTCTGATAATCTATTTAAAAATACTTACCATCATACGCTGGAGGCTTGACTTTAGTCTTTATTATATTGGCGCCTAAAGATAACCCCTGCACTTGCTGACTACTAGAAGTGTGTTTTATTGAAGCGCTGAGCCTGTCTTCAATTTCTTTTATTCTCTCTTTAAGTACATCAATTTTCTGGATTTGTACATCTATCACTATATTTGCTTCATTCATTTCACTTTCCTTCTTTGTCTAACTTCATTCATTTCTTCATTTGTTTCTGCTTTGACTTTGTTGATTTTATCGCCCAATGTTTAAAAAATGCTTTTTTCCCGACATCAATCTTATTATTTACTGTGTCCACGTTTGTAGTTCTAGAAAATCTGATACATTCTTTTTGGAATATTCTCAAATTGTTTTTCTATATGTTTACGAGCACTTTAATTTTTGCAATATGAACAAAGAGGGCTAAAACGAGATACTACAAGTAAAATTAAACTAATAAATAATTCGTAAACAATTGTAATAACTGAAGTACAAAATTAAATGTAATAAATAACCACGCTGAAGCTATAAAAGAAAATAAGAAAGAAAGAAAGGAAATACAAGGCAATAACAAAAAGTCGACAATAAATACATTTTCTGTTTTCTTTAAGCAACATTTTTAAGCAAAATTTAATAAAATTTTTTGAACTTAAAAAGGTTTGTGTATAAAATCAATAATACACAACTTTAAAGCTTTTTTGCCCTTCTAAATTGAGCTATAGCAAAATTGTAATGATTATTTTTATTTAAACTATTTATCACACTTTAATTAACCAGATCAATCATCATTTAAACAAGGTTTTCTGTTTTAAAACTCTACTGTTTATCCTCTTATCCAAATTTATTTATTCTATCTAAGAGAGCTTAATCAACAAGTAGCTCTTAAAAAATAAAACTCGTCTATTTACACTTAATTCGAATAATAGATTAAGAGAAGTATTAAAAGTCCTAAGGGATCTAAAATGTTCAGCCGAAACTAACCTAAATACTACTTTTCCTTTTTAAATAAAATTAATAAATCAAATTATAAATAATTAGATAAACAATTAAAGTAAGTAAAGCACAGTCAAATTAAAAGTGGATAATTTTATTAAAACAACAACATAATTAGCGATTGCGGGGTAGTAATGATGTGGTAGATAACCGAGGCAAACACAAAAATGCTAATGTACGTGCACATTAAAATGACAAATGCTGACAGGCTCGGTGCATATCACTAACCAGCAACACGCCCTAGTTTGCAGGATGAAGCTGGCCTTTATCAGAGGAAGTGTAGTCGGGTTCAGCCGGAAGACCGTTTACCCAAAATTCATCCTTTATCGGCTTGCGCAGTTTCGGTAAACATGCAACCAGAACTCCCTTGCATAAACGTAACAATCAATAATTTTTTATGCCTTCTTAAACACAGCTGATGTGCATTTGGTGAAGAGAAATCTACAGCAACATCTACTTAAAACATATTACAACTAATCTCTGAATCAAAATGTAATAAAGTCTCCGAAAACTACTAAATTTATTTATCTTTTAAAAATTTTATCACAAACCGCAGAAAAATGTATTAAACTGCTGAATGAAGTAATCCTATTCATAATAAAAGAGGCTGGTCAACCGTAAATTTCAATGAATTCAATGAACATCAAAAGACAGTTGGTAGCAAATGTGCGGACTACGACAAAATCATAATGTATCACCAACACAACCGCTAAATTTAGTAAAAATATAAGATTTAGGGCAATAACATGATCTTTTTTAACTTTGTAATTAAAAATAAATATGATTTATTATTATTTCTGTGGTTTAGACGGGCTTAATCTGACGCCTCGCAACATTGCGTACGGCATGCGCATCAGCGATATTTTAAACCGCACATCGACCGCAACCATATCGTTTGCATAACAGATAATAACAATAAATTATTTTTATTTTAAGTATAACTGCCAATAAATTAATGTGAAATAACATACATATATTACATAATAATACATACTAAAATTAAAGAAAGCTTCAAGTCACATCACATTAAATTAGTTTATTCTTAATGCCACGCTATGATATAATCATATAAATTTATATAGAAATTATGTATAGTAACAGTGGTGTAACAATAGCAAACCAGCTGCTCCAAGCATCAAGCTCGTCAATGAAGATACATTTTTTTCTAAACCATAGGTAAATAGAAAATGCAGAGCAGTGTAAATTTCAATAATTCACGCGTTGGTGAATATATAAAACTTACGCAACGCACTTCTTCGGAAATGTGGGAAGTAGTTGGTCATTAATCAGGGACTCAGACAACCACATCCTCGATGCCCTCTACCAGGCCAATTAATCTCCACTGGGAAGATTCCTTAGTTCGGGCAGACCTGCTAAAGCAGTCTCCCAGTAAATTTAAATATTGCAACTAGACAAAGCTCTAGATTTGCGTGGAATTATCAAAGCAGATGCCCAGTAATTGTCTCTCAAATATTGCAACTGGACATGATTCTGATTCGGGGAGAACTGCTGAAGCAATCCCCCGGAGCATTCTGACTTTTCTTGATAGGATTATCGCTAATGGACAAAGTCCTTGTTAGAGCTGCTAAAGAAATCGATCAGTGAGTATCTATCTGACCAACGGGATGAGTTGGTTTGCTCTCCCACAGAATGAAATCTTAGACTACTGGCTTTCATCATTGGGACAGTCGGAGTAGTTGGGCAGGTATCATGTTTGATTACAAAAAGCTAGTAGCTTGGCATAGAATTTGATCCCTTAGGAGCGGAACTCCCCACAAACAGCTTATGACAAATGCTTGTATTATGAGTCCACCAACACATTTATATATGGAGTATTTGTCCCAGCTAAAATCTTATCACCGGGATCATATAATATGATTTCTACTATTTTTCTTCTAATTATCACGTTTAGAAAATGGACTGAGAACTTTAGAAAAAATAAACTGATCTGGACTAGCTAGACACTGAGTAAGCCGTGAGTCGCATCGCGAGCACGAACTTTAATCGATAGTTTAAACATGTTTAAGAGAAATGTAAAGGATTTAAATTTATGGCCATTAATAAACCTAGATGTACCACTACACATTAGAAAATAAAAAACAATTAAAGCACAAAGTCAACTTAATCACATGAAAAGATGTTAAAATTGATACCTGGAACACCAAAAAAATGTTGCTAATTTGTTAGCTTAGAAAACAATTTTAAAGCAACAGTTTAGGAGAAAACAGCCAAAAATAATTTGAGAAAGAATTGCGGTAACGCATTGATTCATTCAATTGTATTTATACAGCAAAAATTGACAGATTAAGGTTTAAAATCATTTTTTAGCTACGTTATTAACCTGGTTTATATTCCTCCGACATTCATTCATTCCCAAAGCAAAAATGTTTATAACTGGAAAGAATTTAAGTCAATTAAAGACCACATCGACGGTATCAATAATTAGTTCAAAAATTCTAAAGAAAGTCACTTTAGCTAAAAAATTAAGAAGCTGTGTTAACGTTCAACCCAATGTATTAAAGTTCGAGTGAATAGCATTAAAAGATAAAACACAACTTGAATCAATTTCCTTTATTTTCATTGTCATTCCGGAAACTTTTCGTCAGTTCTTGTATACACATGAAATGGCAATATATTATATATAAATATTCAACTTAATTTTTCATTGGTGAAAGTTATCGGAAAATATAAAAAAAGATTTGTTGATTTAACAACTAAAAATTAACTAGTTTGGAATGCCAGTAAATCATGGTGAAATGAGATACCATAAAAGAATTTTTATGAAAATTAGAACATTTGGTCCGGATATTTACTAGTATTGTTAACATGTATTCGTATTAGTCTTAGTATTAAGTCTTAAACTCCTCCATGGAAAAAAACGGAAATATCAGAATGCAATAAAAGTAAAAGAGACGTTCGGTCAACACACAAAAAACTAGTACAAAAATAATGTTCAACAACAAAATGGTATTTAGTATTAAAGTAGTTTTTTCCTACGACAATAATAAGATAAATGTTATAGCCATTGATGTGTTAATTATAATGAGATTTAACTTTTTCTCTGCAAGCCAAATATTACTAAGAAACATCCTCGAATTTATGACAGGAAACTTCCGCAATATTTTTAACTATCATTTAACAATCTAAACTACAGAACTTTGAAATATAAATTGTAGTCTGCACTTTTAAAATATTAATATCTGTTATTTTTTACCATTGTCTGTTATTTTAGTATGAATTTATGGTAGTACCTTCTAATTTATGCTATTCTAGACCTTTAAGAAAATTTATGATTACATAGTAAAAGTTCTAGTGACAATGCATCATTTCTTACATTTCGACTTTCATCAAATCTAATGATATGTACACTATCTTTGTGTGTTCTGCTTTTGCACCCTTTAAATGTTTATGTTACTTTTATTATTCTTGCAATTGCTGTTTTTTAGTTATATAGAACAATTTTGATTTAATTACTTAATTAATTTTATATTGCTTCATTTTAATATTAATTTTCAAGAGTTATAAGCACTTGTGTACATTTACATCACTATTAAAAATTAATATAGATTAAAGTAACAAAGAAGGACTTTAAAGTGCAGGGCAGAGGTGATTGAGACGGTTTTCATCACTCACTTAATAGACAAATCCATCAGTTAGCTTTAAAATATTATCAGTTGAACTCTAATTTAAACAAACATTAGCAATTTAGTATCGTTAAATAGTGGATAAGGAAAGAAAGCCTTTGTAAAGTAGCACAAGAAACAATAGTTACTCATACTCAAGGATGTTTGTCACAATCCGTTCTAAGACTTTCCTAAGAAATATTTTTTGTCAAATTTCAATTAGTCGAGAGAAATGAGATGATTTTTGTTGTTAAGAGCCGTTAAACCTTTGTCTCGGATACCATTTTAGCCTCATGGATCTATTGTACTGCTCTCATTTTCTTTACAGCACTTCTTTCAGTATCCTCGTCCCTTGTATCAGTATGTACACATCCCTTACTGGATATTTGCTGAATTCTGTGGAGTACATCTACAATCTCACTCAAGATATGGATGGCTATCTCTAATTCCACGCCGCATTACTTGCAGCTCAGTAATAGTTCGTAACTGATTCCTGTTTTATAACAGTTCTTCAGTTTCTTTAGGAGGGTCATTTGTAAAGGTTTTTCCATAACTTTGTTTTGGTATACTTTCTCAATATTTTTATGTTGTTTTCTAACCCATACCCGTCTTCGTATTGTACCTTTAAATACTCACACAGACGGTTCAGGGGCTTATGTACTAAGTTGATAATCTTTCTTGTGTTAGCTCATCAGCTTTCTCGTTCTCTCTAATTTAGCAGAGCTAACTTATTGCGGTCTGCCAGAGCCCTGAACTCTTTACTGTATTTTCATACTAACCTAAATAATACATTTTAGTTCTTCAATGCCTTCAGGAATAATTAACTGTCTACCCGATTTCCGTTAAATAATAGTTAGAAGGAACTTGCAATTAAAAGCTATGTATTTAATGAAATTTTAATGCATTAATCCTTTTAGAATTGATGTTAAACCTTCAAACGAATGCCGATCTCAGCTGAAGCAAATACATGTGGAACTAAACTGAAAATGTGAGTAGCCGTCGTAGCCGAATTGGCAAAATCATTGCTCCTCTTACTATAAGCCGGCACAGGCGAGTTGCAGTCTCGGTAGAAACCTATGGGTGTATGTGACGTCTTAGTATTAATTCAAGTTATTTGCATATTAGTAGGAACAGAACCCTCGAGTTTGCGGCGCTGGTAAGTCCGCCCTTACGAAAGAAAACCCTTAAAATATAAGAATTCTCGTTAATAAATAGCCTGTTTTCCCTTTTACAAGACAGATATTTTTTACTTATCTCCATGTTAAAACAAATTTTAAGAATTTGATACCATTAAACTTTTGCCGTCTTTCACATGTAGTTCAATCTTATTTATTTGATTAGTACAACCGACATCATTCCTGTTAGATAAACTGCAGATACCCAAATGGTCCCCATAGCACTACTTGCTCTAAATAATAAACAATTGTCCAGAACTGCCAAATTATAAAGCATTGATATATGCTTATTTGGTAAATAAATCTAAAAAAGAAATGTTAATTTTATTAAATTACACAATAAATCATTTTACATACTTTTATTGTAATTCGTCTCCAATCAACGAGCTTTGATTATCTATATAGACATTTTTAAATGATATTTAAAAACAAACTTAAAAATCAAAAGGCAATGAAAAGAATATCCAGTAATATAAATGCTATAAATATTTATTAAACAAATAAAAATATATTCCTGCAGTAAATAATTAATAAACCTTTATCAAAATATATAATCTAAAATTAGTTTGAACCTTTTTCTTTACTACGTAAGTCTTCCAGGTCAGGCGATTGACTAAGTAAATCTCAAAAAAATTAAAATATCTTATTAAGGTATTGGAGTGATAATCAACATGACTGTCGGGTAGGTTTTTTTCTGAAGAAAAAAAAGTTACTTGAACAGATTTCGTTTCGTTCTTTTGTATCCGCCATACTTTATTAGTGATGCTGCTTGTAGATTGCTCTGTGATACAAGAACTGCAGTGTAGCTAGTGATGTTTGTGGACTTGACAAGTCCGCTATGTGCAGAAGGTATAGGACAGAACCTATAATGCTATCCTGAGGTGCACCTCTTTGGATTGTTTGAATTGATCCATTGTAGGTCTTTAAATTTAAGGTAAAAACTTTTTTTGACAGATATGTATTTAGCACTTCGTAGTATTTAATTGGTAGATCCCTATGCATTTTGTGTAACAACCCGGTATGCTTAATTTTATCAAAGCTGGCTAATATCTAAGAATACTGACGAACAGTGCCATTTAAGATGCAGGTCATGGTTAATTATATTGGTTATCCTGTGCACTTGTCCTACCATACCATGACCTTCCCAAACACTAAATTTGTATTCTGGTATAGTGTTTCGTTGTTTTAAATTTGGTTTTAACTTTTGCAGTAGTTTCTTTTCATACTTCAGATAAAACGGGTAGTAAACCAATGAGTCAATATGGAGTGATTTCATCTGGGTTCCGAAACTTGGTCTCGTCACTATTTATGCGGCTTCCCATTGTTCTAGTAACGCTCATAATTAATTATATAGGCAATAATTTTTACTGCCTTTTTTGGCAGCTCTTTTAGGATGTTGGCTGTAGTAGGCCGTAATCTAGAGCTTTCTTTGAATTAACATTACTGATAACAGTACTGACTTGGCTAATTTTTATTAGAAGATTTTTATAGATTGAGTAATGTCGTTAGATTCGTTAAAAGTTTGGTGTATAAATAATTTTTAGTTTGCTTTACAGGATCTATCGTGGACATGAAATAATAAGATTAAATGATTTGTGAAACTGTCTGCATTCCGTTGGCTTATTCTTGCACAGGTTCTATCATTATTTTTAATAGGTAAAGCTAGAAGTTTTGATGATTGTAGTTTCCTGGTAGCTTTCCATAAAGAATAACCAGTATACTCAGTATTTACCAAATATTTTTGCACCCATCCATTTTTATTGTTAGTTAGGAGATATTTTAATTTACAAGTAGCTTGTTTGAGTATAGTTTTGTTTTTAAAATTTGCAATAATTTGCTAGATTTTTCTCAGTCTTCGTTTATATTTTATTTTCTGCTTAACAGTATTCTATAACGTATTAAAACAAATAAATAAAATTAATAAAATTGATTATTAAGAAATATAGCTTTCCGTCTTGAACGTGTGCAAACACAACACCTACGTATTTTTACAACCAACCATTTTGTGATTAAAAAATTATTAAGTATATAGTAATATTTTTAAAATTTTGCTCTAACTAGCACTGTCGAGACATTAAAAACCCGTTAACAAACCCTTAATTTGTGTATGTAGGTATGTTTATTTATATACCAACATTCGTTAATGCGACTTAAATTCATAATAAAATAATAAATAAATTTACAATATAATTTCGGTCGGTTTAAAGATTTTTGTTTTGATTGGTTTGTTTTGAATTTTACGAATCTTTTTCAAATAGAGTTCTAATTAAAAAGAGTACAATTAAAAAAATTACCAATCACTTCTACGAATGAATTTATTTTATCTTTTCAAGCCAAAGAATATTTAGCTAATTTGTCTACTGTCAAGAAATAAAATTTAGTTCTAAGTTAAATGAAAACGAAAATACGATAGAAACTCTTTAACATTTGGATTTACTTGGTTGAGAAATAAAAATGTACCAAAATAATTATTTGTTGAATGAAAGAAAGTTAGTAGTACCAGTAGTCTGAAGAATTAAAAAGATCTTTGGAATAGAATCATCCACATCTACGTAATAAAAGTATTGAATACTTTCAACGTAAAATATACATATTCTAATAACAAAACATCTCTTGAGACTTTTTTCAGAGTTAGCTATCGAATTGTTAGATAAGGCGAGGGACATATAATTAGTAAAAAATTAATAAGAACCTACATTAAAGAAGTAATTTCTTATAAACTTGGAGAGAAGCATAAGTAATTTCTTTTCAAATCTTTTTCACATCCTGGTAGGCAAAAATCAGAAGATTCTTTAGATATTATTGTCTTAGATATTTTGATTGTAGGTACTTCGGTCCAAGAATATATGTATTTTGAAACCTCTTATAGCAAAATTACTGGAGGAAATGTTTCAACTTATTAATTTATAAAAGTAGGAACATGACATGAGTTGAGATATATGTTCACGAATTAACATAAAGAATTATTGCAATAGGCACACATTAAACATTCCCATTGTTTCTCTAACAGTACCAGTTGCCAACTAACAGTAGAACGTATGCTAAAAAATCTAAAGATAAAGTAGTAAAGACAACAAGATCTTAAAAGAGCGAGATTCGCTCTAGAGCCAACCCTTGGAAGATAGAGAACAAAAAATTCTTGGACAGAAATGACCGAAAAATTGCCATCCCGGTCATATCAAAAGTGATCTAGATCTAAACAAAAGTTGTCACTACACTCTTTTGAGGGCTCCCGAATCCAATGGTGAAAGAAGTTTTGACTCTTACCGTTTGGCCTGTACAAATTTTACGTACAGTGTAAATGCTATTACCCCCGCCCTCCCTATCAAGGTTTTCAATCTTATATACGGATTGGCTAATAAGTTTGATAAGAAAGAGCTGAAATTCAGATTCTTTAGTTTATTATGCGAATAACTATTTAGCATACATAAAACTTTATTATTACATGCATGCGATGGTTATCGCGAGATATCGGTTTTCGAGTTAAAAGACAAAATAACAAGTACTGAAGAACGTGGGGGTACAAATCATCAATGACTGAAAAAAAGATTTACGGGAAGCATGAAATATTGCCTAGACTAAGGATATTAAAAAACAAAGTTAAAAAAACTATTGATCTGCAAAAATAGTAACTCTAAAGATCTTAAACTTATTGAGATAAAACAGTTTACAGGCCTATATAACAAGATTTACAATTCTGAAAAAATTGACTAAGATAAACTGCTGTGCCAACCAAAGGCTAATTTATATGTTATGTACTAATAATCATGCAAATAACCAATTCCAAAATATATAATAGATATGAGGAAATGAATGAACATACACAATTTGGTTTTATCAAAAATAACAAAAACAGAAATCAGTTTTTATATGCTCTATTAGTCATTGCAAAATCTTGAACGACGTCCATTACCAAAATTATTTATCAGACCAAGAAAAATAGGAATTGACGAAAAGGAAAAGAATAGCAGAATAACTATATTGGTGTTAGACCACGAACTTACAATAGCCTTTTCACTGAAATCTTCGGATGGCTAAAGTTGTGCGTCAGAGACATATTTCATTTCCCATCCTTTACAATATTTATGCAGAGAAATGTTTTTAACTGACACGTAAACTGAAGCAACAGGAAATTAAAGTAAACTATTACAATATTCTCTACGCCAATAATGCAGCTATTTTGGCTAATAGCTCAAAGGATCTACGGTAAACTGTTTTAATAATATATAAGAAAACGACATAGATTAAACATTAATTTTTCATAACCAAAACAATGATAAGAAGTTGACAATAAATCGCTGGTATACATTTTATAATAGATAGACAAATTATAAAAATTGTCTTATTTGGGATATCTCAATTGAATAGTTAACTAAAGAAGGAGTTTTTACGAAAAGGTGAAAGTTCGGATTAATATCTCAGGAAGAACTTTTATACAACTGAAGCCATTTTTAAATCACATTGAAGCTTTCAAGACATAAGGCTTACAAAGAGCTCCTCACTCAACATATACATTAAACACTAAAGTGTTAATAAGAGGTAAAATAGAGAAAACGTCGTGGATCAGACAGAAAACAACAGAAAAAGACTTTATTTAGAAAATTCTAAGAATTCCATATTACACATGCCATCATACAGAACATCCTGATGCTACAGCGCGTGAAGGCACATCTAATCTAATACGGAGCTCACTGGCTTACAATGAATTGGAAAAGTGCAAAAACCGTTTCTTCAACTTACTATTCAAGTTTACAAATTATCACATCCACTAGTAATCTCTGTTGCTTATTGCTCACAGGCATAGATTTTCCAAATACGCCCTTAAGCCATTCTTTCAATCTCTCGGCAATAATTTTATATGTGGAGGTGACTATAACTGCAACCTACTAGGATTTTCGTCTAATAACTACCAGAGGCAGTGCTTTATATGAACTCATCCGAGAAGAAAACTATGGCTACCTATCCATTGGAGAGTCCACGTTTTGGCCCACAGATCTAAATAAGATACCTGGTTTACTGGACTTCTTTATTACCCACGGTATTTCTTCCACCTACACAGATATAGTTCGTAACACTGATCTATTATCCGATCATACACCAGTTATTATATTGCTACAATTATTAAAAGACAACCTAGACCATTCCTATATATTACAATATCCGACTGAAACAAATACAGAAGACTTTTGCAAGAAAATCTCCAAATCAGCATTAGCCTACACAATTCTCATGATATAAAGGAAGCCACAGAACATTTCATTACTACTGTCCAATCTGTAACCTGGAGAGTTACGCCCAAACTTCCAAATACGGTACGACAGCATGGAAATATCCCCAATGAAATCTTTGAGCCCATGGGGCAAAGAGGAGGGCAAGATCAAAATGACACAGGACTCGAAACGCTGCTGATAAAACAATATGTAATAGACTAACCAAATGCCCTCAAGAATAAACTCTGCACAAACAAGAAACCTTTTAACTCTACCTAACTTCCCTGTCCCGAGCCGACCACAGTATCTGAAAAATTTCTAAAGCTAATAAAAGGCCAGGAGCTGTTAAATCCAGCTTTAAGAAAACCAAATAATGATTCGGCTAAGACAAATCAAGAAAAAGCAGATCTCTTCGCTCAGCACTTTGCCCAAGTCTCCACCCCCCATTCTGCTGCACCCGATGTTGAGATCCAAGACTTCCTTCAGGCGCCACTACTAATGTCGCTGTCCATCAGAAACTTCACCTATATCGAGGTGCTTGATAAAATTCGTCATCTAAATAATAACAAAGCCCCTGGATATGACCTAATTACGGCCAAGGTGCTTATTGAATTGTCCAGAAGCAGTATAAGGTTTTTACAAAATCTATTCAACTCCATATTGAGATACCAATACTGGCCATCATCGTTAAAATTTGCACAAATTATACTAATATTAGAATCTGCTAAACCTGCTGAAGGTGTTGCCTCTTACCGTCCAATAAGTATGCTGCCACAACTCTCTAAACTCTTAAAAAAACTTATAATGAAAAGACTATATGATAGTGACATATTGGAAAACTGCATACCAGACCATCAGTTTGGATTTAGGCGGTACCATTCCACGATCCAGCAATGTCATAGACTTGTAAACATCATTAATGCTGCCTTTGGCGACAAAACATACTGCCCTGTAGTTCTTATAGATATTAAACAGGCATTTGATAAGGTGTGGCATGACGGCCTATTTTTATAAAATTAAAGAACTACTGTCAAATGAATACTACCTTTTGCTAAAATCGTACTTGAATGATCGCTACTTCCAAATCAAATATGGCCAACAATACTTTGACCTCCGACCAATCACTTCAGGTGTGTCTCAAGGCAGTGTCCTTGGATCGCTGCTGTATCTACTATATACCTTAGATGTTTCCACAACATTTAGGTACATACGCAGATGAGACTGTCCTCCTCTGCAGTCATACCAATCCTCATATAGCATCCTCTAACCTACAAATCCATCTAACCCTTCTCTCCTTGCCAAATGGAGAATTAAAGTCAATGATACAAAAAGCACTCATGTTACCTTCACTCAAAATCATACCGACTGTCCCCCAATCTTTCTGAACAACATACCCATTCCTCAAGTAACAGAAGCCCGCTATTTATGTCTTCATTTAAATCGATGACTCACCTGGAAGCCTCATATACTGAAGAAGCGAAAATATATTGATCTGCAAATCAAGAAAATGTACTGGTCACTTGTCAAAAAGTCGTGTCTTTTCCTCTAAAACAAGATCCTATTCTACAAAACAATAATAACACCCATATGGACTTATTGAATTGAGCTCTGGGTTTATTATTATATTAGACTGCTAGCTAATGCTCCGTGGTATGTCAGCAACTTGACCTTGCATACCGATTTACAAGTCACAACGCTAGAAGAAGAGCGTACCAAACGAAGCAACACTCACTTTACACGGCTACAAGTCCATACCAACACCCTTGCATCCAACCCACATCAGGATCCCCCACCGAGAAGATTAAAACTAAAGAAATAGCTCAGTGATCTTAAAGAGTGTAATTCTACTAAAACAGGATAATATCGCTGGATCGATTCCCCCTTACGTCAAATGTCATCACATTAACTCATAGAAAATTGCATTATTTTATTATGTTCTGATTGTTAAATTGCTTATAACCAATAAAAAAATTGAAAAAGTTAAATAATAAATTCTTCACTTGTTGACATAATAATAAAAAAAAAACAGTTAATTGCCTACCTGAAAACAAGCATATGGTACCGAACGAAGAAGAAGTAGTTATATTACAAAATTTGGAGGTTCGATACGAAACAATGTAAAAAGATTCGATTATGCGCTGCTCTTCATCCATAGATAGGTTTCCTACTTCGCTAATACACCCACTAAAACGACTCCAAATTGCTATTGGTCTTTGCACAAAATTTGAGACCCCAAAAGTAATCAAGCGCTATAGACCATAGATTTCGGGTAAGGAAAGTTTTTCGTGCCCCACGCCAGAATCCTGTTAAAGTATCCAAATTCGGTCACCAAAATATCAATAAAACCAAGATAACACAATATATTCCAAAATACCGTTATAGCATATATCTTAATTAATTTTGAGATTTTTGTGTAGGAAAATAGAATAAGTAATACATGAAGAACAGATTTCTTTAATAAACTTGACGATTCATTATTATATTAGATAGTTCAGAACGTTTTAAACTACTTTTTCTGTTTTGGTTATTGTGGACCTGTGCAAGTGTAAAAACTCTCTCGTCTGCGAAAATGATCACCTGTTGATTGAGCAGCGATGCAATGCTTTAGTTGTCGGTACGTTTCCATCCGTACACGTGTGTTCGCATCTTGGACAGGAAAATATTTCTAGGTGTAAATCTTGGATTTTGATAAAAGTTGTTTTTTGTACTCGGGATAAAGAGTTTTTGTGCGGCTCCTTTTCCATACGTGCGCTTATTTGAACACATACACACAAGTTCCAGATTGTTGATTACTTTTATACACTATATATTTAGTTTAATTAATATATATATAGCCCTATTTGCAAAACGATGTTATATCGTTTGCAATTTCTTTTAACTCATCTGGTACGCACAATTATCTTTAGGTTGTCAATATAGACTATAAACTGTATTTCACTGGTTATAATACTATATATTCTTGTATCCTATTTTACTAATTACTCTTTAGTATTATATTAAATAGTATTGGTGATTTCATTATGCGATTTATTTAAAAGCTTCTGGCATTTGAATTTTGTGAAATAGAAAACCTAGTTCAAAAGTGTACAATTGATAATAAACCACTTATACGGGTTTGATATACCAAGTACCTAGAGATACGACTGAACAAAATAATAAAGTGAAGAAACCACGTTGAAAGAAACAAGAACGACTGCTTTCCAAGTTTAGAAAGCGTTACTGGCTGTCAGGCCGTAAATCAAATCTATCGATCCTAAACAATCTGTTAGTTTAAAAGTCTGCCATCAAACATATTTGAACGTACGATTTGCAACTATGACATACAGCAACAAACACAACTATTCAAAAATTGAAGATTAGAAAGCGAAGTGTTGCGTGCAATATTTTAAAAGCGTATACATTTTAAGGGACTTAAAATTAAGTTTAATAAGAGAAGAAATAAGTAAGTGCAGTGATAAATACCTAAAGAGACTATCAAGCCACCCAAATGCATACACTATGAACCTACTAGATAACAGAGTATATTTTTGCAGACAAAAGGATTAAATCACTAGATTATCCAGGCAGATTCTAATGTTTTGGAAATCGTTATAAAATTATACTTATTTGTTAAAAAATATACTCAAGAGAAGGTTTCTTCGACAATACTATTGTAATCCGTAACATAACTTTCATTTATTGTATGTAATACAAATTGTAAACAGAAACATTAATAAAAAAAATAATTAACCATTTCTAATTTACAATAAAAGTTTTTTACATGCTGTACATATTTTGGAATCCAGTTTTGCTGCTCTGGAATAATTCAAAACTGCTTATGTCTTTCCATAATCTAGTAACAGTAATAAAAATTAAATTACATAAATCTATAATAAGCTATTAAATTGAAAGCAGAGAATACATGCTAAGAAAATGAAAAAACTAACGGATTAATAAGTTATTCAAAATTTATAATTTAGCTATAAAAAAGCAAAACCTATCAAATAAAATTTTAATGCAACACAGCGGCGGTTATAACGCTTAACGCATATAATTCTAAGAAATTCAAAGGAAATTCCCCATGACATATCACGCTTTAGTAATTATAGCAGATTAGTTAATGATTTATTAATATAATAATTTTATTGGCATAAACCGCTAAATTTAATAATAACTTTTGCAGAAAGCGCCCAACATAAACAGACTTTATCATTTATCAGTTCGTGGCAGGGCAGACAAAGAGACAATCTAAATAAGATTGATGACGCAGCAACTGGTTGCAAGATAAACATTTAATTATCTTTCTCTTGCGTGCTGACACCTTACTATTAGATCATTTCTTTGTTTGGCTTAGTGTTGTATTTTGAGTTTTTTTGTGAAATTTTTTGGCTTTCGAACTTAACTAGAAATTTGCTTTACACCTAACTGTTACGAATCATTATTTTTAATTACTGTTAATTTTTTAGTTACAAATTTAGACATAATTATTTGCTGTGAGCGAAGTAGGATAGTAAAAAAATTAAAAAGATGTCTAGAGCGTAAAAACGCAAAAGCATATATATTACAATCATGATAATAACACAATATAAAGGTGCTTTATATGCATATGAGAGGCAATTTAACATCTTACAACTATGGAAAGTCAATAACTTAACATGATTATTAAATTAAGATAAATGAAAAAATTAAGAACAATGAAGAGAATAGTAACCAAATATTTCAAATAAGAGAAGAATTATATAAATTAGTTAGTTTGAGTGTTACAAGTAAAAATTAATTACACAAATGTATTACAAAAAGCAACGTGACAAATATTAAAAAGTGTTACAACATAAATGACTTAATTAGAAAACGATAAAATCTTGTTTTTTAAATTTATTCTGCATGACAAATCACCAAATTAACCAAAATATAAAATGCAAGGTGTGTAGGGTGACTGTTAGAGGTAGCACCTCTACTTCCAGTACTGTCGGCTATCCGGGTAACTGGGTAGTCGTACTGGGGTTTTGGTCCTCAACATTCACCCAACTCTCATTTAGGGCTCCTAGTAGCTGTAAAGATAAAACAGCGGCCACACACCGGTAAACTGTATCGACATACGGGCCAAACTAAATGAGGGGCAACCAGGGGCAACTTACAAGTATTGGATTGAATGGCCCTGGTTGTAATAACTTTTGAAGATGGAAGCGGGTCTCTCAAAAAAAAACTGTAAGTGAAGGTGGAAATCGAGGAGATTGGAACAGCTTCACTTATGGAACCTGATGGCGGCAGCGATGGACGCTACAACCGGCAATCAGTACCGCGATACAGAAGGCAACGGAAAACCACTGTATTATTGTTCCAAGAAAATTACATGGCAGCACGAAACTTAATTACGGCCCCCAATCCTCGGCAGGTTTTAAGTAACAGGGGTGCTAAGAATCCCCAGTGGAAAATATTAATTCAACCATTAAAATAGGCACATGGAACGTCCGTAGCCTATATTCACCTGGAAAATTAGCAAATCTCATCCAGGAGATGAAAAGAATAAATTTACAAATTTTAGGAATCAGTGAAGTACGATGGCCTGATTCCGGAATTCTAAGATCTGATGACAAAATCATATATTACTCTGGAAATCAAGACAAACATACAAATGGAGTAGCAATTGTAATAGACAGTAAACTAAAGCAACATGCCCAAACTTTTATACCATACTCTGACAGAGTCATGCTCTTACAGTTGAAAGGCAATCCTGTCAACATAAATATCATTCAAGTATACGCTCCAACAACGGAAAGATTTAATGCTGAAGTTGAAGAATTTTACTCGCAAATCAGAAACATGACACGTTTGACAAAAAAACAAGATATAAACATCATAATGGGTGATCTGAACGCAAAAAATGGAAGTGGGGAAGTCAATGACATTGTAGGTAAATACAGCATAGGAGAAAGAAACGAACGAGGAGATCGGCTAATCCAATTCTGCCAAGAGGAAAATTACGTAATAAGCAACTCATGGTTCAAACTACCAATTCGCAGACTATATACTTGGACTTCTCCTCAAAACAGGAAGGACAACATAGTTAGAAATCAAATCGACTATGTGCTTATAAATAAAAGATATCGTAGCAATATACTAAGTGCCAAGACATACCCGGGCACAGACATTGGATCAGATCATAACCCCATAATCATCAAAATGCGCGTCAGACTGAAAAAAATTATCAAGAAGAAGAAAACAAACAAAAAACTAAACGTGGATAAACTCCGAAATGCAGAAACAAAAATACAAGTAATAAATAATATAAATAAAGAAATAGCAAGTTTGATAAGTGATGGCTCACATATAACAACAGGGAGCACAAAAGAAGATATTGATGATTTATGGCAAAAATTGAAAACAACGATACACACAGTTGGAAATGAAAGTCTGAAATTCAAAGGAGAAGAGAACTTTAAACAGAAATGGATGACGAAAGAAGTATTAGACCTAATGGATAGACGGAGAATTGTCAAAAATAACAATGAAACAGAATACAAACAAATAAATAGAATTATACAAATTAAAATTAAAGAAGCAAAAGAAAAATGGATGTGCGACAGATGTACAGAAATAGAAAGCTTGAACGAACAACACAACATGTTTGGTTTATATAAGAAAATAAAAGAAGTTGTCGGCACCAACAGAAAGAAAACGCAAATGATGATAAGAGATGACAGCAACAAAATAATAATGGACGAAACTGAGAAAATAAGAATCTGGGAACAATATATAGATAAATTGTTTAACGACGAGAGACCAGAAACAATTATACAAAACAGAGGAGAAGAACAAAAAGGGCCCACAATTCTAAAGCGAGAAGTAGAGAATGCAATACACCAAATAAAAATAGGAAAAACCCCAGGACCGGATAACATATATATGGAACTAATTAAACTAATAAACGAAGACAACCTAAAGATACTAGTTGATTTGTATAATAAAATATATGAAACGGGTAACATTCCAAATGACTGGTTGGAATCAACATTTATTACTTTGCCTAAGAATGCAAATTCGAAATCTTGCAATGATTACAGATTAATAAGTCTCATGAGCCATGCCCTTAAAATACTCTTGAAGATAATGCAAAACCGAATATATAGAAAATGCGAAGAAGTAGTGAGTGACAACCAATTCGGCTTCAGAAATGGAATGGGAACGCGTGAAGCTCTCTTCTGCATACAAGTAATGATGCAGAAATGTAGAGATCAGAAAAAAGATGTGTATCTGTGCTTTCTGGATTATGAGAAAGCATTTGATAAAGTAAGACACAGCAAACTCATAAAATGTTTGGAAAACATTGGCTTAGACGAAAGAGACATAAAACTAATCAAAAATCTTTATTGGAACCAACGTGCTAAAGTAATGGTAGAAGACACTGAAACAAACAAAGTAGAAATTAAACGCGGGGTACGTCAAGGCTGCATACTGTCCCCAATGTTATTTTTTCTCTATTCGGAAGTAGTTTTTCAGAACGCCTTACACAACTGCAATTTAGGAATAAAAATAAACGGGGAAACGATAAATAACATAAGATACGCGGATGACAGCGTACTAATAGCAGACAACCCTTAGAGCATTACAACAGCTAATTAACAAAGTACACGAAGCAAGTTTACAAATGGGCCTAACAATCAATACTAAGAAAACAAAAGTCATACGAGTGAGTAAAAATCCGAGGGGTATAAATTTTACAATTGATGGCAACGCTTTAGAAGAAGTTGGAAAATTCAAATATTTAGGTTGCTGGTTAAACTCAGATCTAAACTCAAATATAGAAATAAGGAGTAGAATAGGAACAGCTAGGCAAGGATTTATAAAAATGAAAACACTCCTGACAAATAAAAATCTAAATTTACAAATCAGATGGAGAATGGTAAAGAGTTATATATGGTCAATATTGTTATATGTAACGGAAGCCTGGACACTAAATAAACACGAGATAGACAAACTGCAAGCCTTTGAAATGTGGTTGATGAGACGAATACTTAAAATCCCATGGACAGCCAGGATTACAAACCAAGAGGTACTACAAAGAATGAACTGTAATAGAGAAATTATAACTACCATAAAAAGAAGAAAAACCGCCTACTTGGGACAGCTAATAAGAAATAAAAAATATGACCTACCCCAACTTATCATACAGGGTAAGGTTGAAGGCAAACGCGGAAGGGGTAGAAAGAAAACTTCTTGGCTTTAGAATATAAGGCCGTGGGCAGGCATGAATGTTCAACAAATATTTAGAGCAGCTGCAGAAAGAGAAACATTTGCCAATGTAATCGCCAACCTCTATTAAGAGAAGGCACGACAAGAAGAAGAATAAAATGCAAATATAAAACATTTTAATTAGTTTACATTTATTGTTAATCTGTCCATAATTGTTCTTGCATACTCTCATTATTGTATAAAAACCCAGATTTTTAATTTCACTTTGAAAAACGTGTCTAATGGTCAGTATGTGATGATATCAGTAAATAATATTTATTTTTATTTAAAACACATCTTGAATAAAAATAAACAACGCGGCGTATATTTCGAGAGTATTATTTTTTTTGGTTATGGATACAAACTACTTAAAGATATAATGCTTTTATAGTAAATATTTTCTTTAAATTGTTTCGTCTGAACAAGTTGAAAACTTACTATCAAGATAAAATATAAATTAATCAATAACCCTGAACAATAAATTACAAATCATAGCATTTTGTCTGGTAAACAAAAAGGTCTAAAATATGTTAGCTCTATTAAAATAAAGTTACTTACAGTTATTATTAATAGGAGTGCAATTAACTGATGCTAAACACACCCATTCGGGATTTCGACTCATAACAACAAAAATTAGAAATTTATTTAAAGTACTTATAACTAACAATTACAATTATCACTTTATTGGTGAGCTAACATACTAAATCACTAACCCGAATAAGGTACCAGATTTAATAATTTTTATATTTCCAAAGTGATAGCTACAAACATAGTCGTAAAGAAACCGAATAACAATTTATCAGTAGATTACGTGCCAGTAATAATAAATTTAAGCACTAGGACCATCAATATTCCAACAAATCAACTGTAAAAAATTACACTAAAGCCTTGAAGATAAAATAAATCTCCAAATACGTATAAAAAACCTGAAGACCTAGATAAAGCAGTACAGAACTTTGTTAAGTTTATTCAAACCAAATCCCACTGACGAAGTTAATCATTTAAATATCATACTACTTTACATAAAGCAATTAGTTTCCAAGAAAAAAACAGTTAAAACTAAATGGTAAATAGTTTGGAACGACACTGATAAACTTAATTATAACAAATTAACAAAGTCTTTATATTGTTTTGCAGCATAGTCAAAATTTTAGTTTTAGCTATTACCCTATTAAAGTAGACAAGAAGATAATACCATCTAAAAGCAACAAAAAAAAACCGACCATATAAAAAAATAATGGAGACTAGGCAAGATCAAACAAAGAAAAATCTAATAAATGTTCAGAACACTAAGAATTCTTTTAAACCCTTCAAATCGAACAAAGAATAACAAGCTATGGAAGCGTATCTCAATTTTTCTTATCAGAAGTCTATCTATTAAACATTTTTTAGTGCCAAAAGTTCAGTCACAACTAAGCAAATTAAATAAACGTAACCCAACAGGTCCAATACTAAAAATGCTTCTAAAAAAATTTATAAGTGATTTCTCAGAAGCCAACTAGTCTCTCTCATTACTAGGCAAAGTATTTGAGAAATTGCTTTCCAAAGAATTACTAGAAGACACAGAAATGTTTGCGTTTAGAGAAGGTTATTTTACAAGTCAGCAAATACACAGATTGCTAAATCAGATATCGAGAAGCCTCAAAGTACAGCTATCTTCTTAGACGTAGCCCAGAAGTTTGTTCGGGTCTGGCGTACTAAGTTACTACATAAATAAAAAAAATGTTGTCAAGCAATTATCTTTTACACACAAAATTTACTCTAGCTAAATATAATAATGAAATCTTCCAGAAATATCTTATAAAAGTGTCCTTAACTCTCTCCTCTATTTAATATTCACTACTGACCTACTAGAACACCTAAGTACTGTTATTGCCACTTTTACTAATATATACGGTGTGTCCAGAAAAGGTAGGGGGTATTTGTATCTGCGCCGCCTATGTAACGGGACGGTTTGGAGGGGCGCGGTAAGGATAGTACTGCTCTCTGGAGATTTAGTAGCCATGGAAGTGTACCCGAGAGACCATCGCGCTTTTTGCGTATGCGCCTATTATCGCAATGGTGACTCGATAGTCACAGCTCAACTTTTTTATCGTGCAGAATTTAACGTACAGAATGCATCAAAGGACGATACCACAGAAAATAGATTCGAATGTTTGAAAATACCGGTTCGACTGTAAAAATTCTCAATCAAGGTCACCCGCAACAAGCGATTGAAGAAGTGGGAGTTTCAGTGCGTGAAAATCCGTCTCAATCAGTTCGCAAACGCAGTCAAGAACTTAACATTAAAAAATTGTCGTTGCACAAGATTCTGAAGCAAGATTTACAACTTACAGCCTACAAGATTCAGTTTGTTCAAAACCTGAGCGTTACCGACTATCCTCTCCGGCAGGATTTTGCAAATGAAATGCTTTAACGTTTTCCAACATTCGAAAACGTTCTGTTTCGTGACGAAGCGAATTTTTACTTAAATGGTCACGTAAACAAACACAACTGCTGCCACTGGGCCAACGAAAATCCAAGACAGATACATGAACGACCACTACATTGTTCAAAAGTTATTGTGTGGGCTGCCATGTCTGATGAAGGCATCATTGAGCCTTACTTTTTTGAAGACTGGCAAGGGCGAGCACTTACGGCAAACAGTGAACGGTATTGCGACATCTTAAAAAACTTTTTGGTTTCACAACTGCAGGAGTTTGAAGGTTTTAATGTAGAAACATGGTTTCGCTTGAGGTTGTCAATCGTCTTTTCCCGGAAAAAGTAATCTCTCTTCGAGGCACCATCAACTGGTCCCCGAGAAGTCCCTATCTTACACCCCTTGATTATTTTTTTTGGGGATACCTTAAAGCGAAAGTGTATGCAAATAAATCACGAACTCTACTGCAATTGAAGCACAATATCCGTATTGAAATGGCCACCGTTTCCAGAAAGATGTGTAGACGTGTGACGGCTAATTTCCGTGTTCGCGCTGATGGTACTCCTCCCATCAGCGCGATGGACAACATAATCTTTGGCACTTAATTTTACAAAACGTTATCTAAAGATTAAAAATAAAAAAATATTTTTCTGACTTGTAGTGTTTTTCTTTTAGTTGAATTTACAAGTGTCCCCTAACCTTTCTGGACACCCTGTACTATAAATAAACTTGCATATTTGCCAAGACCAAAACAAAGTATTTGGGATTACACATAGACCAACGCGTTACGTATACAAAGCACATTCAAACCAGTCTCCAGCAGTTTAATTTAAAATTAAGACAAATGTATTAGCTCTTCGAAAGAAAGTACAAGTTGTCCTTAAGTAACAAGCTTTTACTCTACAAGATAACAATTAAACAAATCTGAGCTCTTGGGGTACAAATCTGCCAACGATTTAGATCGAAAATGCTTCGCGTGCTAGCAAATATTTCATGCCACAAAAAATACCCTTTATAAAGACCTCGGCATGCCATTTGTTGTCGATGAGATTTGCAGATTTGCCAAAAACTATCATAATAGGCTCCAATATTACAACAAATGTGCCGATACAATAATTAACCAACGCCAAACCACCCAACAGAAGATTAAAGAGTTGGTTTTGGAATCTAAGAGCATCCTATATTGGAAAGACTGCTACAAGAGATCGACTAGTGATTGATTTTTCCTAACAATATCTCTGTAATGTTATTAAAATTGCTTAACACTCCCTATAGGGTAGATTGCAAATATACGTATCTTAAATAAAAAGAACCTACCAATAAATACAATGACGCTTATTCTTTAGCATAACTTTTATATTAATTAACTTCAATGTAATTGTGTTATAAATTGTAAAATAATTTCTGTCTATTCTTACTAATCAAATACAATAATGCAGTAAGTTCTTTGCGAGAGTCTTCTAGAAAAGTAAAAGGGAAACACATAAAAGACGTCCAAATACCTATTCCTATATTTTCTAGTTTTTGGAATAGCAGTCGCCGATTACTGTTGACTGTAGCCCCCACATATTTAACATATTCCGGTGCTTGGCTCGTTGCCGTCTTTTTCAAAACATGGATCTCTTTTAAGAGATTCCTGGTCACTATTGAATCGTTTTATGCGTGCCGTACTCATTTTAATGTTTCTGAAACCTCTGAATTATCCGAGTAGCTTTTATAAGAGAATCTTCCAACTGTGCAAAAGTTTGATACAAATTCACATGTTCCCCAAAGTGCCAACAAACAAGGCTCAAGGCTCAAAACGCGAAATAGGACTTTATAAAAACTTTTATATTACAAATGTATTTTAAACATTCTTAGTGTTTTACTGCTTGCTATTTGCATTTGTTAAAAGAAATTAATAATGATGATCAAGATTTTTTAATTTGTTCATCAATGCGTAATTACATTAAAACTAACACTAAAATAGAAACTTTTCTTAGCTTCTAATGAATTAATATTAAAATCCAGTATAAAAAAAACTACATGATTCACTAGAACATGCGTTAAAACATTTGCAAAATGATAAGAAATTTCATTGGAATACCATTAAAAGATTAAAATAAAATGCACGATTGCAAAAAAGTTTCAATAAACATCTTAATTAAAAAAATGACCTTACAATTATACAAATTACTTTGCACACATTAATTTGTTTAATCGACTGATTATATAAAAACGATTATTTTATAAAAAAATTATTATAAACATGCAACACTTAAATATATTTCTATTAAAGAATAAAAACACTAATCAATTAACAACACTTCTTTACAATTCAGGATCTTTTTTACTAAAAAACTTTAACAATGTCATCTGAGCCACTTTTTAAATTTTTTGACGGAAAGTTTTTAACTATTTTATTTTTTTATATGTTGATAACACGGTTTTCTAAATTTTCTCATTTTAATTTTACACTACAAATTTTGGTCCATTTTAAATTTCTCGAACCATAATTTCTCAGTTTTTAGATTTCATGTGACTGAACAAAAATAACGTTTTTTACTTAAAAGCACACAGGGTTTGCCCAAAAAGTAATGCAATTAAGTTTGTAAAAAAATGTATTTAAGATATCGTCACAAACGTTTAAATTTCTTTAAAGTACTCCCCTTGGGCATCTACACACTTTTGCCAGCAACTTTTTCATGAACGGTACGCATCCTAGGAGGCGTCGACAGGAATCTCGTTTATAGAATTTGTCATGGTGGTTTGGATCGGCTTCAATGGTTCCAACACGGGTTCCTTTCAAGGCGCACTTGGTTCTCAGGAACAAGAAAGTCTGCTGGAGCAGATTTCCTTTGCACATGTTCCAAAAGTTTACTAGCGATTGTCACTCTTCTTGTAGTTGCCAGTCAACCATTTGGGGAGCAACTTGACACACACTTTCCGCATGCGCAAATTGTCGGTAACAATTTCGTGCACAATGGTTTTCGGAATACTCAGAGTTTCTACTATCATTCGAACACTCATGCGGCGATTGATATTTAAAAAATCACAAACATGAGACACGTTTTTGTCAATTTTGCTGGTTGACGACCCTCCAGAGCGGGGGTCATCCTCCACCTCGTCACGGATAATTTTTAAACAACTACAACCACCTGGAAGCTTGAGTATACGAAAGAACATAGTCCTTGTAGACTACCTGAATCATTTAGTGGGTTTTACTTTTCCTTTGTTCAATTTAGCACAGATCGCGTAGCGTTGTTCGATAATTTCCACCATTGCGCGTCATGGCACAGATACTAACAACAGATTTACAGAAACAGTGATCCTTACGCTCCTAGATTTCATATGAGACTGAGCTTAGAAGTGTTGTAAAGCTAAGAGTCTCTCCAGCTAACACAACTGGTCACAACGCGCTGCGACCAGGAGGAAATTACATTTCCGAACAAACGCTGTATGATCTTATTAGATAACATCTCTCCACATTTTCGCCATTGTTTTTAAATTTTAGTTCCTTAAGCGAGTTAATTTTGCCGTTGTAACATATGTACAGTTCTCAGTATACTATTTTTTTCTGATTGGCTTACTATGGTTATTAAAGTTAATTGCGCCAATTCTAAGAAATGTGCCACTTTCAACACGTCCTACGATATTTACTTTAGTTTAAAAAAAATGTATAAACAATTTCTGTGAAAACTAAACTAAATATATATTCTTCAATTCTAGTAATTTAACTAAAAAATATTTCTATTAAAATTTACAAAATCTATATTGTGTGTTAATAATTGAAAAAAAATAAGCCCTCAATTATGATGAAGGATTGCATTATGGAATTCTATTAAAGAAACTACGTCAATTATTCCAATGCGCTATACACACGGCATAAAGTCGAATGACGCGCGAAACTGTTTAAAACAGACACACCAACAGCTTGGGAGCACTTAAGAGTGCATAACAAATTGCCACTAGTCACAAATAGGATGATTGTCGGGCGTTCATTTGATATATTTTTTATGTTAAAAAAGGTTTAGAATTACGGACTTCGTTTTATAAAAAGTTCGATACCAAAGGCAACGTTAGCCGAGGTATGACTGTGTTATTTTTGACACAAAAATAGCTAAAACGTCAGTACTTAATTAAGAGTAACTGAGCATCTCTGATAATTCACTAGAAAGACTCACATATTTGCATAAAACTCAATTATGTGAGTACAAACAAATAACAAAGTCTAAAAAACACCGTTCTAAATACAATAATAATCTATAAATATCTCTTTAACGATAAGGAATATTAAATAAAACACAGTCAGATTAAGTTATTAGTATAAAATCTCCTGTAATATGGAAAAATGTTTATTGCGCCTCTGTATTATGCTAAAAATTAATTACCTATATAACCGTCACTTGAGCCAAAGTTTTAAATAATTTTAACCTTTTTGTTGTACTATAGATATTTTAAAATCGGCTTTTAATTTGTTGAGTAGAGAAGACTAACGCGAAACTTACATACATATCTGCTGCTACTTTTTCAGATAATCTCTTTTAAAATCTAGGCATGACGTAAACATTTAAAATCCCACATTACAGAACTACACTACCAAAATACAAGATTCTTATTAACCAATTTTTTATAAAATAAAGCTATATCTGGTTTCCTTTTTAAAACTAAACCACTCTTTAATCTATATAAATATTTTGCGACCCACACAAATTTTATGGTAGCGTAATTTTTTCTTAAGACTTTGAAATAAAAACTCAAAATTTAACAAAATTTTTATGTGAAAGTCTTTATACAGATCGTCTTAAACTCCCTGGATTGATTCCTTATGTCAGACTTTAGTATTCATAACATTATTATAAGATGCATGATACAAGGGCCGATACATTTTAAAAGTTTTTTGCTTGCAAAAAATAAATTATATTGTGGATTTTATAGTTGTTGAAAGTATTTATAATAGAATGTATATCATATTTATTTTATTGTTGAGAGTGAATAACTGAATGTGACTTCGATATGATACTTAAATGATTTCTTTGTATCACTCTAACATTCAACTTAATTTGTTTGTCATCTGTTTTATTCTTATTTTAATATTACAAAGTAAAATTTATTAATTTATTAGATATATAAAAAATAGTCAATGTTAATATGTTGCAAATTACAATCACAGAAATATAATCCTATTTTTTATTTATTATAGTATTGTTGGCATCATCAATAGGTAGTATGTGGACTGAAAATCCACATGCAGGCTCCCTTACACAACAATAAACCTCAATTCAGCCTGCGAGAAGTACTACCGCGGTCAACTCACCAGGAGCTGCGCTCGCAATCCTGCGAGCCATTGTTTATTACCGTCTGAACCCTGCGAAGTCTGCGCCAGAATCTGGGCGGGTGTGTTGCAATCAAGATGGATTTATCCCGAGCATTTATGCCTCGAGTTATAATCCCCATTGTTATTAAATTAACGACGTCAATGCGCGGGAACATTCCGCAAGGTATTTAACAATTGTTCTTAGAACGCCGTGGCTTGCTATTTTCAGTCTATCGAGATTAGTTAGAAGCAATGCGGGGATCAGGCAGAGCAGTTGGAAGTAGCACACAAAAGCAAGACTCGTTTACTGAAAGTGAATTGGCAGCGCTGCTTCGTTTTCGTTTTGAGGGAGAAATTCGTTTCTGAGCATTTCAGCTTAGGGTTAACCACCACTACAGGGAATTGACTAACAAGAAATCTTGTGCGGCCCCAATGGGGCAAACATAAAAGTTCACTGGCATGATATGCATTTTTATTAATTAACTAATCTGCATAGGTATTTAAAAGTAATTTTATAACTTTCTTTTGGTTTGTAACCACCCACTGTTATACAAACCATTTTAAAGAAGCAGTCATATTTGAAACTTTAATAACAATTTTAATTGTTATTGAATTTAATAAGTCTACTTCGTTTTTATTAAATCTTTCATTCTAATATAAATATTGTAAGTTAATACTTAGTTCTCTAATATTTGCAATCTGTATAAGTGCCGAACTGTGTAATGTCACAACTGTAGAAATAATTCCACTTTTAAATGCAATTATTCTAAAGTCAAATGTTTTGCTAGTTCGATAGTTTTCTAAAAATAGCATTTTGTCTTTTGCATTAAAGGTTAACCGAGCTAGATAACTTTTAAATTTTTTTTACCTTTTTACATTTTTCCGTTTAATTGATCTCATCCTGTAAGTGCACCTTCCACGAGCAATTACCATGGATTTTCAAAATTAATTGATACGTACCTAAAACAAAAGACACAATTAGTTTTTACACCTACATAAACAAAATACAGGATTACTACAAAAGAATTAATAAGTCTTAAAAAAATATATTTTAAATAACATCACAGATACATGAAAACGAAGTGCAGAATGCTCGAGTTTTTATGAATAAAAACTCGAGCATATATGAGTATCATCATAAACGTTCAATGTGAATTCCTCACGTTATACAACACAGATCTAAACTGGCATCTTGCGTGCTTCACATACGCTGTAGTGTAGTCCCATTGATGTTTCTTACGGCAACATTAATGCAATCTCGAAGTTCATCCAATATTGTGTGTATTGGAAGCACATAAATCATATCTTTAATATACCCCCAAAGAAAAAAAAATCGCAAGTCGTAAGATCGAAGACCTGGAGATGGGCAGGCAGTCGAATAATATTAAATCCTAGCACATAACTCAATTTGTCGGTAAAAAAGTTTCTCATTTAAATAATTACTTTACCATACCAATAAGATAGAGCCCCATATTGTTGGAATATAAGTTAAAATCTTCTTTTAGTTGCGAAACAGCGACCGTTTCCAACTAATGTTGGCGATAATGTTAGTTATGATCACTTTGTCGGCTGCTGCTCTAAAAAGTGGCCCTGTTGTCTGTCCAAACCATTGCTTGAGGTTTTTCAACCAGGAGGTTCTTCTTATTTCAGGTCTCCGCTTGCTTTTTATCTATCCTTGTAAGATGTTGTATATTTCTGGCTGTCTCATAATACGCACAAAATATGATAGCTTTCCTATTTTTATTGTTCGTATAATCTCTTTGTTCTTTCCCATTCTTGCTGACACTTCTTCATTTCATACGCGACCCATCCAACTTATGTGCACCATAAGTCTGTATGTCCATAATTCAAAGGCTTCCAGTCGTTTAATGGATGTCTTTGTTAATTTAAGATTCTACTTCGCAGAGAAAAACTGTGATTACATAACAGCGCACTAAAAACATTTTTAGTTGTGAATTGAGGTTGTGACCACACAATGTTTTTCAGCCGTTCTATGCGGCATTTGATTTCAACTGTATAATCGCATCACTGTTGATAATACTCCAAGATAAGTGATTTTAACAGTTCTTTCTATTGGTGTTCCGTTAATATAAATACCACGATTATCCTTTTGTTTTTGCTAATAAACATGTATTTTGTTTTCTTGGTTTTAAGTTGGAGACAATATAGCTCACAATTAGAAGTTTCAGTAGTTCTATCAAAAAATGTATATAATTCTTCTAGAGCATTTGCCATAAGTGAAGTGTCGTTTGCATACCTTAGATTGTTAATTGGCACTCCTTCTTCAATTTCATCTAATGCTTTTTTAATTATTTGCACAGAATAGGTTAACGCTAACAGAATGCACCCCTGTCTGATTCCTCTTTGTATGGCAATTTTATCTGTTGTTCTATTCTCCATTATAACACACGCCTTTTGACGCCAATATAAGTTAGCTACGATTTTAGTGTCCATGTCGTCAATTCCTATGTTTCTTGAGATGTCTAGCATTTTTTCGTGTCGAAACTTATAGTAAGTTTTTTCGAAGTCAATAAATCTCAGAAACACATCGATATTTATGTCTTTAGATCTTTGCACTAAAACTTGGATAGCAAATAAAAACTCTCGCGTTTCCAGACTCCGCCAAAATCCAAATTGTGTATTTCCAATATTCGCTTTATATTCATAGGAGTAGCCTGCAGTTGTAACATCATTATTCTGTCAGAGTAGGATATAAAGTTAGAACTAGGCCAAACTGCTTTATTAATAATAATCGCCGCTTTATTCTTTGCTGTACACTATCTTTTCCTGCGTAATATACAACGTGTTCTTCCATTAATTCACTTTTCTGACTGTTGCCATCTCATATCACTTATATCGAGTACTGAGATGTTCATTTTCTCCGTTTTCTTAGTGGTATTATGAATTTTTTCTTGATAGTACATACTTCGCACTTTCCATGTCCCTTTTTTTATTAGATATTTTAGCTAGCCGGAAATTTTTCGCACCCCTGCTTCATTCAACAGACGCCCGTACTCAGGGCCATTGTTTAAGTTTGCAGCCATTTTCATTATTATTCTGGGAAAACATAGTGTAGTGGTTTCCCGTTGCCTTCTATACCGCTGTGCAAACGCCGTTTATGTGGATTTCACTGCGCCGTTTGGTTTCCATCATAGAGCCGTTCCATCATTTTATCCGTAAGCGGTATTGTAAAGCTAGCTGCCACTTCCCAATCTTTGTAATTTGGGAAGCAGTACCTTAGATAAGGTGCTTCACAACAGCTTTGATGCTTATCACACCTTGGAAAAGAGCCAATAATTATGTTACTTAGAAGTTGCCCTTTAAGCTAGTTTTGGTCCTGCCCGGGTATTTTATTTCTCCATTACCCTGTATGCCTAATGAGCGTTTCCATATCCGCCACCTTAGAGCTTAAAGATCTGATAACCCTGCAATATATCTAGGTATATTCTACCTATCACAATCATTTCACTGAAAAAAGGATCCGTAAACTTTTATTTTGGAAACTGACAAAATACATTAAATTTTAACAATATTTTTTCATATATCACTACAGTATAACAATTTTTCGTGACCCATATCCAAAATTTTGTGACTTTTTCCTTTCCAGTTACATTAAATGCCGCCTTGTCACTAAATACCAAACGGTTAGCAAATTCGTCGTCCTCTATCGCATTCTATATTGCCACACAAAATTTTGCACCATTTGTAAATAGTATGATTTGAATCGCAATCGAGTTCCTAAAATCTTCCATACAGTTTTCAAAGGAGTAATATTTACAAAACCTGCATTCTCCAATTAGCGATACAATCACAAAATTCTCTGATAACCTGGTGGTTTTCCTTCGTACTGCTTTATAACTGCTCGCTGTATAGTAATATTCAATAAACTTTTCGCATACTCGAGAACACAAAACGCTTTCTGCTGCACTCTCCGTGCTTCCACCTGAACGTTTATAACGAATTTTTTAAACCCACATTTTAAACGTTGTCATTTTTCCTTCCTTTTCATATATTATTTAATGTTGCATCTGTAACACTTGGTGAAGTGCTTATTTTTAAAAACCATTGTTTATTTTGTAATAACCCTGTATAACATATACAACATACTTGTAAATAGTTCAACACAATTGAAAACTACTTGTTTGTTCTCATATATCATTTTTTTTTGGGGGGTAATTTACCTAGGTACACCCATGAAGTAATGCGTTACAAGTCTTTATTATCTCATTAATTCGGTTGTGGAAAACCTTGACTAATACCCGAAAGTTTTGGCCTCAAATCCCACCGGCAGTGTTGGCAACCTTACACATATTTTCATTATTAGCAAGTTTAGTCATGAAGTAAACTACCACGCGGCGGTTCCTGGGAATTCTCTTTGAGCTAATATGTTCGCTGTGCAAAGTTCGCCTGGTTGTATTTTCTAAAATTAATGTCTTTAATATGTTGCAAAGTGAAGAAAAATATAATTAGAAACAGGCTATTTAGTCTGTCACTTTTGAGTCGAGAATGCTTTTAAATGGTATTTATGAAAGAGTTAAGTTTTATTAAATATATTAAAAATTAGATTTTATAAATTTGTGCTAATCTTTTTTTGAATATATATGAATCATTGATTGTGAGATTTGACTAGCCACATTTAACCTTTATTTAACGTTTTGGAATTTGTAAACATATGAAATAGTAAGTACTATATTTTATTTTAAAGGATCGATAAATAAAAATAACACTTTTACTAGAGAAATTTATTTTGTTTTTTAAATATTACGAAAAATGTAAGCTAAATGAGGTAAAGAATGTAATACAAACTAAAAGAAACTTAATTATTTTTAGCGTGCGCAATAGCCATGAAAGGGAGATATGGTACTAACAAAGACTTGTGAACAATTTTATTTCTAGCGCTAAATAGTTTCATATCCGATATAATTGTAGTTTTGTAATAGCTAAGCTATACCGAAGATTAAAAATTTAAACATTTTCATGTTCTTCAAAGATCTGTACCATTTAATAAATTCTAGTTGCTCATGTGATGTTATACTGCCCTACTGGGAAAAAAACACTAAAAAGAGAGTTACTTTTAATTAATTGTGATGAGCCGACAAAGTCAACTTATGACGAGTTCTGCAGCTCAAGATTTTACGGATTTTACAAATCTCAATAGTATTTACTGTTTTGCAGGAAAGCTAAGAAAACAATAAATTAATTTCATTTAAATAAATAAATATTTACTACAATTGTATTTGAGATGCTAAATAAGAATGATCAAAATAGAATCGGCTTTTTAATTCTAATTTAAATTACTTAAGTTAATAAAGACTCCGGAAGATAGCAAGGTCAGTACATAAACAAAATAAAAAAACGCGTAGAACAACTATAAATTAGAAATTATAACGAAAAGACTATGATCGGCAGCAAAACTTCTCAGAAATCAACTATCACGACACTGCGTTTCATAATCCAAATTAAAAAAGACCTAACCTTCTAATAAGTTTGTAATGATGACCAACATAACAGCACACCTGCTAAAAATCAAGCAATACTAAGATTACATGGGTACAAACAATTATATTTATTTGAAACATGCTGCAGTAAAAAAATTTAAAAAACAGTAGGTAAACAAAAATAATGTAATGGAGTTTTACAAAGAGACTCATGGGCAAGCCTATAAATCAGATGAAAAGGAAAAAATTATAACTTCCAATGTCCGCCCCAAACCAGGATAAAAAAGAAAGAGGTGGAGTAACAGCAACCTATTAAGAAATAGGGTTATGTTAACCCGGATGATGACACTCAAGTTAGTAAGAAATGTAACTAAAAGTTGTTAAAGCAGAAGCGAAGGTCAAATTCCCAACAGCAGAACAAGCGGAAAAGCTAACAATAGACTAACAACTTGTCTAGGAAGAAAGGAGTTGAACCATTAGGCCTGCAATTTATCTGTAAAATTAATTTAACCGGTAAGAAAGAATACTTAGAACTCGGAATACGGATAAAACTAATATATGACGAATTAAGTCAAATTGAGAATGTGTAGGGACTACAAACAAAAATGTAGATGTTATAAAACTGAAAATAAATATAACAGCATTAACAAAAACAAAAATAAAACTTGGGAAAACTTAAAACTAGATGGATTTATACTATTATTTTCTGGAGGACATACAAATATATTCAAAAAAGTGACACTGTAAACAAAAAATAAATACAGAAGAAAAATGAACATTTTTAGAAATAAGGACAAAGTGTTGATAAACCAGTACAAATAAAAAAAAGCATTTTATAAGTACCTACAAATAAATAACATTAGATAAAATTTAAAAAAATAGAGAGCGGTTTAAATGATCGGTGGGTTCAAACATAAATATATTTCCTTTAACGTAATGGATGTCAAGGTATTTAGAAGGGCAGCAAACAGATCAGACTATATAAAAAGAGAAAAAGTCAAATCATAACAGAAAACAATAACTGTAAAAAGCGAAAGAAGAATAACTGAGACAACTTAAGAAAATATTGCATACCTTTATAAATAAAGGTTGTATCAATAGGTCAACATGATGATATGGAACAACTATATAAGCATATCACTACATAAAGTAACAAAAAAGTGAACGAAAATATGTAAATCAATAAAAAAGTATAATTAAAAGCAAGAAGAAACTCATATTTTAGGTGGCTATGTACTAAATTAATTGATGAGAGAACTGTATATAAGAAGAAAGCTGAAGGACAGAAAAAAAGTTGCAACAAAATACAAATGTTAGTTGTAGGATACACAGAAGCCTAGAAGTTTCTTGGCCACGTCAGATACGATAATAAAAAAGCAATACTACAACCAATATGTAGCAAAAATTGGAACATACTGCAAAAAATTACGAGTGAGAAATTGAGCAAAATTTATAAAGGAAGAAAACACATATATTAATATATAAGAAAAACCGATTGACATAAAAGTGTAAAGTATTAAAAACAAATCATTGGAAGAAAATGAATACAGGAAGAGTTAAACCTTAACTATTTATAGACCTAGAAAAATCGTATGATAGCATATCTATTCCACTGTTATGAAACTTGATAAAATAAATAAATATAAATAACACAAAAATCAAAGTTGGAAAGCAATTATATGAAGACACAAAAAGAAAAACTAACAAAGAGTAACATTTAACAAAGAAGTTAAAAATTAGTACCCACTTTTTAAAATTAACGTCAATTAAGCGCTTAAAATTCAGAATAAGTAATAGAGAGGTATATACATACCTAATAGAAGCATTTATTCTTACAATTTCAGACGACCAGGTCATTCTAGTCCAAAATATGAAGACTTGGAATGGATTTCATAAAATTAAAGAAAAATGCAGTAAAACGGGACTATCAGTAAATTTGAACAAAACGAAGCATTAATGTGTAGGAGCTGAATAAGATGCACTAGAATTAAGAAATCTAACAAGAAGTTAGAGAACTAAATGGAAGAAAGGACGATGAAATATGGCGGAATAAGAAGTAACTGAAAGAAGATAATACAATATCTACATTACAGTTATTAAAAATTGTTTTATATATAGCGAAAACGTGATAATTGAACAAAAGGAATAGAAGGTGACTAAGAAGATCTTGTACAATATTTATATTAGAGAAAGCATAACGCGAATGATATATATTACAGAAAATATCTGTAAAAATGTAGAAAAGAAATTAATGGTAGGGCCATATAAAAAGAATGCACAAAAATAGACTGCTAAAAAATATTTTCAAATGAATGTCTTTCGAAAGTAAAAAGAGGGGAAGACTCAGAACAACATGGGAAAGTTAAAAATAAACGAATAATTAGTTTCACAAGTTGAACTGCACCGATTTTTAGAAAATTCTCGACTTTTGACATCCAAATTGATGGGATATAAATAGATTGTAGCTAGTTCTTTACTTGGGATCTAAAAAAATAAGAAATTAGAAAGGTAGAGGAGTCTACACGGTAGTTAAACAAAAAAATGTTCTAAATTATGAACAACCTTTCAAGACCTTTAAATATTTACGCAAGTGATATAACAAAATAAAAAGGTTGACTGAAACTAGTGACTTGTCCTTAGAAATTAAAAATTCAAATAAAAATTATATAATCTTAATAGCTCAACAATAGTATTTGAAAGAAATAAAACGTAACTGTGGTAAAAAAAGACAAATATACGAATGAAAATTAAGATACAATAAAAAAAACATGAAAGAAAGCAAAACTAGGACATTATAATACTGTAGCTTTAGTAAAAATCAATAATATCAAATTTTGTGCTATAAAATACCCTTTACTGTTAATTTTTCTGCTAGTTAGACATAATGGAAAAAATAAATTGCTCTCCTGGGATCCTACATTTTTTCTTCGGCCACTTTTCATTCCCATTCCGCAAATAATTCTTGCAAATTCAATTATGAACACAACAGGCGCTCTCGATCGCACAGACGTTGCACGAATCCGAGCATCCTTTCAATTTTGCTACATCGCAACCTCACGCAACGTTTAATTTTTTACGCAAGCCCTACTCCCCAGCAACAGCCTCATCCAGCGCCTAACCGCAGCCTGGCGCTAAGTGAGAATAATAGACGCAGCGGAGCAAGCGAACGACTAAGGCGTTTGACACCTGACTATGCATGCTGCTAAGACGAATCCGGGGAGATTTCTCACGCTTAAGCAGCGTTCTAATCCGCGTTCATAATTTAATACCCCGTTGCGGCAGGAACAAGTTAATTTCGGATGCAGGCTGGTGTGAGCCACCGGTCGGATCTTCGGGGTTACATAAACAGATTTGGGTGGTGGCGGTCGGAATCGATTAACTGGTAAATTGTTGTTTACCTGAAACCAACCAAATATTTTTTTACAATTTTTTTATACTACAAGTAATTATAAAGTTTACAGGCTCTGTTTTTAGTAGTAAGTAAAATAATAGAAACTTCTATTTAATAATCTATTGTACTTTACCATTTACCTTATTAATTACAAAAATAAAGTATTTAGTAAATATGATGTCTGCGTAGATATGGGAGAGTCTTCATCCAGCGATGAGACTCGCGTGTTCACCGCGTTGATTGATTGTACTCATAGGTAGAATAAGTTAAAAGGTCACTGTTTTTTTTTAGTCTTCTCGTTGATAGTGAACCTAAAGGATGTTGAAGAATGTTATTATATTAATGTCTAGCTAACTTTTTACAGTAATATGTGGCACATTTTGGTATTTCCCCTTCCATTTCCATTGAGGTCTTCATGGATTGTTCTGTTACTTAGGTACCACATGCCATGTGTATTCTTGTTTTTTAGTGCAGCTCCATAATAAGATTCCGTATGTCTAGATTTTTAACGTTTTCTTGTAGAGGATGACTAATAATACGTATCGAAGTATTTACTTATAACTTCTACAGTAGCTGACCGATTTTCAAATACAAAAATTGTTTTATTTAGCACAGTTTGAACTTTAATTTAACAAGTTTCAAAAATGTGAGCCTTTACTAGCAACAAGATGGCGCAACCTACCTTCAAAACTCTCATTTGAGGTGTCTCTTGCAACAGCTAAAACTTTATTTTTTATGGCTGTTTTAAAATCTTTGAGTGTCCTTCAAGTATCCCCATAGAAAAGTCACATGGATATGGTGGTCAATTAATTCCATCACCAGCAAAATTATCGTAGTTTTGGCCTATGACACATGTTCCAAAAGTAACCGTTGACTTGAATCTTGTACGAAAACGTCTTCAAATGTTTTGTCATGATAGTTTGGACGCTCCCGTAGCTGATCCCTGCTTGTTGAGCTGCTTGCTGAATCAACAAACTGGCAGATCTTCGACAAGATCTCTTACTTATTCCATATTTTGTGACGTCACAGCGGTAGATGGTAGATGGCCAGCTTGGACGTCCCAGACACTACCAGTTGTCTCAAATGTTCGCTTAAAAGTAGCAAAAAAAATTTTACAGGCTTTTATATGTTTTACTTCAAAATGTCATTTACTTTTTCTCCCTTGTTATCGTCGTTTCAAAATTTTGTCTTTACCTAAAGGCTTGGACCAAGTCACAATTTTTTTCAAATTTGTCAAATTTCTATACAATAAATAAAGTTAAGAATTACATGTTTACAATGAAATAGTCACATAATTAAGGATTTGCTACAAAACTTCAATTAGCTAACTGTTATGTATGATAAGAGGCGCTAATTATATTCTAATAGGCAAATCTATTATTGATCACACTGTATAACAGGACTTTATTTTCAAGAGACGGTTTGGATTTAGATCTAAAAATAAATTTTTTAACGTAAATCAATTTGTTTCCTCTTAGCTTTAATATGTTAATACCAAGTTAATCGTTGATCAAGATGAAGTCCGAGATAAGTTGTTTTAACATTTACGGGTAATGGATTTTCTATTACTGTAACGGGTAGACACGTGATAGTTAGTTTTGTTAATGTTACATAGGATTTAGTTTTGTTTTAAGTAGAAAGTATTGTACAAATCGTAATGTTGGTGGTTTCGGGGATATTGGAAATATAAAGGAAATATAAAAATGGTCCTAACACATTGCCCTGGGGTATGCCTGCTTTTATTAAATGACATGCTAAAATGCTTCAACAAAAGATAATATGCGGATGGAAGTAGGTTTTTTAAAATTTATATCGTAAAGCCGTATGCCATATTTCATTAAGTGCTTGCTTAATGTTTAAAAATGTTGCAGTATAAAGTATTTTATCTTTGAAACTTTCAGTTGTTTGGTTAATTATTCGGTAAACTTGTTGGATAGTAGAGTGATTTTCGCAAAACTAAATTGATGTCTAGATATTATATTTGACTATTTTATTACAACTTAAAGCTCATTTAAAAAAAACTTTTTCAATCTGCCTAGTGATGATAAGAGACTTTTAGGTCTATAAGATTGTAAGTGCGATAGTTCACTTGATTCAAGTATTTATAGTCCGCACGTATTTTCATTGTACTGAAAAATACCCTAAACTTAGTATCCGATTAAATATGGCAATTAGCAACCAAACAGCCTTTTCAATTGCTCTGTTATGAGGTTACAACCTAGAGATTTGTGAGTTTTAAAACTTTACTTCAGCAGTGGTGAAAGGTTCTATTGGTGGTGACAACTGACATAAAACTTTCAAGAAATCAACTATTTCATTACCCTTAACTTGTCTTTTCTTTGCAGTTAGTTTTCGAATCTGGAATGGCACATTAGTTTCTCTTTGTAATAATTTACAATGTAAAGTAGAACTCAATGTTGCTTTTTGTATTAGTTCTATTAAACATTATACTATATTACCCCTGTCGCATGGTTCTTTTATACGAAGTAGTAGATCACTATTGTCTTATAAAAAAATTTGAAATTTGTTCTAATCTGTTGATTTAGTAGTTAATATAGCATTTGGTTGTTTATTAAGTAAAAAAACTTAAAATAATTAATTTATAAATACTAAAATACCCAAGATGAAGATGAAGCAAATTTGTAAAAGTAGCCAAATAGAAATTTTTCAAAGCGAAATAGCCAAAACTAGTTGCAGGACAATTGTGTGGTTACAAACCAATTACTATTTTATTTTAAAAACAAATAAACTATTACTTGTTACTTAAATACTAAAATATTACGGCCAATACAAAGAAAACTTAGAAGGTACTGCTTAAAAATTCTAAATCACTTTATCATATTCATCTAACCTTTTCATTGTAACAATTTTATTTTTCAAAAATATCGCTATTGATAACTTGAACTAATTCTTAAATTTAATAAAAATATGTTTCAAAATAAAGAGAACAAAATCTTAACAATAATCCTCAACGTTATTTTTTACCAAGCGTTAAAAATATAAAAAGCTGTTCCAATTTTTTTATAGACGCCATACTTTTCACTGTACACGTTCAAAAAAATATATAAAGCGAGACCTGCCTCGCGACCTGACGTTCTCTGCTGTACTAAAAAGAAACGGCGAGTGAGAAGACAAATTATAGATACAGGTTTTGATAGGTCTACTTAGTAAGATCAAGCTAGCGCCTTCTTATACTTTTCCGCACGCTCAGCTACTTTCCCGCACGCTCAGCTGTAGGGATAAAAGAGTACGGGAAAGTAGTACTTTGCGCACGCAAATACGTGAGCAAACTCGAACTTTGCGCACGATAGTAGAAAAAAGGAATTAAAATACTTCATAAATATAACAATAACAATAAACAAAGTAAAAGCAAATGTTAACTTTGCCTTAGAAATAATTAAAAAACATATAGCAATTTATTATCAAAAACCAAATTTACAAGCAGTTAAGAGGTAAAATAAGTACAACTTAAAAAATTTCTTGTGGCAAAGCCAGTAAGAGAAAGTGGCCTTTGTAATACAGTATTTTTATGTATATATGTTTAATCAGAATAATAAATTAAACATAAAAATAATAATATTTATAGCCATATTTTCTTAACCTTTTCTGCAATTAATTGTTAAACCATACCTAGGAATTTACTTAAAAATCAAATGTGCCGAACTGAATTTAAATATAACGAGAATTGAGAAAGATTTTTATAAAATTTCAAAAAGTGAAATGCAGTAAACATTAGTAATAAAGTTTACTTTTTTAGTATAAATTTATTAAAACAAAATTTACATGTACTTTATTACACAGGAAAATAAGTACGTTTTCTGATATTTTTTTCCAATATGTTCTGGGGAGATTTTGGCAAGATCGAGCGCAATGAAAAGAAAGTTTGAAGATCGAATAGCGTCGACAGGTGTTATAAAACCGACATTATATATAAAATATAAGCAACTATTTAATTTTCAAGTAAATAGGGGTGGCGTAAACCAAATTTCTCAAGCGGCTAAGGATGGATTGCACAGTATTCTAAATGATTTGTCCCTTTACGTAGGAGGCGATTTATAAGATGCTAGCCCAACAAATATTCTGGTCTAACCATGCATGCGGAGTAAGAGCAAAATAGACTTATGCATCATTCTGCGTAAAAATAAGAGCGTCACTGTTATTCCAGCCAGATACCGCAAGCCACACGTAGTCATCCAGCATCTGAATGTAACACTTTGCATTCATGATATCATGCCCAAGATAAGGCCGATAAGTCCCATTGTCGTATGTCATTTTGGTCGAGTTTGTATCTTCTCAATTACCGTTTCGGGATCGCTGTCAAGTGATGTCTAGTAATGGCAGTTATGATGATTGATAAAATTGTCAACATGGAGTACGGCCTCGTCGCTCCAAAAATATTTTTTTAAACTCATACTAATCTTTATAACAACCCATTAACTATTCTATTATGCTGTTACAATCTGTTAACTTCGAATATATGAAATCCCCATCACTACCGCCTATTTAGAGACTTTGATTTTTTATTTTAAACATTTTCAGCGCATAGTTACTTTTCACGCACTCTGTACAACATTCAAAAGTAGATCTCTCCTAATTCATTAAGTGATTTTGAGCGTTTACAAACTTAGTCTCCCTCCCTGGCCTGGTGCGCCCCTCTTCAACCAACCTTGCCTCCTCAGATTACTTCGGGGTACTCATATTGACGCCGAGCTTAGTGCGGACGCTCGATCACCGTGGCAAGTTTTGCCTCCAGGGCTTCAAGCCTCAAGCCATCCGCTGATCCCGACCCTCAAGTACCTATGTTATAGGATTGCGTCACGCTCCCAGTGGGACTGTAAAGGTTCCCGCAACATCTAAAACCCAAATGTCAACCCCACCTGCCCGAGACGCGAATACCGCCCGGTACACCCTGCGAAGGGTATAACCTTATACCAGTTGTCCCAAGGTAACGGGGTCCTTGCGGCAGGGCTAATCACCCGCGCAAGGTAAGAAGATTTAAAAACCAAACAATAGCTTCGGAAACGCTCAGAATACTGGAAAACAGACTCTGCGAGACATAAGGGAAAAACTTGGAACATGAAATATAAATGGTGTAAATAAAAATAAAGTAGAAATAGCAGAAAAATGGCCAAATACAATATGGAAATACTGGATATAAGCGAAATTAAATAGAAAAAAAAGGAAGACAACGGTTAGTGAAAGGTTACCAACTTGTATATACAGGATCAGCAGGATGGACTAAAGAGGGGGTAGAAATAATATTAAGTATACAGATTACCCAACAAATAAAACAAAGAAAATCAGTGAATGCAAGAATATTATTGGTGGACCTAAAACTGCAAAAAGAAAACCATAATACAGATCTATGCCCTTACAGAAAACTCCACAGAAGAGAAGCATTCTATGAAGAACTTCAAATACAGGTAGATAAAGATAGAGAAAAAAGCAGACACATACTAATAAATGGGGACTTTTCTAAAACAAGAAATAGACAAGGTATAGGATACGGAACAATAGGTAAATATGGAGGAGAAAATGTCCATAACAATAACGGAAAGAGAATGATAGATTTTTGCGTCGAAAATTAAATGCTAATTGGAAATAGCTACTTAGTTACAAAATAATATATAAAATTACTTTTGAGACGACAGTAAGAGAAGCGAAAAGCATTAATAAACTATATAACATACAACAGAGAACCTAAATATGCCACACTATATATGAAAGTAATAACTGGTGTAAGACTCTATACAAACCACAGACTGCTAATAACAGACATCAGTTTTTATAGTAGAAAACCCAGAAATAAAAGAAAATATTAAAAAATAAAAATGGCCGAATTATGGAAACAAGGAAAAGCGGAAAAATTTAAAGGTTGGGCTAGAAGAGACCCTAGAGGGATGAAAAACGAAAGAAGCAGAATAAGGCAATAATTGAACTATAGAAAAGAAGTGTATAATACTTCTTCTTCTTCTTCTTTGTCCATCCCTTATACCCTAAGGTGTCGGGTCCTCTATCCATTTTCGAAATCTCTTCCTGTCCCTAGCGATTTGTTTAGCTTCTGCCATGCTTTTCCCCCTCCTTTCCACTTCCTTCCTGATAGTTTCCATCCATGTTTGCCTTGGCCTTCCTCTACCTCTTTTTCCTTCTCTTCTTGCCTCTAATACCCTTCTTGGCAGCCTTTCTTCGCCCATTCGTGTCACGTGCCCAAACCACATTAGTTGTCTTTTCTGTAGTGTTTCGACTAGCGGTTCTAGGTCTAACTCCTCTCTTGTTGTGATGTTCCTCATTCTGTTCCTCTTTGTTCTTCCGACTATACGTCGCAGGTACTTCATTTCCGCAGCCGTTAATTTACTTTTGCTCTTGTCTTGTAGCGGTATACTTTCTATTCCGTATGTTAATGTAGGTAAGTATATTGTTTTATATAGGTGGAGCTTAGTCTCTTTGCTCAGCTCTTTCTTGTTGATTAATGTTGAGTTGATCTGATAGTATACTCCAGTCGCCTTGGAGGTCCGGTTCCTTAATTCATCTGTTACTGTTCCGTCTTGGCTTATTATTACTCCAAGGTACTCATAGCTCTCCACTTGTTCCAATTGCTCTCCTTCACATCTTACGTTCAGGTTTCTTTGTTCTTCATCTGTGTTCTTACTTATTCTCATGTGCTTTTCTTCGTATTTATTGTCATTCCTTTTATTTTAATTTCGTTGTTCCAATTATTTATTGCTTGTTGTAGTATAATACTAAAAACAAAAATAGTAAGGAAAATCCAAAAAGAACCCGGTGATGAAATAACGAAATAAAAGAGAAAATAACGATCAAAAAGAAAGCTTGGAAATAATATACACAAAGTAAGAAAGATTGCGATAAACAGCACTATGTAAATAAAAGAAATGAAGCAAACCAAAAAACCTGGAAAGAATTCGGGAAAAACTTTAAACGAAAATTATCGAGGACAATGGAAAAGAGTTCTGGAAAGTCATCAAAAGACTCGGAGGGAAATATGAAAGGCAGGTATGGAGCATAAGAAATAATAAAGGCATCGTCAAAATAGAAAAAGACAGAATCCTAGAGATATGGAGAGAGTGTTATAACAAAAGATTTAAGGAAAATGATAATATCAGAAGTAGAGAAAGAGCAAAAACAGTTCAAAAACAAGAAGAAAAAAGAGACATAGAACTTTAAAAGGTGATAAAATCAGTAGAACATATAAAACTAAAAAAGGCAAGAGGCAGATATGGCATTGCTATAGAAATGGTAATGTACGGTAAAGAAAGAGTACTAAAAATACCAGATTACATAAAAAAGGAGATAAAAATGATTACTACAATTAGCTGATAGCTGTAATTGCTTTATTACACGGAAGCTATATTCAAGAATCCTAAAAAAAATTACGAGAAGAAGTAGAAGAAAAACTATGTGAAGAACAAGCCGCTTACAGACCATAAAAACAAACGCAAGACCATATATTTGTACAGTCACAGAAAAAATATTAGAAAGGGGAAACTCAGTGCACCTGGCATTCATAGATCTAAACTCAGCTTTCGACGCAGTGCCTAAACAAACCATATAGAATGCATTAACCGAAAAGATTGTGACGTGAGATGAGCACTTTTAAGAAAGGCGCTTTAAAAATTCTGGAAGTTATTTTAAAAACATATAGCAGAAGTCTTATTGTTTTGTAAGAAACAAAGTAAAAGAGAAATGACAGTAGAACTAGAGGACTACATTCTTCTTAAGAGCTAAAATGCAAAATAATCTTTGGATCAGGCTTTATGGTGCATAAAACCTTTAACTTTTAATAAATAAATTTTAATAGATGCAACCAGATCAGTTATGCAGTTTAAACTTAAAGGAAAATATAAAAATATGAGCTTTATAAATGTGCATGCTCACACTAAAGCCACAAATAAAGAGAACAAAACAGATACTATGACAAAAATAAGAAAATAATGTCACAAATGATAACTTTAAAGTAAAGTTAGAACTTTAGGCCTTGGTACGTAAAGAGAAAGTGTATAATCCAGTAATAGGATATTATCTATCTATACATTTGAACAGAAAAGAAACAAAGAAAAGGCTTTTAATTTACACGAGGAGGTATATGCGTACAAAGACAGCCTATACATTTGAGCAAAAAATAAAAAAATACAGCTGATATGAAATTTGTCGTGTCGCGCTCTGAACGCTTAATTTACACGAGGGGGTCCGTGCGTTTGTGCACGTCGGGGTCGTTCTCACTCCTTACCGAATGACCGGGCGGCCGCGGCTATCAAGCAGCTGCATTGGCAATCGCAAAAAGCGCATCTGCCACGGCTATTTGGTTTGCTTCCGTCGAGCGGAGCTTCGATTATAACTTAAATTGTTCCACATTTTCGATCCGGGAAAATAGCCGATTCAGTTAAAAATTTGTACGTTCCCACTTTGTAAAAATTTGAGGGAAGGCGGGTGATAAATTGTCAGCCTAAGATGCAAAAAATATTTATTTGCAGGCAATCCCTTGTAGCAGACATACAAATAGTAACAGGAACGAATTGAGGCTAATCGAATCACAGGTGAAAGAAGCCTAAGAATCATATCGACAAACTTCCAAAATAAACAGATATATGAGGATACTTGAAAGTTATCAATCCATAAGGGTATAATAAATCAAATAGACCATTTCTTAGTAAATGTAAGGAATATAAAAGTCGTACAGAATGTGAGAACCTTTAACCCAACAGATGCCAGTTTAGGACATTTTCTTGTTCAATTTAAAGTATCCCATAAGAAGAACGATAGAAAGAAAACCTAGAAGTAAACGGAAACAAAAAAATGAATAAGTGCAATAAAGTAATTCATTGCACAACAATATAAAAACAACTTAGATGTAAACATCAACAAACTAAAAGAACCATAGTAAAGAAATAGAAAAGCATAGAAGCAATTTTAGAGGCATTTAAAACATGATTGAAAAATAACAAGTCTTATCAGGACAAACTGGTTCAATAATGCATGCCAAGTGTGACTTATTACTAGAAATCAAGCAAAAACATGCAAGATGAAGATTAATATACAAGAAACAAAAACAATTTATCAAAAGTCAGAACGAAAATGAAGAGGATTTGCAGACGCAAAAAAGTTAGAAAAACTGCAAACTATTTTGTAAATAAACAAATAGAGCTGTCGCTTTGGCTCATACGGACACAAGCTTTGCTCCTCTGTCCGCGAGTCGGCGCAGGCGAGTTTGGGTCTCGCTGGAAACTCATGGGTGTATGTGACGTCCTAGTTTAAGTCCAAGTATAAGTGCATGCTAGTAGGCACAATAAACCCTCGAGGCTTCAGTGCCAGTAAGTACCCTCCAATAAAAAAAATAAAGAAATAAGAAATATTTTCAGAAGGTGGAAAGCGAGGAAAGCTGTTTAAAAGGCACGCTTCCTGTAAAGATAAGAAAGAAAAATTATTATTCGAAAAAAATCAAAAGCGGAAAGAATAATTCAAAAAACCTTAAGAGGTAATAATAAAATATCTAAAATATTGCGCGATAAACCGAATAATTGATAGAAAAAATAGAAAATATATACGAAATAACTCCGAGTTAAGATAATCAAAAAAAATGTGTGAAGCAAATAGTCGGAACTTATATTATGTCCTGCAATAAAAGGGTAACCGGGTGGGGAGTTTGCTTTACTAGAATTCACGTATAAATTTCTGGGAAACTATCTAAAAGCTAGTTTAAATGATATAGCACAAACAGTAATGGGTGACTATCATTACGGTTGCCGCAAAATAGGTCGATGAATTATCAGATATTTGTAATAAAGCAAGTAATAACAAATAGTTGTGTGCACAATTTACCCCTATTTCTAACATTCTTTGATTTTAAAAGGGCATTCCACAAAGTCAAAAGAGGTAAATTCTACTAAGCCATGGAAGACAGGTATCACGATCAAAATGACAAGTTTCATAAAAATAACATTAATGGCCTTTCAAAATAAAGTTCGTGTTGGTGGATGCATATTGGAAATCTTTAATGTTAAGGCCTTAGATAATGAGATGCTTTTTTATCGACTCTGTTCAACCTGATCTTTTAAAATAAAAAGAAAGAACTAATTATATATACTAGAGATACAATATGTACAAGATTACTCTCCTATGATTTTCAATAACATTATGTAACAGCTAATAAAGATAATAATTATAAATTTTTGGAATGCAAATATTGGTAGTAAATAATTTGACATAATCAGACTCCTAATAGTTTTTTTTTCACACGGCTCTAACTACCCGTATGGGAGCACGGGCTGCAAACTGAGAAAGTTGAAACTCTCATATGTTCGCCTTCTCTGCCCGGTCATCGTGCATCATCTCTGGTGCGGGGCGATGTGGCAAGCACTAAGACGCCTAAGACGGCCGCCATTATTACCCCTTGTTCGAGTGAACGCAGGTACTCAATTATTTTTAGTGACTGAGTAGGCCACTCGCCAGGCATCAGAGAGCACCGGGAATTGAACCTGAGTCCGTCAGCATCGCAGCCCGCCCCTCAACCACGGGACCACGCTGGCTTAAACAATACTATTAGAATAAACATAATCAACAAAAAATAATAAGAAGGCTACTTTTAAGAATTATATAAAGAAGAAAATATACCCCAGTACAGAGAACATTATTAAATAGCAATAATAGCGAAGACAACAAGAATATAAATCGGAAATAGCCTAATAAACACAATTAATTAATTATTACAAATCCAAATATCCTACTACTCTATAATAATCATATACTGACATTAACAACTTTATCTTTAGAATTTTTGGCATTCCGCAGCAATTGTAATAAACATTATAAGATTCTATCCTAAAACATAAGTTAATAGCATTAAAACAGGCTTTCCACGAGCGTGAGACTTTCATGTATAATGCAATCAAACTCATAGTAAAAAGCTATTAAAAATTGATATAAAGAACCACCTAAATACATTTGTGTGAAGATATTTTATTAACAAATACGTAACTCGTTAACGAAATAAATAAAATAGCCATAAAAGATAAGAACAAAAAACTTATATAAAAAAGAAAAATAAAACTATAAACAAAGATGTGCCATGTTTCCAAAATTGTCCTAATGTAAACCAAAAAGTTTGATAAATAGAAAATCATAAATAAAATCTTTATTGTTTATTTACATTGATTTTATTTCTTATTAACGCATTAGATGCATAATACATTTTTTAATGTGCTTTCTCTTTTATATTACTTACTAAATATTTTTGGCTTTATCTCCATTCCTACTTTAGTTTGCACTTTTATGATCTATTTTTTATAACATTCTAAATTGATTTTAATTAGTCACACATCTAATACTATAATTTTATTTATAATATATATGTATGTAATGATTAAATAAAAAAAATTCTAATTGCATTAACATTTAATTTTAATTAACGTTTTGTTCTAAATATTTTGTTATTTTACTTGCTTTAAAATTTTTCTTGAAATCTTACTCTTTATCAATTTCATATATTTTCTACACAAGGACTGTTAGTTAAATTTTAGAATTTCCTATGATAGAACATATAATTCATTTACTTCACACCACACTATAAAAACCTACATAAAAAGGCACTTTTAAAATGATACCTAAAATAACAACGACCCCGCGATTTCCTGCTGAAATAAAAACATCTTATTGGTAGTGAGTAATAAAACCATGGCATACGCAAGAAGAGCAAAAAATATATATCAGTAAACGTACTTCGGTAAATCAGCGTCTTAGTTTACTATTTTGCCTCTTCCAGTCCGTAGTTCAAATCTCGCTATTGATTCGGCGCCATTGCCATTCGACTAAGGAAAACAAAAACCCAAAGAAGAAAAACACTAAACGTAGCAAGTTCGATTGTAAAGTTGAACTTGAACGATCACTCATCGCAAAATTTTCAGTATCAGTAGAGAGACATTTATTTTACGTAAATAATATGAATGCTATTTCAATTATATAAAAAAAAGCACTTGAAGATTTACACAAATTTATTTATGTAGATAATAATTTCTTCTTATTGTTAATAATTTAATGTTAATGATATTTTTAATAAAATAATTGTTGTTTTTGAGTGAAGATTAAAGCACAGATTTTTAACATTTGGTAAAATGGTTGTTCAAAGACGTCTACTGCATTCCAAAAATGCATGAAATACTAGTCTAGAACTGAATACAACTAGTAAAGCTATAGAAGAAAAACTATGTGTCTAAAATTTGTGTGGGGTAATTATTTGAATTAATTGGTTGAAACAAACACGAATATTCGTTTATTTTTTATACCTAAAATTTGCTATACTTATTCAATCTAGTTTTTTGTGATTATTTTGTATTTCCCAAAACATAAACTTTTAATAAAAAGAGTCATCATAAAAATATTGTAAACACCCTGACCTTACTAATCCCAGCAGTTGCAATACAGCTATAAAAATCTTATGAAATGCTTATCGCCCATTATCAACAGAGAGTGTTAAAAGCTTTGAAAAAGTCTTTATTAGTTCACCGCAGAAACCTTGCCCCCTCTCTCTATGTAATCTACATATGTAACAAAAATAATACAAGAAACATTGTAAACAGTCCTAATCCCCTTCAAAGCAAACAGCTTGGAACATCCAACGTTCCAAATTTCTGTAAAAGCTTTTGTTAGAATCACAAGCAACTGTCTCGTTGTATTGGCTTGAATCAATCCAAGGCAAGTCCTTAAAACTACACCACTATGTTTGTTCTGCTTTGGTAACAATACACACGAAACGAGATCTTCCGTCAAAATTTCACACAGCTTCCGCAACTCAACTTCTAGTTCTCGGATTAGATTCAGCATTTTCCGGTGTTCTGTTTGTTGCTGGTTTTCGAAAAAAAATTTTGTACCAGATTTCCTACCATCTCTAAATTGGTTATGCGCACTAATCAAGTTAGTCAATCACGGGGAGTTAGACGACGCTTAATGACCTGGAATTAATCAAAAACACAAAATTTACTCCCAAAAATCTACGTAAGTCAAAACAGCAGACGGTATCGCGACGCGACGTATACCGCAGGATGGCCTCCAGAGTTCGTACTCCGGACCGGTATACTAAAAACTGATGCACGAAGGTCTTCAGAGTGCTGTTGCAGAAAAGATGCTGGATTATAAGTTTTAACGATACGTTGCTTATCGCGCAGGCGGATCAGTTGAAGACTCTAAAATCGCACGCTAACAAAGCGCTAGAGATGCTTAAAACGTGATCGAAAGCGCCAACTTAAAATTCAACGCAGAAAAGGCCGAAGAGCTATTTTTCAGCCTTATTGAGCGGCTAGCGCGTCTACTACAAGGACCAGATTCGAAACGTTAAAGTAAAAATAAATAATAGGCTTTTGTGGGAAAGCCACATCAGAACGCCACGTGACAAATAAAACAGAATTTCCACAAAATCGATATAGTGGCTCGCTTAACGTGAGGTAATAACGGACATCGTCAACACTACCTACTCTCAAGAGCATGAGATCGTCGACGGATTTGTAAGTCGAAGTAGGGGACTTTGCAAATATACTCTTGGAAAAAATTTAACTGTTATTTTATTGGACCAAGACGCATGCTGAACCACTGGGCCTTGAGGATGCAGACCATCTAGACAAGGTAGCAGTGGCGAGCGACGACCCGCTGATATTCTATATTATTTTTGATTGAGAGCCAAAACCAGAACAAGGTGGGGCAGAGACGGAAGACAACAAAAATGGAGCACCAAACGCGGATATTCCTCCCCACAATCACTTAACAATTCCTTAACTGGTAAAAGTTAGAAACGAGAGGTCATCAGCGATTCCGAGTCACCTATTCCTGACTCATACTTTTATGGTTCTTCCAGGTCCTGCACTAAGGCGAATGCCGGGGCAGGTAACATTACAGTCAAGATACTTGTAAGAAGTATGAACAGTGTTTAAGACAGAATAGAGGTAAAATAGGTTTAATGCGATAATGCCAGTGGAATGTCGAAAGACGGAGCACCGGCCAACTAGAATATAAGTTTTATCTATAAGTCTTTATGTAATCTTGTGCGGTTAATAAATTGCATTGCATCATTCCTAAAAACCCTTTGAATAATTTCCACAGATTCAGATTCACAATTCACATTGTAATGCAACGATCACACGTTACATATGCTCATTTACCAGCATCTAACTCTTCCGATTAGTGAAGACGTTTTTAATTACCAACGAGCATTACAAACTTACTAACGAGCTGACAGGTTATATGGAAGCGATATAAACTATTTTCATCATAATAATATTGATACTTTAAGGAACTGTCTTGTACGTAACTTTATTATTTTGTGTCGTATTCTAATTTTATTTTTATCTATAAAAAGTGAAGTAGTAAGTAACGTAAAATAGTACTAAAAATCACACAAATATTGTTACTGTATTAGCTAACGTTTTAAAATAATTTGGAATATATGTTGCAAAATTTCATATTGTTTTAAAAATTATATTAACTTTGATTTGAAAATTTAAGTAAAATTGGCATAGAATATTTTGAACAAGCTACCATCGCAACCCCATTTACGAATCAAGTCTAAATTGTTAGCATTTTCTTAAGGGAAACTTTAAATAGAATCACCAAATATAACACAGAATCACTAAAAAAGAACTACGAGTCTTACTCGCAAGATTCGTACCTCTCGTTGGGTAGGCAGATTGAGACCCCGAGTGAAGAGCTAAACTCTTAAAAATGGCATCAAAGCCAATGCCGAAACGTCAAATTTTCTATATATTTTTATATATATATATATATATATATATATATATATATATATATATATATATATATATATATATATATATATATATAATAACATATATATATATATATATATTGTGTGTGTGTGTATTGAATACAGGGAAATTTCTTTTTGCAACAAGAAAACCATTTTTGGTCACTAAAAAAATTGAAAAACCAAAAACAGATCAATGAAATTGCCATGCACCTTTATCCATTTTTCAATGCGAAAGTCATGAAATAACGTCCAATTTTTTGTCAAAAAAAACAACAAAATTTAATAAAATTCACCAAAATTTTTTTTTCATTTACAAATACCGTAGAATAACTGCAAAAGTGATGTGAACTGAAAAAATTGCTAGAGCATCTGAAACCTAAGCTCAGTCGACCGATGTAAGTTTTCGACTAATTGTGAGCTCTCGCAAATTCGTTAAAACCAATATCAAAACTTAAAAAAATTTCAATGTATTTCTAAATTTCCATAAAGCTTTAACTTTAAGCTCCCACCAATTCTTACAAAAAATATTTCAAGTCTATGTTTCTGAATAAGATTTCAAAAATGGTTGAAGCTTGAAATATTCTTCAAATTTTCTCGCGGTCTGTTGGCCGTCTCCATTCTTTTGATCAAAAAAAGGATATGTTTCAAAATAGGTTTCAACAGTAAATAATTTCAAGTAAATGACGAAGAATTCACGGGATTAGTACAATGCTTATACTTTTTATTCAAATTTTTTATTACACATACCGAATTAAAATTACATCCTCCGAAATTCTTTTCTACCTGCGCACTCGATCAAGCTCCTATAAATTACTATAGTAGGCGTTTTTTCGATACGTAGAATATTTAAATAATTGTTTAGATTAATTTTTAAATTTTTTAACGAGTGTTTGTTTACGTTTGTATATATCATATTATATTCTTCTACAAGTTGAATCAGGTATTGTCTTTGATTTTCTTTTTTTGCCAATGCATTTATATAATCTTGGGTAAGTTATATACCTCTTTCTGGGACATCATTGACAACATGTAGTTCTTTTATTTTTTGCCTACCGTTTTTGTAATGATCATTATTCTCCCATTCATCAATATCAAGGGCAAGAAAATCTTTATTAATCTTAAATCTATCAAATAGCTTGATGAACGAAGGTAGTATGAAATGATCGATATCGACATCTTTTAAATTTTCCATTTCTTCTAGAGATTTTACATAAAATTGTTTGCTTGCATCGCTTGGAAAAAAATTATCTTCGTCAATCTCATCATTCAGGCTCAATTTCTCCACAATTTTCGATTTTGTGTTTTTTGAACCAAACGTACGCTCAGAGCTTAACTACGCCACATTTCATATCAGCTGTCTTTGTTTACTTTCTGTTAAAATGTATAGTAGAATATATATGACTGGCAAAGTCCATGACATTGGTCTAACTAACAGACGATTCGTTTATAAGGAGTAACAGTAATAGCAGATATATTAAAACAATAGTGTAGGTGCAACAATTATTGTTTTATTCACTTTGAATTTTTTTAACTTCTTCTAAATTCTGTGCTTACTCAAGAGATGACCCTAGAAAGCTTTTAAGGGCGGGGTTTAAAAACTAAAAATATTGCACTATAAGTCATCAATTTAGAATGTTTTAAAATTTTACCATTAACCTATCGAAAAGTGCCCTTTGAAAATAGAGCCAATTTTTTATAAAGCAGATAAAACTTTTCAAACTAATATCTGTATAGTTGGCATTTTTCTACATATTTTTTTAATTGACTTTCTAAAGAGAACAGAGTTACAATTTATTGTTCAAAAAATCAACACGGGTTCATTTATTTATATTAAAAGATGAAACAAACGCGATGTGGTAGACAAATAGTGAAGCTTAAACTACAAGAAATTTTAATTTTATTGGGCAAAAAATAAGGCGAAGGTGAGGCTTCAAATCGGAGGACCACGTTGCACGTCCCGCAAGAAGTCGCTTGGTGGCGATGGCGTGACGAACCGCTGCTAGCCGGCGCTCCAGAACTTGATCTCTCCATCTTCAAATTGATTGACTATTCAATACCTCGGCAGCTTTTAACATTGTTTAAATATGTCCTACCTGAACATTTTCTGCAGGAAACATATACATTTTCATTCTAAACATGCTTCTATGCGACGGCGTTATCGGTTACCCGTTGACAATTTTGTCAACAAAGGCCTATTTTTTTGCTCTAATGACTGGCCTCGAACAATAATTAGAAAAAAAACTACTTTTGTAATTCAGAATTTTGAGAGTCTTGATAAAACTTTAGTTTAATGGAGTATTTATAATTGAACCAAATAGGTAGGAACATAAAAATATTTAAAAAAAAAATACAGCTAATAGCAAGACTTATATCTTTGTTCTCCTAATTGGCTTTAGAATATTCAATTATTCGATTATTCTGACCTTTTCATTATCATGCTCACAAAACCTTTCACGCCGCATACCGCAGCTACCAATATACAGTGCAAATTAGATTATTAAACCTACTGCTGTCAATACACATATGTATACAAATGCGAATAAGTTATAAAAATTAAAGTAACTTGTAGATAAAGATTTTGAAACTCTTGATACGTTAGTGTGCCAGAATAATAATATTATTGCGCTACCCATACATATAGGTAAGTTCGTCTGATTGAAATTCTATTATTTCTGATTTATTCTTATTTATCGAAGATATTAATCAACAAATTGTTTTTTACTTTTTGGGCCTGTTTAATTTTTTTCTAAATACTCATTATACCATTTAAATTAATTTTGTAGATAAGAAGCTTTACTTCTATTTGTTTATCTAGTTACTTTTTGGGGGTCTTAATAATCCTAATTAATTGTATTTGCACTATTACAAAATTTATTTTTGCCTCATTGTAAAATTTGCATTAACCAAATTCACATTACTATAAGAATCTTCCCATTTGTTTTTTTTTATTTTGGTAGTTGTTTTAAATAATAGTTTAACGCAGCAGTGCCACACGGGTTTATAAAAATACAATGTATTGTATTAAAAGTAAATAACTATAATATACAGTGAAGAACTCAAGTAAAAATTAAATATTAATGTGCTTACTGTTGAGAGCTAGACATAAAACCTTACGTGTAGAAGAAAAATACAAAAGAGCAAATTTGAAAAACAGGCGACCTTTATCTTATTCTCAGACTAGTGTCTCTATTGTAAGAAGAAAAGCAAATTAGTACAAGATCACAGATTTTTGAATAAAGTAGTCACTTTCAACAATAAAAATAACATTGCCTCCTCTCAAATTGCATAGTGGCTTATTACAGAATATATTAAATTGCCTGTAGCCACTCCCAATTTCGGTCTTTCATTGATTCAATTATAAATTTTGACAACTATACATGTTTTAAGGTTGTGCAACTAAATATTACATTCTGATTATAACTATTTATAAACAAAAGCAGAAATTACGACACTATTTTTGCTTGAAGAATACTATTATGCTACGGGTGACGTGACTTCCGCTACCCAGCTAGCTTTTTAGGCAAGACGCCTTTCTACACATGTAACCTTCAGGATTTATTTGAGGTCATAAAATATTTGCTACCGCTTTTTTTTAGTTTCAGTTCCTTATTAGTCTCTTACAGTTGATTGTAATGATCAGGTAGTCCTCCTTAGTTAATCTCACTAGTTAATTCCTTAAGTTAATTACTTCTAGTTCGTCTGCTTGATTAGTAAGTCTGTTCAAAATTTGAAATAGTAAATAAAAGGGCCAACCCGTAACCTGGGTGGCGCAGTCTTAGGGGATAACTAAGTAGTAGGGATTCTTAGACTAGCGAAATCAAAATCGCCGCTTCCAGAATGAAAGATTCCACAAGTTATGGGTATTTGGTAAAACAACCGCAGTCGCATCAGTCATCGTCGTTTGCCACAGCCGCCGTATTCAGTTGTGTTCAACTACAAGGGGACACTTCATCAAATTTTAAGTCCAGAAAACGCAACTTCTGTAATATCGGTCGGGAATAGCTTAGTATTCATCCTAGGTGTTGGATTTAATTTTTATAGTTAACAAAGTATTATTAGTTGAGGCATTTTGACAGGCAGCTTTTCTATTTGTGAAGTTTATTGTGGTGATTTAGTGATTCTGTACAAAATTAAACCATTCTTCAAATCGGTGTAAGTGGTTTGAAAATTAACGTCTAAGTGGAAATAGTTGCCTGTAAATAATAACGCAGTGTCGTTCGTAGATACAGCAACAGCTATGTTTGTTGTTACAATGTCTGCCGCAAATATAAGGTTCAGAAACGGTTTCAGAACACCACCCCGTGGTGCACCTGACTCAGATGTATGAATTACGGAAATATTAGTTTAGAGGAAGCAATCACTAAGAATTGTAAGATGAAGTAACAAAGGTGCAGAGGATAAATTTTAACTTATATAATAAGCTACAGTGCTAAATATGGTTAAACGCTGGTCTAATATTTAAAAAAGCTGCAACACATATTTTTCTTTTGTTCTAAGCTTGTTATTTCTCTCTAATTCTGTAATACTTGTGTATTGTGGGCAGGTTGGTCTTTGCAAAATCCGAATTTATGTATAGGCAATATCCATTTTTTAGCAGTAATATTTTAAATATTTTGCATAACTAAAGTACCAAGCTTATGGGAAGATATGAGGAAGGAGAGTTTGGTAATTTGTCAGATGTAAATGTCATAATTATTTGTGCAAATTTCTACGACATAAAGGAGTACGTTAATCTTATCATACTATTACAAATAGTGGATAAAAACGGTAATACTTTTTTAGTAGCTGTTTGAGAATTTAGTTACTAGGCCAAACCTAAAAGTTTGGTGAATATATAATTAATTTTTGTTGAATTTTTGATAGCGGAATCGGTTTCGTTGAAGGATCAACGGGCAAGGTACACCTAGAGAAGTTTGAACGCTATAATCATTAATATTAGAGTTGGCTTCTAAAGGGCTAAAAGATTGTTCTAAATGTTCTGCAAAGCTATTCGTTTTTACTAACCCCTTCGTGCTAGTTTTCCGTCTTGTTTCATTAATGTCGCTATATGATCTGTAAGTTTTCGAATGTTTTTGCCAACAGAGTGGTTACGTATGTTTTAAATGTTTAATTCCACAAGCCTTGCAGTATTAAATTAAGTAAATTTGTTAATCTGTTGTATGCAGTTGTGTAAATGTGTAATTTATTAATTACGTATTTGTTTGGTATTAGTGTAAATATACCAATCTAAGATACTTTTTTAATTGTGTGTAAAGTATTGTACTGCGCTGATGATGTATCTTAGATTTTTTTAATGTAATATTTAAAGTTAGTTTTTCTTCTATGTATTGCTGTTAACTTGTTCAGTTATTTTTTGAGAACACAAATCTAGACGAATTTGATTTTATAATATATATATATATATATATATATATATATATATATATATATATATATATATAATAATAATCATTAAAAAACAAAGCAAAATGGCACAATCAACAACAAATCAGTACAAATATTAGTTGATGCAGACGACATCGCAATAATAGCAAGAAAGAAAGAAGAACTAGTAACTACATACAACAAAATAAAAAAGCATCAAAAGCAAAAGCTCTTGAAAAATAAAACAAATACGTGCAATGCAACAGGAAACAAAAAATAAATGGAAAAATAAAAATTAATAAGTATCAGTACCTTGGGTTCCTTATACATAGAAGAAATGAAAACGCAAACACAAAATATAGAATCAAGCAAGGATACAAAGGACTATATACAAATAAGAGCTTACTGAAGAACAAGAGGCTTACTAGAAGGACAAGAATACAAGTATACAAGACAATGATACGACCAATTGTAATATACGCAGCAGATACGGCAAGTCTGACAAGGAATGAAGAGGAACAATTAAAAATTTTCAAAGGAAAATTCATCAAAAATCATGGAACCAAAGAGAGAACATAAAGATAAGATAACACCACTAATGAATCACGAGATTGAAAAAATACTGAATGGAAAAAAGTAAGAGCAAACAAGACACAAAGGATTAGATGGTATGGACACTTATACAGAAAACAAGAAACATCTCCTCAAAGAATAATCATGGAATGGACACCACTACACACAAGACTGAAAGTAAGACTCAAATTAATATGGAAAAAACAAGTAGAAGCAAAAATCAAAAAATGAAAATGACGAATTAATGATAAAAATTAAAAAAAATGGAAAAAGTCGTATTAAATGCGAAAACGCACCCAGATCTATAACAGAAAGCAAAAGTAAAAAACAACGTGGATGTATCCTCCACAATAAAAAGATTCAAGATTTCGCAAGAACAGCTTAAATTTCTTCAGAAATGTATAACTCATTATTATTATTATTATTATTATTATATAATACTAAAAAAAAGATTACTAAAATGTAATTCTATGAAAGATGCCAATAAAATTATTCAACCTTAAAGAAAAGCAAGTTAGATGCGAAACCACTGATACAGAGAAATTTGCCAGGTTTAGAAGGTTGTTGTAATTAGTCAATTAATAAGTTGGTTTACCATTTGACAAATAAAATTCGTTTGCAACAATCTTCTGCCTTTGTTATGCTTGGCATTCCAATTTTCTGCAGATTACCTAATGAGTTAAATGTCGTTTCGTACTTGTCAATATTGAGTATGTATTTAGATGGACTATAAATCGCTGCTATAATAAAAGATCTAGCTTTGTCGTTAACGTAAATTGCTGAAGCTCAAATTTTGTTTGTCTGAAATAAAGATAATACATAGTGCGATAGTGTAGTGCGTATTATTGCAGCTTCTCTCCATCCACTGTTCCATTTCGATGAATGGTATGATACCATATCTAAGATGGTATTTTAAATACTTTTCGGTCAGTAAAATGTGATCAGACATAATTATTATGTTTGCCTCATTTATTTGAAAAGAGTGTATTATTTACTAGGTCTTGATTACTCCATTTTCCAAATAATATAATAATTAATCTAACATTATATGTGTTACCAAGTTTTATAACATAAGTTCGATTAGTCTCTTTTTAACTTACAGTTGAGTATTTATCTTCATTTGGTAAAAATATAGTCTTGCTTAAATGCATTTAAAGTTTATGGTACAATCAAATATATTGTTTATACTTTTATTCATGTTAAGTACGTATTTTTATTATGCATATTATTTAAATCATATTTTCTATATTACATTATTTATATATACTTTTTACTTTTAAATCTACTATTAAATGCACTTTACCAGCTTTTATTGGTTCTTATTTTTTTAGTTGTTTTATCTTAAAACAGCAATTTGGAATTTCTTTCTTTATTTATTTATTTAAATACATCTTTTAACACCAAAACAACATTTTTACTTTAATTGCTAAGTTACTAAACGTTTGCTTTTTCTGTCTATGCTTTTAGCCTTTTATACATGTAAAAATAAAAGCCTATTGCTTACGGTTTGTCCGTCCGTCGTTGCGTTTTCAGCTTTTTATTTAAATTAAAAAGTGATTAGACAGAAGTTAAATTCAAACCCATGCCCACAGAGTGGTTATCCTGACACCTTCATCTTATAATAAAAATGTATATGCAAAAAAGCCCGAGGTATCTGCATAATATTGTTCCCCATCGTGTTCTATTTTATTATATAATATCCTTTAAGTATCCCACTATATTCATGCAATTATAGTCTTTTTCAATACAAATATTAATATTTACAACTTTACTTCAATTGTATATTGTTATAGTAAAAATATTTTGTTTAAGCTGAGAAACATTTTTTGCTTATTTTATTAATCCCAATTAACGTTATACTAATTATTTCTTATAACAATATTCAAAACTAATATAAATTTTGCAATAATCTACTAATAGTATAGCCAGGAGCAACAAGATTACTTTTCACAAGATATTGCAAATAAATTTGCAGTAAAAGTAATAGCATGTTAACCTTCATACTATAAAACGCTATCTCAGAAAAAATGCGAGATAGCCCTGTAACTCCTATATTGATGTATAGGGCATTTTATAGGCTTTTGGACGCTGATTTCAAATCCGGTTTTCGGTTTTATCTCCATTTTACGGTTTCCGAATTATTCGCGTTAACTCATAAAATATGACTGTACTTTCCGGACCTAGCATTTTAGTAATTTGATAAACCTTGATGTCTTTTACAAATTTTCTCTTTGATAAACTTGCTAAAATATTTTTAGAAAGTTTGTTAAATAGGATTAATCATTTTTAGACTTATTTCTTCGAAAATCGTCACTGTGAACATAAATTAATATTTAAATTGTAAACAGTATGCAAAAATGAATAAATCAATATATTATGTAATTAGTTAAAAAAATAATTAGCACCAGTTTTCAATAGCTATTTCAGTACACGATACATTATTAAGCAATAGTCGCTTTGTTTGGGATTGAGCAAGCGAAGTGTAAATTTGGTTACAATTGGTTTCATGTTCAATTTTCGATATAATCTACTATACATTTGAACAGAAAGTAAACAAGGACAGCTGATATGAAATGTGGCGTAGTTAAACTCTGAGCGTACGTTTGGTTCAAAAAACACAAAATCGAAAATTGTGGAGAAATTGAGCCTGAATGATGAGATTGGCGAAGATAATTTTTTTCCAAACGATGCAAGCAAACAATTTTATGTAAAATCTCTAGAATAAATGGAAAATTTAAAAGATGTCGATATCGATCATTTCATACTACCTTTGTCCATCAAGCTATTTGATAGATTTAAGATTAATAAAGATTTTCTTGCCCTTGATATTGACGAATGGGAGAATAATGATCATTACAAAAACGGTAGGCAAAAAATAAAAGAACCTCATGTTGTCAATGATATCCCAGAAATAGGATATATAACTTACCCAAGATTATATAAATGCATTGGCAAAAAAAGAAAATCAAAGACAATACCTGATTCAACTTGTAGAAGAATATAATAAGATATATACAAACGTAAACAAACAAACATTCGTTAAAAAATTTAAAAATTAAGCGAAACAATTATTTAAATATTCTATGTACTAACCCTGTGAATTCTTGGTCATTTACTTGAAATTATTTAATAATGGAACTTATTTTGAAACATATCCTTTGATCAAAAGAATGAAGACGGTCAACAGACCGCAAGAAAATTTGAAGAATATTTCAAGCTTCAATCATTTTTGAAATCTTATTCAGAAACATAAACTTGAAATATTTTTTGTAAGAATTGTCTTAAAGTTAAAGTTTTATGGAAATTTAGAAATACATTGAAATTTTTTTAATTTTTGATATTGGTTTTAACGAATTTGCGAGAGCTCACAATTAGTCGAAAACTTACATCGGTCGACTGAGCTTAGGTTTCAGATGCTTTAGCAATTTTTTTCAGTTTTCACATCACTTTTGCAGTTATTCTACGGTATTTGTAAATGAAAAAACCATCCAAAAAAATTTTGGTGAATTTTTTAAATTTTGATGCTTTTTTTGACAAAAAATTGGACGTTATTTCATTACTATGATCTGTTTTTTTCGTTTTTAAATTTTTTTAGTGACCAGAATCGGTTTACTTGTTGCAAAAAAAATTTCCTTGTATTAAATACACGGTTTTTGAAGTTTTGCCATGGTATGTTGACATATGTGAAGACCTACAATTTGTAAAACAAAATTTGAGCGTTTAAAGACGATTTTCCCATGTTAAGTAAATGGAAATTTAATTTGTCTGCAGGCACGCGAAAATAATGGTTACCACTGAGTTTTTTATTTCAAAATAGTTATTTACCACGAAAGGAAGACATTGAACTAGTCGTCTCAAAAAAATTCGCGATACCAGTACTTGCATACTAAGGAGCGCGGAAGCTAATCGATGTGCTTATTATTGCTTGTTGGTTTTATTAGTAAACGCATTGATTTCGTTCAGTCAACATGCCAATGGAGTTACGCAGTTCTAAAAAGGGAGTATTTTTAATAGGGGACGTAAAACATCAAATTACTGGTTCAAAACTTCCCTCCAATGAACAAGTACTGACAGTTATGTTCCATAATATTCGTGAAGTAAATGTAAGGGTCAATGAAAGCGCAAATCTTACTATTTGTGAGTGCATTATTTATTGGGAAAAGGCACGTATACCGACTAAATCTTTACCTAACTGTGTTAAGAAATTAGTTACTTTATTATATCTTGTTTTGTGAAATTTGCAAAAAAAAATATGTCGAGCAGCGTCGACAAGAGTTTGTTACAAACTTAGACAATTTGTTTGATATTGCATGTGCCGATGCGCTTCAATTAATAAAGATAAATTAAGTTAGAATCTTTTTGCAGTGGCAGAGAGAGCCAGGTCGACCTGGTCACTTAGCTGAAGTGCCTTAGAAACATTGAGAAGCAAAAGCGGCATGCTAAATATTTTTCATCCTTAACTCCTTCAACATTATCTTATAAACTACTATAAGAAAATTCGTCTTCTGATTTTGAAATAATGGATTTACAAGAAAATTTGCCCATCCCAACTGAGAGCACATAACCCAATACTAATAAAACTTCTATGAGAAAAAATTTTATCATTCAAAAATCAGTGGCAGCATTAGATAAGTGTCAGTTAAGTATGAGAAATTCTGTTTATTATTGAAGCAACTATAGAGGCACTTGGACATAACACTGACGAATTTTTTATAAGCAAGTTTTCCATTCAAAGAATTCGCACGGAAAAGCGAAAAGAGCGCGCATAAGCTATAAAAGTTGATTTCCAAAACGAGATACCGAATACTGTAACTGTCCACTGGAATGGCAAACTGTTGCTGGCTTTAGATGCACGAAAATCTAAAGAAGAACGTCTACCGATAGTTATTTCTTATAATAATAAAGAACAACTTATCGCTGTGCCAAAATTGTACAACTCTTCAGGAACCGAACAGGCACAGGCTGTTTGGAACGCTGTTATTGACTGAAATCTTGAAGATAAAGGCAGATTCTCTGTTGTGATACTACTGCTTCAAATATAGGTCGTATTAATGGTGCCTGTGTGCTCGAACAGAAACTGAATAGAGAAAAGCTTATTTTTGCTTGCAGCCATCACGTCTACGAATTAGTATTAAAAGGCGTATTCGAGGTAAAAATCAGCCAAGTGACCACAAGCCCTGACATTCTATTGTTCAAAAGTTCCGAGAAAAGTGAAAAAATGTCGATCTCTAGAGAATACAGAGCTATACAGAAAACCTATCATGCCTGAATGTTTCAGAAAGTGACAAACTGCTAGAATTTTACCAAACTGAATTGACTAAAGAAATTGCTAGAAATGACTATCGAGAATTAATAGAGCTTTCAATAATATTTCTTGGCAGAGATACAAAGAAGAAATTTAAGATTCGGCGTCCAGGCGCCATGCACCAAGCTCGATGGATGGTGAGAGCAATTTATTCATTAAAAATATCATTACTTAGCTCTCAATTCAGAATTTCAAACAAGGATAAAGCAACACTCTTAGACGTCTGCTTGTTCATCGTGACATCCTACGTCAAGCCTTGGCTGCAATGCACTTTAGCGGTAAAAGCACCTTACCAAAATTTGTGCTTTTTGAAGGCTATGAAGGCTTACGACACAACCGACAAAGGCGTCTCAAAAGTAGCTTTACAAAAGTTCTGCCAGCATTTATGGTATCTGACAGATGAAGTGTCTGGCTTGTCTCTATTTGACGATGATGTAGACCAAGAAACTAAAGTAAAAATGGTTGCTACTTCAGCCAAAAGATATCCATCAGCCCACGGTAAACGCTACATCCCATCGAAAGAAAGAAACTTTGTGGCACACTTTGCGGTTAGTCTGACAAGTAAAAATATTAGTTTTCCTTTGTTTTCTTTTATCACTTTGCTATACGATAACTGGTCTCGCAGTTTAATTTCAGAGAAAAACATCGATAACTTTATTTCAATCAAAACCATGTCCTTGTTCAATCGACTCAAAATTGATGACAGTTTTCTCAACGAGTGTCCTACTTCAAATAGTGCTTTATTTCAACACGCTAAAAAGAAGGTGCGGACACTGAAAGCAGTTAACGGTTAAGTTAATGAAAGACTTTCATGGCTTAATCACTGGAGGAACAATAGCAAGAACGCACATATATATCCTGACTGTAAAAAGCAAACTTTGAAAAGAAAATTCAATAAATAATGTCATTTTATAACGTGGGACACCCTAATATAACATATTAACATATATATATATATATATATATATATATTATTTATATAAATAAAATATAAATATATTTATATATATATAATTTTGTCCATAAACTAAAAATCTTTGCATTTTGTATATATCAGGCCTTTCAAGGTAGATTACCATTTAAGCTGTATTTGAAAATTATATCCATTTCTAAAATGGCAAGCATGACAAGGAAGAGATACAACTTCAACTTCAATTCTAGAAACTATAAGAGATAAGAAAGGTGTATTATTTTCTAATATTAAAAACAAAGGTACATCAAAATACATAGAAACCGAAAATGTTACGAATAGCTCGATCTGAACCATTTGCAAAAAAGAATTTATTTGGATTGTGGAACTGTCGTACATTAGTAAATACAATTGTTGTTGTTTTATTTTTCTCTTTAATTTATTTCACTTTTATTCTCAGAGTATGCTGCACTGTAAGTACTAATTGTATTATAACTAAAAAATTAAATAAATTAGAAATGAAAACCAATTATTTTCAAACATGTAATGGCGCATAAGTTATAAGTGATATATTCGTACTATAAAATAAGGTTAAGTGTTTTTATATATCATATATTGTTATACATAATGCATGCTATCTTTACATTTAGATAAGATTTTATATAATATTTGCAAAACTATAACACAGAGATTTACTTTACAAGTTGTTTTCATATGCACTACATATTGAATTAAGTAACCCGATTAGAATGATTGTTTTCAATTATAAGTAAAGTAATGCATTTTTCTATACCAGATTATTGAAATATGGTACTGAAATTATATAAAAAATCTAAAGAAAGCTAATAATGTAGTGTTTTGTAAGTATTATGAATACTTGAGTTTTAAATTATAACAAATTAAATTAGCATTTCCTTCTCATGTTAAGACTGACAATTTAGGAAAAATGATGTAAAGTTAGGAAAGAGAAGTCAAACTAATAATATAGTTTTAGTTACATTAGATATATTAGAAAAAGAGTTTGGTGTATTAGAAGGGTTAGACCTGAAAATCTATGGGGAACAAGCAGCAACAACAATTTTAGCAATGATACATAATGTGTACTTTTGGATAAAATAATATTTAAACGTAGAAGGGGATGTAAATTCTAAAACAAAATTTACAAGGAAAAAAAGCTTTCGGTTGTCATCTCAGAAATAATATAAAATCTACTAAAAGAACTATACTAAAAAGAAGTGTTTAAATATTTAAATTTATTAAAGGAAGCTGCAAGCCCTAAAATTAGAAAGATAACTAAAACTACTCCGAACTAGGTATATTAAAAATATATTTAATAAAAAGTGTTTAACCTTAAGCTTTAGAAAACTAGATATTCGACACCTTTTATTAAAATGCCTTATTCATATCTTGCCATTTGTTTATGTAACGTGATACATGCCAATATATGTTTTCTGCTTTTCTTGGTTTTACTTGGAGATTATTCAAACAAGAAAAGCGTTTTTCCCTATTCCGATACTAAAATAACAGTTACGTATTGCTATATTTTTCAAAAGTTTTTTCGGAATTTACACTGCAGAACGTTGTTTCGCATATTACCATTACATTAAGGGAATAAGTATACACTTCTTCGTAAATAAATGCATCAAACATCTATATTTATAATTTTAATTATGATATTTACAACATTATTTGCAGACCTTCACACTGTTGACTTTAATACTCTATGATACTGAGTATTAATTACTAATCAAAGCAGAAGAATTAATACACTACTTATTTTGTAAGGAATTATATGTATATATATTCCTAATATTAAAATACGGACCAGTTATGAAAGTTGATCCTACTATTTTTATAAACTCTTTTTGAATTGCATCACTTGACTTACTAGACAATAACAGAAGTTTTTAGCGTGACGTACAATTTATTAATAAATACATTTACTTTAACAAAAAAGATTATTACTGCTTACGCCTTTGGTTACAAAGCAAAATATCGTTTTTCAAGAAAGAGCTTTCTATACCACTACATACATTTGTGCTTTGCGAAAAATATATAATGATGTGTATCGTAGGCTCTAAATTGTAGCAAACATATACTGTTACGATCCCAAAGGGCCTTTGTGGCCTATTAGTGGGAACTATTATTGTACATAATAAAAAAACAATAACTTTTTGCTTAAAAGTTTGGTCTATTTGCACTTTTTACTAGCGAAGCCATGGGCAATTATACAATGAAAAGCGTAAAGTTTGCAGGCGCAATAAAATTCTAGTTTTGTTAATTTCTAATAGATGATGGAAAAACACTAAAACTACTTTTGAACTGGAAAAATCTTCAAGTGTAACACAAAGTGATTAAGAACTCGTTGACTAACGCTTGAACCATTAGCGCTTTTTAATTCTGTACTACACATTTATGCTTCATCAAGCAACAACTTTTAACACTATGATTTTTGGCATCAACAAATGATAATTCAAATTAATGTTATATATGTTCTTAAATACTGTTTTCAATAGACGATCTTCTATTTTAAAAGGATTATATTGTGGTCAATAAGTTCTTACTATAGAGTTAGGTGTAATGGTATTTTCCACGGCAGTTTTACTTCTTGATGCTCCTAATCCAACACCTAAATGTTCCTGCTTCTCTCATAACTAATATCACAATCATTAATTGCCAGACACCATAGTTTTTTGCAGTTCACAAATCAAGAAAGACGGTGGGTCTTTGGATACAACTGCAATAAAATGACATTTTTTCTGATGATAATAATAATATTTTATAATTTGCCCATTAAACTCGTAAAATGTTCATCTACATAATTTTTCCTTTAATTATGTTTTTAAAAATTTCTAAGTCACTAAACCTTATCACATAAATATTAAAACAAGCTATTTGTTAAGTATACAAAAGAATGTAACTTCTAATTTTTTATACCTGTAACAGTCTATTACACATAGCTCAAATCAATATAAATATTCTAATTGATAAGTAATAATTGTATTTAACACAATAAAATATATGCGTTTTTTGTTTTTATTTTTTAAGTTCTTTTGATATTTTTTATAAAGCGGTCACATCTATAAAAATACAATTTGAGGGAAACCGACAGCAATCGTGTTAGAAAGTCTTTACTGCATACCCATATTTACAAATTTTGAAAAATATTCTAACCTTAATTTATTTAATTACCGTTGCTAACAATGTGATGAAAATGAATTAAAAGGGTTTATTTAGACAAATAAAGTAGATCCGCAGATTTACAAGCAAAATGTTTTATAATAAACATTTAAATTTAGAGGGGTTGCCAGCAAAAAGGTATTTTGGCGTCCTAGGCTGACAATTTTTCATCCACCTTCCCTCAAATTTTTGCACGATGGGAAGTGGAACAAATTATAACAGTGAGATTAGTCGGTGCGGTGACCTTACGAAATTAAGATATGCAAAACGATCCTGAAGATAGGCAACCAAACGTTGCTTAGAGCTCAGCCACGCCACATTTCATATCAACGGTCTTTGTTTATTTTCTGTTCAAATGTATAGTATATTAAGAGTTTACCTAATATCATTCGTTATTTACTTATCCGAGAAGAGTAAAAAATTAAAAAACACTGCTCTAGATTATTAGCAAGAAGGAACTGTCTCTTATTACTTAAAACTAAAAATATGTTTTGTATAGCTTAGAGACCACATCTAATCAAGGCACAATTAGTCTTACAGTAAAGCGAGAGGGAGTCAAAGTTACCAAAATCTTCTACTATACATCGTCAAGGAAACTTGAAGTTTGTCTTTTTAAACTCACAATTTTTCACTATTTTGCTTTGTCGAGAAAAACCTAAAATATTTTATTTTTAGGTGTATATTTAATCGTAATTACGTAAGTAGGTTAGTAGTGGCATTTTTTGTATGTTGTTTTTGTAATCACATTGTTGACTTATTTTACATAATTTGTTCAAAAGGCGTCCAGCCAATGATAATTCAAGTTGTACGACTAGGTCGACCTGGATAATTTTATGGACAGATCAGTTGGTAGGTAGACGACGGTAAGGCACATGCAATGTGTGGTCGCCGCATTTGCAATGCATAAAATTTTGCGCAAAGCTGCTAATACTATTCTGATTGTTGAGAAAACTTTTGAAAACGATAGAGTAAGTGCAGCTTGAATAAAAATATGGCAATATTTGCCAACTTTATTATGACAATGCGCCAGCTTAATCAACACATCTCATATACAATTTTGTCTTTTATTGCTCACATTGTTTATTAAATATATACATTATTATTATAAAAAAATTTTTTGTATTGTATGGCTAAATACTTTCTATATACTGTTTTGTTTTATCTCGTATTAGTTGTCAGATTATTAGTTTAAGAGTAACAATATAATGTATAATAATTGTCTGTAATGTAATCTTACATTAACTTGTAAATATAGTTGCCTCTTTTGTTCTTAATATTTTTAGTTAATACTTTTGTAGAATTTAAAAGTTTATATCACCCCATTTTTTCAACCTCATACTTACATGAGTCCTTTAGTTCTAAGAAATATATTATTTACACTGTTACTATCTAATTAGTGCTTAATTATTACCTAATTTCCTGTTCCAAATGCAAACTGTAAATAACTAGCTCACCATTGGTTATGATTTTATGTACATTTTATGAAAAATTCATTTCCTATATAATTTAAAACGCTACTGTCCTAATAACTGATTAATAGAAAGCAAATAATATGTATTTTTATTTTTTAGGTATTTAATTTTAGTTTATACTTATATTGTGGAAAATAAGAACCACAAAATATAAAAATAACAGCCAAAAACAGAAATCACGAATACATGAAGAAGGTATTTTAAAGAAAAGTTTAAAAAAAACAAAAAAATATAAATTTAAGGACACTCCATACATAATAAAGAACAGTGACTTGAAAACAACGAAACACAAAATATAACAAAAGAAGAAGTGAAAGCGGTGATCAAAGAAAACTGCATAACAGAAAGCACCCAGATACGACCAAATAGCACCAGAACTAACCAAATATGGAAGGGCTAGTATGGTAGAATTGATGACCAAGATATGCAGACAAGCGTGGGAGTTCGAGAAGATATCGGAAGACTGGCAAAGAAACTACATAGTACCGATACATAAAAAGGGAAACACAACTGAATGTGACAAATACAGGGCCACATAAATTTTGGAAAGAAGAAAGAAAAGAACAGCTAGAGACAGCGAAAGCAACATATAAAGAGAGACGACAGACATAGAACCATATTTTGACATTAAGAATGACTATGGAGAAGACAGAAAAAGGGATTTATACCTGGCTTTCATTGACTTTAAAGCCGCTTTCAATACCGTGTCTAGAAAACAGATATGAAAAGTACTACAACAACTAAAAGTAAATGAGAAGCTGAGAAGAGTAACGAAGAGTGTATATAAGGAAGTAAAAGGAATAGTGAGACTAGGAGGAGAACAACCGAAGAAAGCTAAAAATAGGTAATTGAAACATGGAGTCGGTGAAAATCCAAAACTTGGTCCACGTAGGTGATATTGTGGTCTTAGCAGTAAGGTAGAGAACAACTACAGACAGCAATAAACGTGTGGAAAGAGCAAATAAAAGCAGTTGGTCTAAAAAACTATATCGGAAAAACAAAAACAATGTACGCATCGAAGCAAAAACACAAACTAGCACAAAGAATTAAAATAGATAACATAGACATAGAAGAAATACAAATATATGAGTATTTAGGAACAATAATCTCAAATTATGGAAGAATAGAAGCGAAATATTCAATAGAGTGAATAAAGCAAGTGAATTATATTACATTATAAATTATAAACAGAAGTATAATAGGAAAAAGAGAAATAAGGACAGAAACAAAGCTACACGTATATAAAACAGTATATGTCCCAATTTTGAATTTTGGGGCAGAAAACTGAACTATGCTAGACAAGTAAAAATCCAAGATAACTACAGGGAAAATAATGTACCTAAGAAAAGTAGCTGGGAAAACGAGAAGACATAGAATAAGAGACCAACTGCAAAAAATACTGCAAGTAAACACAATAGAAATTAAACAATTAAAATGGTATGGGCATACAAAACGAATGGCAGAACACCGAATCCCAAGAAGAATTTTAAAAGCAAGAGCAGAAGGCAGAACACCAAGCTGTAGGCCAAGTAGAATGTGGACAGACAATATCTAGGAAATGGCAGAAAGAAAGGAAAAACTATCGAGAAAGTAAACACATTGACAGAAGACAGAAAAAACTATAAGAAATAAATAGAGGCACCCGACGCCGTCTAGGCAAAGAGGGAAAAGAGGAAGAAAAAAAGTTTCTACTTATATTGAGTACCTTATATTAAATATTTTAGTATTTAATAAACTTGTAGCATAAAATATTTTTATCTTTCTGAAAATTCAAAATTTATATATATATATATATATATATATATATATATATATATATATATATATTTGTATACAGTTAGTAGGATCTATTCTCAAAAAATTGAGTATTTGAATATTCCTGCATAGGCAATTCATATTATTGTGCACAACCACCTTCAAGTAAGAAAAACTTTGTTCCCTTTGTATATACTTTCCTGGGACGCGGTGGCTCAGATAACCAGTCGGCTCTGTCCTCTAGCCGGCGCACGCGAGTTCGAATCTCACTCAACCCATGGGGGTGTGTGAGTGTCTTAGAATAAGTGCATGTTAGTGGGCACAATAAGCCCTTGAGATTGCAATGCCTGTAAGTGCGCCAAAAAAAAATACTCTTCGCCTTAACCGACAAGCAAATAAAGTATTACGTATCTAAAAACAAACTAGGATTTATTTTTGTCGCGTGTCTATTAAAGCCGAAAACAAAATATAGGTCTTTGAAGATAAAAATGCAATCGCGTTAGATTCTGGAAGAAACATAGCAGAGTTAATTCAACAGCCAATTTAGGGATACAGAAGAGCACAAGGTGTAGTAAAACAAATTTTAAAAGATTATAACAATTAATGGTGTAGTGCAAAACTTTCCTAGTGTTGTATGTATTTCATCGTATATTGGTATCACAATAAAAAGGGGCCTTACTTTAAAAAACAATATAAAAAATATCAATATGTAGCAGACTTTTCAACTTCTTCTATTAGATAATTTCTTCTGAAATACTCTAAAAAGCCTTCGAGAAATCTTGACGGATTTAGCCTTTGTGGGCTATATATGTCTACATTATATAATGCAAAGTATCCACAAAGAAGGTTCACATAGTAAGAAAGCGAGCAGAGAAGGTGGATTATAAAATATACTTTAAGAAGATGCATGAATGTAGAAGCATCACGGCAATAAATGATAAAATAATAGAAAGTGTCAACGAGTTTACATACTTAGCAAGTGTTGTGGTCGGAGAGAACAGGGCGTTAAAAGGCGTTCCGTTTTGAATAAATAAATCAAAAAGTAAGTTGATACGACTGTTCAGTGTTTGGAATGCGAATGGCATTTCAACCAATACTAAAGTAGCTGAGTTTCATGTTACAATAAAATCAGTGTTGTTATATGATTCCGAAATGCAATAGGTCTCGAATAAAATACAGCATAAGTTACAAACACTAATAAACAGGTATCTGAGGTCAATTTTAAAAATTTGGTGATCTGGGCCAATATCAAAATGCAATTTTCTTATCCGTTGCCTAAAAATAAGTGGATTAAAAAACAGCCACTAAAAGGGTACACAAAATTTAACTTTTGTCACACTTACATCTAAAGGAAAAATTAAGCTTATGGCTCGATTAGGTAGAGTTCAAACAACTATTTTATGGTTATATATATACATATATGTATATACATATATGGTTTATATATACATACAATAATACTGGAAACCATAAAATAGTTGTTTGAACTCTACCTAATAGAGCCATAAGCTTAATTATTCCTTTAGATGTAAGTGTGACAAAAGTTAAATTTTGTGGAAAAACTCCAAAACTGAGGTAAAGTGTGCCGAATCGTCGTTTTGCATAAAATGGCAAGCTACTGTTGTAAACAATCTTTAAATGCATATCATTGATTTTGCAACAAAACTAAGCAATTGGTCTCAAAACAGTAATAGTCGAAAATTAATTTACCGAAAATATGTTGAGTACGTCAAACCTAACGAATGGCCTAATCTACTTATCCTACTTAAAAAAGCACACCGTTCAAGTTTGAGTCACTTAAAATTATGACTAACCGTAAGATCTTCAGACTTTATTTAAATATATCTTTTATTTTTGAAATTTGAGACAGATTAAGTCGATTGATGCAGAATATCGGCGATGACAATTATTTTTTATATTTTAAAATTCCATTTCTGAAATACATTTTTATCTCTTAAAATATTTCTAGTGTTGGATTAATAGAAATAGAAAATATATTAACTAGCTGTCATTAATGGTTTCCAGTAGTCACGCACAGCGCCAATAAATTATTCAACAGCTTGAGACACAATTTAATATTGTCGTCCATTTAGCAACTGCTCTGCAAAGAACAAAGGAGCACATGCCCGTCTCCATCACTAACTTTAATCCCGTAACATTTTACCTTCGTCGAGTCCATGCGCGGGCCTGGGTAGGGAAGCGAAGGCCTATTCGAAAGTTTCGTTTAATTTTACTGGCGTACAAACGGCTAACAGATGAACTTAATTACAGCTACAATGGAACTTTTTAGCACCGTGTCGGGGCTCGTGTTTACTGCACTGTAAATGCAACCTGTTCCTAAAGGCCGATACTGCAATTGGCAGCGGTGTACTAGCGCAAAGAGCGCCCTGCACTCGATAACCAGATAGTAAAAGCTGCACACTGCGGGCAGCAGTTGCAGCTTGGCGTGCATTTATCGCTGACCTAAATCTACCTGCAGTACATGGAGTTGTTACTAAAACGAATATCTCCGATAAATATTGCGGCGCAGCTTCCATTTCAATTATTTTCCCTGTATGAACTAACTAGAATCAGTAAAAGTGCAACGATTTTATTTCTTAAAAAACGCTGAACTTCGTTATTCTTTATTTGTACATGGATAGAAAATTTAAAAGTCGCTCTAAAAGAAACGTTTTTTTATTTATTTTGATAAAAATTACAACGGACCCCAGTAAATCACATTCTTAACTACAACGAACAAATTTTACCCTTATAAACGCATTTGCGCCAGTAATGAACAAGAATTCAGCATATAACTTATTATTCTAAAACTGATATAACGATTTTGTTGTTAGAAAAACATTGCTCATATAGGCGAAAGTTATAATGAGTGACCCACTGTTTCATAAAGTAGACATGCTGAGCAACCACGACCCTTTTTATAAAATTTTCGAAGACTTTTTTCAAGTGAGTTGGCTCAATTTAAGCAATAATATGTTGGATTTCTGTTTCCAGTTTAATAATTGTTTGTGGTTTGTTAGTTGTACAGAACCTCAGAAGAAAACATTGCATGACGGCAAGTCGCAAGATTTGGGCGGCCAATTAACGTCGGCATTTCTAGAAACCACACGACCAGAAAAACTATGTCTTAACAAATTGATGGTTTCTGTTGCTGTACGGCATGTGGTACCATCTGTTAAAACCACATTTCTTAGAGGTCTATGTCGTCCAATTAATCCCACAAAAAGTTCGATATCATGTCATGATATCGTACTCCATTAAAACTTGACCAAACTCATTCTCAAAAAAAGGTCCACTTACACCTCTAGCCCATAATCCACACCAAACCAGTTTTCTGAAATTTTTCCATTAATTTTTGAACGGTGAATCATTAAGTAAATTATGGATATCAAGAATTCCACGCACTTTTCGAAGAACGTGCGCAAAACTTTTTAACGATAACAATACGTTTTTTTATATAGCAATCTATTTTTAATAATCTCAACAAGATTATAACGTAAAAGCCGCTCTGCGGCCTTGTCAACTATGCTTCTATGCATGAGATAGTAAAACTTTCGAGCGGTGTGCGTTGAGACGCTTTGCGCCTTGTAACTAACTTAAATATAGCCACTGGCATATAAATGTGAAAAGGACTATTTTTTAGGCCACTTGCACTTGTTTTCTTAAATTTCTTGTCGTGGATTCGGATTATAGTTCAAATTTGGCTGTCCCTTTTGTTTCTCCCGACGGCTAGGAGATCTGTATTTATGTATTATAAGGGATATCTGAAGGTTTTTCTCAACTGTGTACAGATTTTTAAAATGAAAGAGACTATTTTTAGGTCACCTGCACTGGTTTTATTGAATTTCTGATCTCAAATTCGGATTCTACGTCAAATTTGGTTGTCTCTTTTGTTTTTTTCCAGAGGGAACCGGCGGCTAGGAGATTTTACGTGCTACCCTTATAGTTTATAAAGGGACAAAATAGATACACAATAAAGGCCGTTTTGTAAGAAGTACAAACTCTATCTTCTCCCTCATTTAAATGTAGCCAATGTTGCAAAAGACGTCAACCACCAAAGAGATTGAATCCACAAACCTGGCATCTCGACGAAAACCCGCTACCAACTCGGCCAATTGAGCACTACGGGAATGTGCGCTGGTTCATTCGGTTCGTTTTTCTGTCATTTCTGACATCTGTCAAGCCTCATAATTTTAAAGAGGCTATTTTTTAGGCCACTTGCACTGATTTTCTTGAATTTCTGATTATGGATTCGAATTCTACGTCAAATTTGGCTTTCCCTTTTTTTTAGAGGGTACCGGCGGCTAGGGAATTTTATGTGCTATTTTTATAGTTTATAGAAGGAAAGCAAAAGGAAGGAACGGGTGCAGATGATAAATGTGAAACATTGGGGCTGCCAGCTTAAACATAAAAAAATTCCGAAAAATGGGCCACCCTTTATAGTGCTAGATTTACACTGTACTTCTCAAATACACACCTATTTCACTCGCACACTTATATCAGACAAATATTCTACGATCGTAGCCGATCGATATTTTACCCTATTACTAATTGTACTAGGAAGAAATAAAATATAATAATGTCTTAAAAATAATTTCCAAATTGTAATAAACAAGTAGTACCTACACGAAATAGTTCACGCCTGAAGGATAGGTTAAATAAAAATTAATAACACAACAATAAATTAGTTATTAAATCTGTATATATAGTACATACTAAAGTAAATACAGATATAAAATATAATAAAAACAAATAAAATGCATATGCAAAATTAAATTCAATTGTTTTTGTGTTCGAAATATTTATCATATTTTCAGTTCACACGTTAACTTACGTACCAAGTACCGTTAGTACTTGTATTAACCAACAACTAATTCTAGCAATTCATTTGAGATACAATTATATAACATAATAGTCTATTAAACATAAAAATTTACAGATATACAAAAGATAAATAAATCTTCAAGTATATAATTAATTTAAAAGAAAGTGCGGTAATCTTTAAAAAAATGATTAAAAAGATTAGGATAAATATAGAATCAGTTTAAAAAATCTAACTTAAACAAATAAAATTAAAACAAGAAAATTACCAGCATAAATATCAATTACTGATAAAAAGTATTTTGTAAGTTAATATGTATTTTAACCAGAAACATAAATAAGTATTTTTAACCTCATTTATGTAATACTAACAAATACTAACAAAGAAAAATCTGAACTAAGAAGTTTAAACAATTAATTCAACCATTTCTACACAAAATACTTTACTAAATACACTTTTATTCTCTTTCAATGCATCATAATAACAATTAGCACCCTTTTGGTAAGTTTATAATAATTGTAGTAATATATTATCATTGATCAGCAGATATAAATTATAATATGCGTCAGTGATTGACATATATATTATCACTTCTTTAGTCAGTATCACAATTTTGCTAGAAAACAAGCTGTCTCCGATGTGTAACGAATTATTATCAAGGAAGAGTGTAAAACCATCTGAAATTTTTAGAAAACTTAAGACACAATTTGAGAGCAATACTCTTAAGGAGACTCAAATATATATGTTGTACAAATTTTCACTAACATCACCGAAGGTCAGCGTGAGTAATGTAAATATTCTGATGACTGCCAATTAACAAAACTACGGCCGTATACAAGGTTTGTATAAAAAGTATCGGGAATAATGCCTGCGAGAGTTGGTTCAGTAGATTGTGTTTTTGGTGGGCCCCTGTCGAGTAACTCGGTGCAAGCGCAAAATGCAACGAACGACTGAACAGAGATACGCCATCACATTTTGTGTTGGACTGGGGAAATCGGGTACGGAGACGTTGGGCATGATTCTCTAAGTTTTGAAGGACAAAAGCATGTCACAAACTACAGTTTTTAAGTGGCATAAAAACCGACAACGTGCAACGTGTGGGTGAAGTGCTGAAATCAGACTGGGGGATAAGTGTGCGCATGGTCGCAGATCAAATGGCATTAATAAGATGACAGTACACAGCATTATCACTGAAAATTTGGAGATGCGAAAAGTCTGCGCTCATCCCAACGGTCTTGACGGACTACCAAAAGTAGAGGCGTGTGTTTGCTTGCAAAGACCTTCTGCAACGCGTTAGAGAAAACTCCGGCATCGCGACAATTTTCCAACCCACATACAGTCTCGACTTGGCTCCAGCAGACTATTTCCTATTCCCAAAAGTGAAATTCTTGTTCAAAAGGCATAAACCATGGGACCCTAAGTGGCGTCAAAGAAGCTTGTATGCATATCCTTAAGGACATTCCGGAAACCGCCTACCAGGAAGCCTGTGAGTCGTGGAAAAGCCGCTGAAAAATAGTGTGTCGACCTTCCGGAGCTGTGCCTTCAGGTGGAAATATTACCTGCATTGTAGCTATAAACAAAAAGTCAACTATACCTATTTTCTTGGCGTAATAATTGTAATCTAAGGTCAGCTGCACTTAATATTACGTACGTGCAAATAGATTTAATTTTATTTTATGTTCTCGACCGGGAATATTCTCAACCGAACAAATTATAGTATATATATATATATATATATATATATATATATATATATATATATATATATATATATATATTATTTTAAATTTATATATCTTCTTTTTAGTTTTTGCATTTTGTATTATTTTCTTATTTATAATTTACTTTTATTTTTACATGTGTACAACACTAAAATAACTTTACATGTCTTTTATCTGTATTGTTGTTAGTGCTTATTTTATTTTATTCTTTTGTACGTTTTAAGATCTTAATTTCTTTGTTGATTTTACAGTTAGTAGTTTTTATTGAAGGTGTATTTTTACTTTTTTTTTATTTTAGTTGTAATTGTAATCTTCGTTCTCCTCTCTATGGAGTTGCGCTTTGGCTCAAGTAGGTACGAACCCTGCTCTTAGGTTTGCGAGCCGATGCAAACGAGATCGAGTCTCGCTTAATTCATGGGTGCATGTGACATTCTAGTATTTAATTGAGTGCATGTTAGTAGTCACTATAAGCTGCAAAAAATGTTTTTATTTATGTACATGTTAATTTTGGTTATTTTATTACATATTGGTTAGAGATTTAATCTTATTATCACTAATACATTTGATGTGGTATTTTTTTTTCATTTTAAATTGTATAAATCTATTAAACCCTACATTGAAAATATATAATTATTTCAAAAATTATTTGAATAGATTACCAAATTATTTGTAGTTAGTATGAAATTGAAAACTAATACTTCAACTTAATTTCTAGATTTTCAAGGCACGAGCTACTGGGAAGGTAATTGGATAGTATTTTATATATATTAAAAGATTAGCCATTGTCTAGATGTTTCTACAAAATTATAGAAGGTTGTGGAGAATTGATGAAGTGTGGCGGTAAACTGCATGTGTTTTTGAAGCACCGATATTTAAAAGTCCATATTGAGCCAAATCGAGATATCGGGTCATCCCTCCGGAGTGTTAAGCTTACGTGGACTCATTTTGATGTGTTGAGATGTAGGAACTCAAAACAAGAGTTAAAAATAGGAACAGAGAATACAAAGAACAAGGAAATGAGAAAAATGTTCCAGATTATAAACGAAAAACAATAAATGAAAAATTAGAACACATATAAAAGGAAATAAAAGGATGAAACAAGAAAACACGAAGTTAAAGAAGCAAATAACAACACAAAAACGTACAATTAGAAGAAAACCATTGTAATCCGAGAAGTGGCTGATAAGACAAAAAATTAGGAGTTCAGATTAACAATGAAAACATTAATGAAGTGAAAAGAATTAGAGGGTACAAAATGGGCAGACAGAGACCGATATTAGTAAAACTAACTACTGGAAATAAAAAATTAGAAATACTTAGCAATACCAGTAAGCTGAAGGGCACAAACATTTGGTTAAATGAAAATTACACTAAATTCTAATACCAACAATGAAAGAGACTAGAAAAATAACATATACAGCCTACCTAAAACATAACAACCTGGTTATAGACAACTAGATATACGAGACAAAAGTTTTACCAGAACACAGACTAGGAAAAAAAAAGAAAGTATGCAGATGGGGAGAAGTAGTGGTAACAAAAGAATTATGAATTAGAGATCACCTAATAGCGGGTTGGAGAAGCAGTTAAAAAAACACGCACAACCAAAAAATAAACATCAATAAAGACGACCTTGGCAAAGATAAAGGATCTGAATTGGTAAAATAAAATAAGCAAATGAGACGGACAGGTAGGATATGGAAGATATGGGCATGGAACATAAGAAGTATAGCAGGAAAGGAATATGAACTGAAACACTAATTTAACGAGGCAAAATTAGACATATTCGGAATAACTCGGAGACCAGTATAAAAGAGAAAGGAGAGATAATGCTACATAGTGGAAATGTACTACTCGGGAATAGAAGAAAATTAGAGAGCAAGAAAAAAGTGGGTTACATAATCAAAAATAAATCTATAAATACCTTAAAAACTGGAAAGCTATTACAGAAAGAATACTTACGATAGAACTACAAATAGAAAACTAACCAAAACATCTATTGTAGCAGCTTCCATCCCGAGAGAAGATGAAAGAATACAACTAAATGACCAGTTTTTGGAAAAACTATCATACGAAGTAGAAGACATAACTGGAAGATTAATCATAGTGGGCGACCTAAACAGAAGAATAGAGAGTAAACAAAAAACAATAATGAAAGAAAGCTGATCGATTTTTTGTAATTACCAATTTACTCGTAATGAATTCATTCTTCGAACACAAAGACCTACGCAAATACACCAGCGAAGTAGTAAATAGAAGGGTGAAATCGATTATTGGTTACGTAATAATAAATAAAAGGTACAAAAATGAAATACAAGATACAGGAACAAAAAAAAGAGCTGAACTGTACACTGATCACTATTTAGTTGCTTCAAAAATAAAAATAAAAATGAAGACAAATAATAACAAAATGCAACAACGGGCATATCAAAGAAGGCAAAAATAAGAACATATAAGTTGGAATAAAAAAACACAAATATACAAATGGGACAAAAAAAAAAAAATAAATGTAAAGAAATAAAAGTACAAATTAGAAGATCTTTGGATACAATTTAAAGAAACTAGAGTAAACATAGTCAAAATAAATTACAAAGTAACAAATATCAAAAAACAAAAAAAACAATTGGTGGAATGAGGAGATAAAAATGGAAACAAAGATAAAAACAAAATAAAAAATATATCTAAAACGCAAAACCAACGGTCATTATACAGAATACAAATAACAGAAGAGAATTGGTGAAAAGAAATTTAACGAAAAAATAGAAAAGGACTGTGTATGCAACCAAAAACTGTTCTAGAAAAATTTAAACACTAATAAAGAGAAAATAAAACAAATACCAACACATCACATCTAAGAGTGGTAGAACTTTATCTGAAAATCTAAACTTAATGAAGCGCTAAAAAACATTTCAAAAAATTGCTAAATATTGAACAAACAAGAAACAAGGATAAAAAAGAGGAAAACATAGAAACGGCGGAGAAAGACTGTGAACAAGAAAATTTAGACCAGAAAAAGTAATAGAAGCCATAAAACTCCTCAAGAGAGGCAAAGCTGCAGAACACGACGGCATAACCTCTAAAATATTGAAACTGAGACAAACGGAGAAAAAATATAGCCCACTTCTACAAGAACACTAGGAATTGTGTCAGGATGAATATCTTAGAATCGGAAGAATTCGTGACTAAAGGAGGTGTGCGACAGGGAGGGGTACTAAACCCAACACTCTTCAACATTATATTAGATAACGTTGCGAAAGAAGTTAAAGGACATATCAAGAAGCTACATGTGGAATATAGATATTTGGAACTAATGTAACGGAGTGTTCGTTTGCAGACGACTTGATTATATGCGCCAAAAATGCAAAGAAATTATAAGAGAACCTAGAAACATGAAACAGGGCACTCAAAAACACAATTTAAAAATAAATACATAAAAGACAAAAATAATGATAATAGGAAAGAATAATACACAACTTAATCATAAATAGATAGAACAAACAAAGAAAGATAGGAAAAATTAAGCTGAAATAAATAAGAGAATAGAGAGTACCATCAGATAATAAAAAAATAATAACCAGGAAGTAAATAAAAAGACAAAATGAACAGAATATAACACGATTTTTAAACTAATATTAACGTGTAGGTGTAAAATTTGGACGATTACGAAACAACAAGGGAGCAAAATACAAGCTATTGAAATAAAACTTTTGAGAGGGGTCATGGGAGTAACGAAAAGAGATAGGTTAAGAAACGAAGAAATATGGGAAACATTAGAGGTAGAGTCAATAAAATACACTATAAAAATATGGCAAACTAAAGAAAATATGAAGAGACCATGAGGCTATCGTGTTGGTGTAGAAGTAGTTGTATGTGAAGGCTGCTGTTATGATGCTTGTTGTTGCGGTCTTAGATTACTTCAGAAATGAAAAAAAATGCATAGTTCGGTGCCATACGCGCTTATGAGAATTATAATTGTCTTGTATAGTAGAAGCTTGTTTGCTACTATAGCCAGTATAACTCTTTAAATATTAGATCAATTTACGTCCTCTTTGTATACTCTCCAGATAACTTTTCGTTAAGATGTAATCCTAGGATAACGTACTAAAAAAGTTTGTGAGATGACTCCGTTATTTATAAATACTAGTGAAGAACGAGCTTTGCTTAAAGAGAAATTTATTTGCGTTAATTTAAAGTAATTAGTTATATTTTCCACTTTTTAGTCTAGTCATGTGCTCAGATGATTCTGTAAATGATTTTCATGACTAACAAAGATCTCTATATCGTCAACGAAAGTTACGATTAGGGTATTTGCGATACTAACCCGCTACATGTATATAAAGATAAAGCAGAGTGTCCTACTTTGTGGTTGTCCCAAATTTATTGAGAAGAAATCTGAGACTTCACCATTTACTTTGGTTTTAAATCTGCCTCAAACAAATTAAAATACAATGCTTTAAAATCTAATTTAATTTCTAAGTTAGTTAATAAGTTCTGATGGACGTAAAGGACTGTCTCAGAAAGTCTTGGAATACTTGATGCCGAACATCATCGTTAGGTGTAAATACTTCAGTGAGATGTTGAGCAGAAAAGATACGGTTTTTATTTATTGCTTATCGACCCTGAACCAGGCGGGGGATTTAGTTTACGAAGTGGGGTGGTTTACGGAAAGCTTTAACTGTCGACATATTGGTGATGTCAAAAACGTGATTTTAAAATTACCTGTGTTGTATTACCTTTAATTTGGATTTGAGTTTGTTGAAGAGCTGCTTATATGCGGTTTTGTCAGCTTAGTGCATGGTTTCGATGCTATCTTGCTAGGTCTTTTTAGCGGACCCAACTTCCAAGCTGGAGATCAGCTCTACTTTTATCATGTTTGTCGTCGTCTGCCTGTCTAACTTTTGATCAAGGCAGCTTCCAAGCCGGAGATCAGCTTCTATTTCTGTCATTTCTGACATCTGTCACGCCTTATAATTTTTGTGCTGTGATGGATAGAGACATAACGTTTTCGTTATTCAACTAAGGATCATAAGTCAAGTCCAGACACCAAACATCAGCCTGATCGGAAAATCTCGAGACCGGTTTGACCGGACGTGGCCGTAAATTATTCTGCTCCGGCCGCTAAATTTTTGCCGCTGTTCACTTTCATTTGAATATAATTCACTGTCATTTGTTTTAATAAAATCTTCGTTAAACGCTATAGTTTAGTTTCATGCATAGGGTCCGCTCTGTTTTACCTGTAAAACCAATTTTCGCTTGTTTCATCAATGATTAGTTTTTAAGTTCAGTGAAATATTTATGCTTCTGTTTTGGGCCGCCTAATGATTTAGTAGCTGCGTGTTGGAGGATTAGTTTTAAATTATTCATACCTTCTTCAAGCTTATTAGGAGTTGCGTGTTTTACTTTAATTTAACCGACTATTTTTCTAATTTAATTCTAGCTGGTTGTAGAGTTATGTAGTTTATGAACTTTTTTGACCGTTTATTATAGTGGTACTGATTGTTGCTAGCAGTGGTGGTTGGTCAAATGATAGGACGAAATTAGGTTTTAGATTTATATAGGAGTTAGAGACGTTCACTTGCGACAAAGAAATCCAGCAGATTTGGTATTTTCATTGGATTGGTCAGTAAATAAATTGGTGGGCACTGATAAGAAACTGTAGTTTTTTATGTAGAGTCTTGACCACTTTTCTACTTTCAGTGGTAGTAAGCTGAAGTTTATTCAGTGAAATCGCTCTTCTTAAAATTTTAAGATTGCAGCATTAATAAGTTAGTTTAAACATAACTTTGTTAAGTTATAATATTTGCTTTTATTAATTAGACTTTCTTGGTATTAATAGTGGTTTAGAATCATATCAGATTTTGTTAAATAATTATTATATATGTCTGATATCGTTTTGAGTAAGTGAGTTGTAAATCGATTAAGCAAACTAATTAAAAATGATTATTGAATATTATTATAGATGTAGATAAACAAAATTTCACATTTTCATTTACTTAATTGTTAATAGAATTTTCAAAAGTTTGGTAGGCTTTTACTTGAATTTTTGCGCTTCTATCTCGTTTCTAAAAGTTGGTTAGAAATTAAGCGCACCTTTTTTGAAAGGTGCGGATTAAATTCAAGACTGGTAGTGCGAGGAATTCATATCCAGATATTTGTTTTTACAAATTGAATCTATTCGACCAATTGTTGTAGTACCATATTTAGATGAGTTTGGAAGTTTCAACGAAAAACCATCCAAATTGGTCGATTATCATGAAATTCGCACCAAAACCCATCCACATGTAAAATTGGAATTCCACTTGCAACTGAAGCTTCATTATTATAAGGAATTTCGTTGGGATATCGTAACCGCCACATCTTCCACGGCCTTTAAGTGCATTTAGCCTTACGTTAGTAAAGCTAATTTTAACGATAAGGTTTTACCTCCTTCACAGATCTATTTACTAGTGAACTTACTAATCATATCTATGAAACTACCGTATTTATATTTTTCTTTGTGGTAATATAAATATTGATCGCATTTAAGTGTAAAAGAATTCAAAATATTTAAAAACCAATAAATTAAGATTTCTATATTAGATTTGTAATCTATTTATTTAACAATGCAAGACCTTTGTCATATCATGCATTAATGTAACTATTTACCAACTAAATCAGCAAATTATAGATTCAAATAAGTTTTAGTATACGAATTTAAAACTAGTTGTGCTCTTAATACCTTAGAAACTCCCTACATAAAAATCTAAGTTTTACCTAAATTTTTGTATGCGATGTTCTTAATTCTTCCTTAATACACAATTTATTTACTAGTTATCTTTTAAATAGATATCTGTAATTGAAAAAATGACAAAACCTTTAAAAATTGTATAGTTAAACCTTTATTGTTTTGGTTTAGAAATAGCGACCATAATAAATTTCGTATGTAATAAAACAAAGCATGTAGTTTTATTAAGCACCGTTTATCCCAATTCAGTTGTCAATGGTGACACTGAAAAGAAACCTAGAATTATCTCATATGATAAGGAAATAAATGGTGGCGTCGACATTATTAATGAACTATTGTCGACATACACGCGCGCGAAGTAAGTGGTAATCTGTAACATTATCCTTCAATATCATAGACATTACAACATTATATGTATTTATAGATTTCACTAAAAATCATTACAAGAAGAGAATGAAGTAAATGTAGCATATTTTTGAAAGATTATACAAGGTCCGGCATACAAGTGTTATGTTTTTCAACTTTAACACATATATTTGAACAAATTTAAGTTCTTATTTTTGACAAAGATTACGTATATAATGCCACTTAAGAAACATAAACCGCAAACAAAAATAATGTAATTCAGATGTTGCCATTCAATTGGCGACCATTCCTGTCCAGGCATTGTTACTTGGTGGGTGTGAAAATTGTCCATACAGCTATAGCGCGCAAAATTATGGCTTTCGAAAGAGCTTCAAGATCCCGCAGTTTTTCAATGTAAACCTGAGCTTTTAGGTAGCCCTAGGGTGAAAGATCCAGTAATCGATGCTCACGTAATTAATCAAAACGCGCTGGAAAATGTTTCCTTAAAAAATCAATGACTTCACTTGAGGTGCGGCAAGTAGCTCCATCCTGTTGGAACCAAATTGTATCAAGGGCAATCCGATATCTTCTTAATTTAGGCATCAAAAATTCTCGCATCATTGTAAGGTTTCTTATTCTTCTTCTTCAGCTACCTATCCACTTTATTGGATGTTAGCGACCACATTCATGATTTTTTTTTTATTTCTTGCCATATTGACTAGTTCCCCTCTTGGTCTGAGTCTAGTACATTGCCTTATATTTCTTGCCCATGACAGTTGTTCCTCTCTTTCTCTCTATTTTTCCTTCTAAGATTAATTGCAGTATCCCATACTTCTAATTTCTAATGATATGTCCCAGGTAATCAGTTTTTCTTTGTTTAATTGTGGTGAACAGTTTTCGGTCTTTACGCATTCTTCTTAGCACTTTCTCGTTGGTCATTTTTTCAGTTCATGACACTCTTAACAGGTGTCTGTAAGTCCACATCTGGAAAGCTTCGATTTTATTAATTATGCACATTTTCATGGTCTACACCTCCATTCCATATAGTAGTAGAGACCATACGTAGCACTTTGTATAACGCATGCAAAGTGACGGATATCTCTGTTACTTAAAAAAATTTCATACTTCATAAACGTTGCGCGTGCTATTTCAATTCTGTTTTTAATTTCTTTTTTGGGGTTTCAATCCGCATTTAGCTGGCAGCTCAGATATTTGTAATGAGTTACTCTTTCAATTTGTTAATTTCTTATTTGGATAACCGCGTTAGTGTATGGTCCCTTTTTCTTGCTGACAATTATAAACTTAGCCTTTTTTGCATTTATGTCTAGTCCGTATCTTTTAGTGCTCTGATTAAATTGTGTACATATCTGCTGTAATTCTTCGATATTGTTGGCAATCGGTACTGTATCGTCTGCGTATCTCAGGTTTGATATTGACACCCCATTCACTTTTATATCCATCTGTTGTTCTTCAAGGGCTTTATCAAATATGGCTTCCAAGTACAAATTAAATGGTAGTGGAGACAGAACACATCCATATCGTACGCTAAATACGGATATCATCTGTGTTAATATTTTGAGTTATTATGCATGCCGTCTGGTGCCAGTATAAGTTTGCTATACATCGAATTTCTTTTTCGTGTACGTCCGTGTTTCTCAAGATGCTCATGAGCTTCTTGTGTTGAACTCGATCAAATACTTTTTCATAGTCTACAAAACAAATAAACACTTTTTTGTTTACGTCTCGACAATTTTGTACCAACACCTGTATTCCGAAGAGTACTTATCAAGTTCCCATCCCTGACTTAAAGCCAAACTGATTGGGGTTTATATTACGCTCACATTTAGAATACATTCTTTAAAAATATTTTGAGGGTATGGTTCATTGAGCTTATTAGTAAGTATATGGTCATTGCATTTTTCTTTTTGAACAGAAAAATAACTGAGATAAATAGACTTTAACCAATGGTTATAAAAGCATCCTGTGTCTTATATATTATTCAATCAGTTTTATAATTTCTGCTGGTAAACCGTCTGGTCCTATTGACTTGTTGTTTTTGACTTTTTTACTGTCCCGATAGTGTTGGTATTGTAGGAGTTTCGTTAAGATCTCGTCGCAAGCCGTCAGCAAATAACTCTTTTACATAGTTTTCCAGAGTTTTTTTATCTTTATCTTCGCCCATTATAACACTCTTGTTATGTAATAATATTAGCGATTGTTGTGTTTTATATACACCAGCCACTTCTTTTAGCTTCTTATGTTTTCCTAGGCATATGTCGTGCATATGTTGTAATTTTTCAATCTCTTCGCATTCTTTCTCTATTCATTTTCTTTTAGCTTTCCTGATTTTATCCCTAATTAATGTGTTCAATCATTTATATTTATTGTTATTTCTGTTTTCGTGTTTCCGTTGTTGTTTTATTAATTCTAAGATTTCCTCGGTCAAAAAAATTTTTTTATACTATTTTTTCAGTTTTAAGTTTACTTGTAAGAGAACATGGTCTGACGGCACATCAGCACCTGGGTATGTGAGAGCTCTTATTACTGATGTACTAAATCTTTTGTTTATAAGAATGGAGTCGATTTGGTTTCGTACGACGTTTTCATCTTTATCTTGAGGGGACCTCCACTTGTACAATGTTCTCGGTAATAAGGTAAATTATGTGTTTGTGATTTTAAATTGTTCCTCTTGACAGAATTGTATCAGTCTATCTCTTTTCTGTTCCGTTCTCTTAAACCGAAGGGCCCTATATACCTTCCACTATTACTTCTTTATCTACTTTAGCATTAAAATGACCTTGTATGACGTTTAATTTATGTTATATTTTAGTAATTATCTACTGTCGTCGTAGAAAGCTTCTATGGCTTCATCTGGTTTGTCGGAGGTTGGGGCGTATGCATGGATTTATTTATATTAATAGGTTTTGCTTGGATTTTTAGCAGCATTACTCTTCAGAATAAGGTATAAATTCTGTGACACTCTTATTATATTTTTCAATAATAACCCCCAACTCTGTGTCTATAACGATATTCATCATTTCCAGAATAATGCAGGGTTGCATCGTTAATAGTTTTACATTTTCCCGCGCCAGGCCAGCGTGTTTCACATACTCCTAGAATTGACATTTTGAGCCGCCGCATCTCCTTAACAGTATTGGCCAGTTTCCCAGCTTCAAATAGGCTGCGGACAATTTATATCCCAATATTTGTACGTTTGCTGCAAGTATTCATCCTTGTGTTCTTGATTTTATGCAAGACCATTCTCCCCAGATCCGATCGAAGATCTATTTTTACCTCTGGAACATTTTGAATTGAATATAGTCATCATGTGGTTCTCTTAGGAAAATACTGAAGGTGGTTTTCCGTTTCCTTCCTCCATGGTATAGGATGGGGAAAGGATATAAGGGAAGAGATATGGAGATGGAAGGAAGAAGCGAGTTGGACCTGATTTCTCCTGGAAGAAGAGAGATAGGAGCAAAACTAGTAGGTGACGTAAAGACAGAATTCGCCAAATCCTGTAGTAGAAAATTCTACCTAAAAGCTCAGGTTTACATTAAAAAATTCTAGACTCTTAGAGCTCTTTTGAAAGTCATAACTCGAGAAATTCAAGCAATTCCACGCGCTATGCGTAAAAAGTGGGTAGGTAATTTTTCCACCCACCTACAACAATGCCTGGACAAGAACGTTCGCCATTTGAATGACATCATTTTTCACACTTAAATGATTGTTTGCAATTTATGTTTCTTAAATGACATTATATACGTAATCTGTTGAAAAAATAAAATTAAAAGTTGTTCAAAAACATCTGTGTTAGAGTGTTTTGTAAAACGTAACACCTATTGTAAAAAGAACTAATGATGTCACGTACACAAAAACGATCGACTAACCCTCACAGAAAACGTAGTATCTTAAAATTAATAAAAATATTTATTAATTTTCTAATTTTCCAATAAATTGTAACAGTTAAGAGAAAATATGTTATGTATAATCTTCAAACATTGACCATAAAAACGAAACAATATCTTTGTAAAAATATGCAAATTAAAAAAGCAAAGTTTAAGATTTTAATCGTTAATAATTATTCTTTAAAATAATAATGTAACTTGTTTTGTTAATCTTTTATTTGCGCCGTATATTTATTAGATTTCAATAAATTTGTCCTCATTGGAACCTAATATGATTTTACAGGCCGGTTCTCCTAGATTGAAATTAAATGCCGATATTGTGTCAGTTACGTATCCTAAGGTTACACAATATTTCTACATTATTTAAATCAAAATCGATTTTTTATTGTAGAGGTATCCCTAAAGCGGAGCAGTTTTTGCATTTTTTGTCATTGAAGACGTACAAATTACATTTTGTCTGCACTAAAGCATTGTTACTATTTTATATTTGAACTCAAAATAATGTTAAGAATATTAGACAAAAATTTTCCATTTTTACATATTTATTGTTTCATTTTTTATCCACTTTAAATTTTGCTTTTTATGAAGAAATTTAATTTTGTGTTATTCTTTCGGTCAGTAAACAAAGTTATTCTTCGAGCTTTAATTGCACAAGTAAAGAGCTTCTTCGGCAGTTCTCGTTACGAAGTGACTATAAACCCTGATATGAAGTTTACTACGGAAAACATGACTTTCAAAACCCATTCAGACTATGATGTACGACGCGCGTGATAAACAAGTTGTTTATCCACTGCCTCTTCGGAACAGAAGTGGATTGTTTACCCTCGAGTAGATCATTTGCGTATTTATATACGAACTTATCTGCAAATAAACAGCACTAACGCAAGCCAGCACACTACTATTTCGATTTTCGCCGAAGCGTTGCTTATGTGTGTACATTCGCTGACGAACGTATCGCGCGCTGTATGGCTTTGCGATGTTCTAAAAATACAAGCTATAATTTTCCACGCTAGTGTTTCTAGCAGTGCTACACAAACAGTTACATCCGCAACGACTCAGTAGACTACAGTTCCGTATTATTAAGATACTTTATGACATGTTTACAAAAATGCGCATCACGCTATGTTTCAGTAGGTTTCAATTAGATTTTTGTTATAAATTATTCTGCTGCAATTTTAAAAATTAAGTTTAAAAATCAAATGAAAAAGAAAAATAAGAAATATGAAAACAATTTTCAACTAAAGAACAAATTACATAAAATGAAACTTTAATTTGTTTCCAGAAACCCTTAACTTTAGAATTTTTATTCGTTAGATGTTTAGTGGATATTTAAATAAAAGCATCCAATTTTAAAAAATAAACATGCACTTCTAGAAGCAAAATAAATCTAATTAAAGAATCAAAATGGAAAAAACCGCTAGTACAAGATAACAGATTAAAATTAATTGTATTAGGCATAATATTAAAGTAACAATATCAAATTTATGCTTTATCTGGCAAAGATACTATGTTAGACTGTTGTATCCAAGGGCTGTTATTCATACAAAATTGAAATACTACTAATTTGGAACTTGCGAGAAAGTCTCAGTTCAAAAAATTCATGTTGGCACAACCTTCAGTGGCATTCGCTTTTAATTTCAATTTGACATATCGAATAGTTTATAAGTACAGCAGCTTGTACATCAACTTTTCACCTTTTTTTATTTTTAAAATCTGATATTGTTGCATTAAAGTTTCTATTAAAAATGAAACATTTAAAATTGTGCACAAAGCATTTGGGGATCAATCTTTGTAGAGATAAACTGGATTTCAGTAATATAAGCTGTTCAGCTCGTTAATATGTAGAAGACAAACATCGTTATGGTCATCAATAGCAGAAGTAAATATCAAAAAAATTTGGGAACAGTAATAGGAAATTGTCATTTGTCTGTAAGATAGTTTGCTGAAGATGTTGGCATATGAATAGGTATAGCAAACGTAATTTTAACTGATATTCTGGACTTGAAACAATTGTTAGAAAAACTCAGCAATCATTATTTCTTGAATTTTTTGCCAAACATTTAACAAATATTGCCCCACAATGCTGACTGTAAAATAAAAATCCAAATGAAAATTTTAAAAAGTAAATATGAAAATCGTTTGCAAGATTTGATTAAAAGTTGGCATATGTGCATGCAATGAAAGGAGACAAACTAAATTTAGATGAATACATAGATAACATGTGCTTTATTCAAACAATCATCTTACTTTTTGAAAAGAGTACTATTATACTATCTTCACATATGCTAAAAAAATATCTAGAACCATTTCTGAAAAATTTTCAATTGTTATTGGTGATTCGTCAATATGTCTATTCAGTGGATAATCTTTCATTCTAACTTAAGTTTGCTAAATAAAAGAAATATTCTAATAATTTGTTGAAAATATAAATGTAATAGTTATGCTGATTTAACGTTGAGAAACGTAACCTAGATATCATTTAGTTTAAAATAAATATGAAAGTTTTCTGGGCCTGTTCGTGCATCATGTAATTGGTTTTTCAATTTTTAGGAAAACAGAAAGTTTGTCTAATTGTAGAGAAGCGGTTGAAATCTATAAATATAAAAATACTTTTAACAGAGACGTTCATTTTACCTAACTCTTGGTTCATCGCATCATTTAGGGGGAAAAACAGACCACTATACAGTGAAAAAGCGAATGATGTTAGCAAATGCCGAGATTTTATCTGTAAAGACCCGATTTACGTCTGCAGCTAGCCCAGTTAAGTCGGTAACTAACCCAGTGGCGTCGACAAAAGCCTCCCACCGCCATCCCTGCCGCACTCCTATAAGTATAAAAGCAAGAACACACGGAACAGCAACTTAATTTTTAGAAAATTCTCTTCTGAAGATGTCTGTCGTAGTTGTAAACGAAACATTAAGAGCTAACAAACTTTGACCACATCTTAATAACCAGAGAACCAACTATAACATGCACTAACATTTATTTATTTACAAATTAGTACTTTTAGAAGAAAATTGGTCTGCTCTAAGCGGAGGGTGTCCTTTATAAGATCTGGAGAGTTTAAAAAATGCCGTAAGGTCTTAAGCTCGATGATAGAGAAACTCCAACTACACCTCCCCGTGGTAAAGGATGGGAACACCTAAGGATTGGTGGCAAACGTAGCTCTGGAGACCGAATGTGCGCCGGTATAAGCAAACAAACCTGACTCCCGAGTCAGGATAGGCACCCTATTGTCCTGAGGGTGAGAAATCGCCCTCGAAGGCGGAGGAATCGATAAGAAGATCAACGGCATTGGGATCAGGAAGGCAACGGAAAACCACCTGATTAGAGGCACAAGTGCATTTCCAAGAAAAAATCAAGATGGCAATATATTGCCATCGTGGTTTCCAACATCCGAAACGGATCGGAGCTTTAAGAAGAAGCGGAGGGTGCTAATGACAGCAACCCACTCTTTGTTTTAACTGGACTAATTATATAAATTTAGGAAACAAATAACAGAAAAAAAAAATTAAATAAAGCTCAAGGTCTAACATCTTACAATGTTGATATAACAAAAGTAAAGTCACATAGTCATTCACAAGGGCTCTTAGAAAATTCTTCACCTAGTAGTAGATGCGTGAAGTAGCTTAAATATTTTCAAATAAACCCTTATTTGACCTGTAGGTAACATATAATGTTATTATGTTGTTTTAAAGATTTATTTAAATATAAAAAGCAAATTAATGTTAAATGGCACCATTTTTAAAAACAAAACGTAATTTTAAATGTGTATTCCTTGAAACAAATTACAACGCAGGATTATTTTTAATTTTTTATGCATATTGTGATATAGGATAATATTTGGTAATAAAATAAATCAAAATTTATCAGAAATACTGTTAAATAGTTGAACCTTTACATTATGATAAGTACTAAATCATAAGATAAAAGAAATTAATACCAATTTTTTATAATCAAATGCAATAGAAAATAAACAACACAGGCCGCATTGCTGACGATTCTATGATTACTACAATGAAAACTGTAAAGAATATCAAAATCAGGTTTCTACAATTAATTATATTTGAACAGTTTGGTTCACAAATTCAACCGCGTCGAAAAATTAACGGTGTTTTTATGGGTTCTCCACTTTTACCCGTCATAGCAATCCTTTTTGTAACTAATTTTGAAACAAAGGTTCTCACCTTTCACCGTAAACCTATCTGTTGGAAACAATATGTTAATGATATATATATATATATATATATATATATATATATATATATATATATATCTATATATTCTCCTCTAAACCTCTCCTTTCCATCGCTTCATTCACTTCATCCCTCCACAATCTCCTCGGTCTTCCTCTCTTTCTCCTTCCTGCGGGACTCCAATCTGTTACTCGTTTGATCCATCTGTTGTCATCCGATCTTCTTACATGTCCGTACCATGCGAGTCTCTTTTTTTCGATACTATGAATTATGTCTGTCTTTACTCCCATTCTTCTTTTTATTTCTTCATTCCTGGTTCTTTCCATCTTGTCAATGATACCTTTGTTATTTTACCTCGTAAATCAAATACTCTTCACGAATTTCTTTCTACTTGCACCAAATCCACACCAACATTAAATTTACCACAAGAACTGAACAAAACGATTTAATCTTCTCCCTTTAAACTCATGACAACAATATTGTAAACGATATCTTTCTTTATATTGTCTATAGAAAACCTGCCCATACTAATCACTGCCTAAATACCAAATTCCATTATTATTCTGCCCAAATCCATTTATAAGTTTTTTTGGTATGTGGAAACAACAAGTACAATTAAAACTATTATAACAAATCGAGCAAATCCTTATTCCATATAATTAAAAATATTAACAAAAATTCAACTTACAATTTCAAGACCTTCCCGACGAACAAAAAGCATTTTTGTCCTACATCAGAAAGATTGCTGATAAAATAAGTCGCATATCAATGAAACGAAACATACATATGGTCTTGTGTTTGCATAGTATTGCTTTGCTGTTCAATATGTCGAAATTTGTGCCAAATAAAGAGCATTCGCGGACAGCATTAATTTTTTTCTGTTAATTTGAAGAAAACTGCTACTGAATCATATCGATTACTTTGTGTAGCTTATGGTGAACTTGATCCATTGCAAGATGCGTGTGAACGATGGTTGCGGCGTTTCAAAAGTGGTGACTTCCATGTCGCAAACAAGAAACACGGAAAACCGCCAAAAATTACGAAGATGTAGACTTGCAACTATTGTTGAACGAAGACGATTCACAAACACAAAAACAACTCGTAAGCCAATTCAATGTTAGTCAACAAGCTGTTTCCAATCGCCTACGAGAGATAGGAAAGGTTCAGAAGGTCGGCAGATAAATACCACATGAGCTGAACGAAAGGCAGATAGAAAGGCGCAAAACACATCTGAAATTTTGCTCAAACGATACAAAAGAAAGTCGCTTTTGCGTCATATCGTTAATGGGGATAAAAAACGGATATATTTTGAGAATCCCAATCGCAAAGAATCATGGGAAAACCAAGGCAAACCATCCATATCAACCGCAAGACCGAATCGTTGGGGTAGAAAAACGATGCTTTGTGTTTGGTAGGACCAGCAAGGTGTGGTCTATTATGAGGTGTTAAAGCCTGGTGAAACGGTTAATACCAAACGCCACCAATAATTGATAGATTTGAACTGTTTGTTACTCTCAAAACAACCAGAATATCGAAAAAAGTAACACAAGATCATGCGGCAAAACCGGTTCGTAACACGAAAGCACTCAACTGGAAAGTGCTGCAATATGCGGCTTACTCATTAGACTCGGCTCCTTCCGATTACCACTTGTTTGCTACGCACTTGCTGAGTAGCGCTTCGGTTCGTTCGAAGATATGAAGACATGTATCTATGAATGGTTTGCGGCAAGAGGAAAAAATTACTTGAAAGATGGGGAAAGTATATAACTGGCAATGAACCATATTTTGAACAAACTATTTTCTATCATTCTTCCAAATTTAACAGGTAAAATCTGCATTTCATACTTGTACATCTGGTATAGTCGAGCAAACAGCCAAAATTGTAGCTTAATATATGAGTACTTTTTGAAAAGGCAATCATTGTTGCCAGGCCACAAAATTAATTTTTCTCATGCAAAAATTGTTCCCATTTGGCATTCTACTAACAAAATTATTCGTGAGCCAAAAAATAGTTTTACTGTCAACGGTTACCCACTATCACTTATACAACACCTCTAAACCAACGAAGTTTTCCCGACTCCATGTATCTCCCACTAAGCAACATTTGTACAAAACTTTTACTTCCAATTCTATAAGCAGTAAAGACAAACAAAAAGAAACAGTCTTCTTCAAAAACTCATAACTTTCCTTTAGATGTAAGTAGTTTGGGACCCGAGTGAAGAGCTAAGTTTTCTTGAAAATGGCATCAAAAGCATATGCTGGAACGCGATGCAAACTGTGAACCAAGTTATTCACACGTTTAAAAACATTTTACGTTAATTATACGTACTGCATAATAAATATTTAAAAAAACTGTATATGAAAATAAAATTTAAAAAACGTGATAAATATTATAATCTATTTACCAAAGTAAGTGGCCATTAAAATTATTGCTAGTTTCAGAAGATTAATAAAAATCTTCAGATACATGCTAGTAAAAGATTTACTTTATAAAGAAACAACGTTTACTATCTTGTTCAAATGACAACTCTAAGTTCTGTACTATATTTTATATATTTTTTGCTTTCTATCTGGCCCATATTCCATGATATTGCCTTCATTTGATGTTAAGGAACAACGTTTATCTAATTATTTAATCTTGAACTATATTAACGTTAAATGCCACATGATCACAAAATTATAAACTGTAGCGTTATTATCTAGCAGCAAAATTAGACACTCTGAAAACACCAAAAGACACTTCTACTATACAAGTAGTAATGTCATGATATTGCAACAGTAAAACAAAATTTTCAAGCTATCAAATCAAGAAATTTTGTAACACATCTTTAATAATTTACTGAAAAGTTATGTTTTTTCCTACAATAGTAGCAACACTGTGAAGAAGTCATTTACAAACGAGTCGAAAATTACTTTTTATGAATAGTTATGTCAAAATACACCTTTATGAATTTTTTTAAGTGTTTTGGAGCTGGGGCCGATCCTAAAAATAATTTTTTCTCATTTTTGATCATTTTTGCCGTTTTATCAACTTTTAGAGCAGCGGTATACGTTTTTAAGAGTATCTAACCTCGAAATCTGATTTTACGAGAAATTTTACATATGTATAGGCACCAAGCATACATAATTTCATTCCGCGCTTATATTTCGAAGGCGGCGGACGTGTGTTTGTGCGCTCCGAAAAATTGATGCTCGAGGCGATCGACACTGCCCGTGCCATTTGAGATAAAAGGCTGACCACGAAGTCGGTTATCGCCTGCTAAGTGATACCTATTCAAGTACGTACAATTTAACTTCTTATCAGTCTAGTACATTGAACCAAATAATAAAATGTTGCCAACGGGTAACGGCCCTGGTTTTGTAAACAATAATTATTGAACTGTGCCGCCACCAAATTTTACGCAGTGTTCCCCAATAGTAAATTCAGCAATGCCACAATTATATCTACCACAATCAGCGAAAAACTCAATGCCTATAAATACTATTATACATACTTTTCACAGGATCAGGAACAATCTCAAATACATATGCAAATGCAAAACTCACAAAAATAGCAACAACAAATGTAACAAGCTTCAAACCAACAATCGCAATCGTTTAAAAATTATCCTCCGCTTGAAAGTGATGAGGAAATTGATAATCCAACTACCGAAAACCAATGGCAGGTAGTAAAAGGCGTTAAACGAAAAAGAAAAAATTTCCCAACCAAGCAACCTGTAGTGGAAGAAACTAACTTGAATAATAGATATGCCATTCGAAATACAGATAATGACGAACTGTTAAACACAAACAACCCTTAAGAGAATATTCCAAAACCTACCCCTATTTTTGTTTACGGGGTGGCTAACTTTCCTGAGATGAAGAATAAATTAACTGATATTGTAAAAGAAGAACAGTATACTACTAGAAGCTTAGCCAACGATGCTGTTAAAATTACTTGTAATAGTCTGGATACGTACAGAAAAATGGTAAAGTTCATGTTAAAATCTAAAATAATACATCATACTTATCAACCAAAGGAAGATAGAGCTTATAGAATCGTGGTAAAATTTTTACATCACTCTATAGACATCCAAGAAATTAAAAATGTAATCACAAATCTAAGCCACAAAGTCAGAAATATCGTTAATGTTAAACAAAGGCAAACTAAAACTCATTTAAATATATTTTTTGTTGACCTTGAACCAGCGAGCAACAATAGAGACATTTACAAAATACGCCACTTGCTAAACAGTGTAGTACAAATCGGACCACCCAGAAGAAATAAGAACATTATTTAGTGCACGAGATGCCAGTTGTATGGCCACTCCAAAACTTATTGTAACCGTTCATTCGTCTGCGTCAAATGTGGTGGCCCTCACAACACTATAACATGCAAAAAAAAGCAAGAAGACTCTAGCTACGTGTGCTCTATGTGGAGGTGCACATCCACCAAATTATAAAGGGTGTGAATACTACCATCGTCTCTATAAAAAGCACTAGAGTCTATAACAATGCTGTTAACACTCTACCAACTCCAGAGAATGTAAACTTTTGCCCGCATCTTCTAATCCAACACGTCCCAAAACTAGCTATGCCAATGCACTCAAGAATAATACAACTAATGCCCCCCAAACGCAGTACAACGATGATACCGCAAATATCAACTCAGTACTTGGTAAATTCCTAGATAAATTTAAAAACATGTTCCAACAACTAATACAACAAAACAGCATGGATTTGAACATGCTTACAATGCTGATAGGAAAGAAATAATGGCTAAAGCACTTAGAATAACTCTATGGAACTTAAACGGTTTAATACAACATAAGGAAGAAGTAAAAATCTTTCTTCACCAACACCAAATAGACATACTTTTAATACTTTAGGATACTTTAGGATACCAAATTAAAAATTTTACCAAACCAATCATCCTGACAACACAGCACATGCTGGCAGTGCAATATTAATAAAGGAATCAATTGAACATCATGAACTACTGGGCTACGCAAAGCACTACCTCCAAGCTACATCAATCAAGGTCACAGCACTACCATACAACATAACAATCTCGGCAGTTTACTGCCCACCTCGGCATAACCTAAAAAAAGAAAACCTTACAGACTACTTCACAACTCTTGGTTCCAAATTTATATCCGGAGGTGATTATAACTCCAAGAACGATCTATGGGAATCACGCCTAACAATTACTAACGGCAGAGAAACGACCAAAACCATACAAGAAAAAAAGTATACATTCCTATCCACGAGCACTCCAACCTATTGGCCAACTGATTTAAACAAAACACCAGATTTGCTGGATTTCTTTGTAACAAATGGAATTGCTCGCTCCTATATTAATATAGAACCAAACTTCGGATGACACGCTTATACCTGCAACAATTGCCACATCAGTAGTAAATGTTAAAAATATACCCAGATCACACAACTCAAGGACTGACTGGGAAGTCTATAAAGCCATACTCAATGAAACTGTAGATCTAAAAGTATCTCTTAAGAATACTGTTGAATTAGAGGAAGCCATAGATACACTAATTTCACTCCTACAACAAGCAGCAAGCCGTGCAACACCGAAATTGAAAACCCAAGAAAGCTTTTTCAACATGTCACTTGAAATTAAAAAACTGATCAAAGAGAAAAGAAAATCCAGAGCAAAATGGCATCGGTCTCATTCACCAGGTGACAAAATTATATACAATCAACTAAGGAACAAACTCAAAACTAAGATTAAAGAAACGCAAGACAAGTCATTTCAGGATTACGTTACTAATCTTAATCGTTATGACAATTCTATTTGGAAACCAATAAAGGCTTCTGTAAAACCAACGAAAGCTAATCCCCCAATTCGCATTGATATTCCAACACCTGGTAATTGGGCTAGAAGCAACAAAAAAAAAAGGCCGACGTATTTGCTGTATACCTAGCTGGAGTATTTAGCCTTCAAAATGCTGTACCTTTACAAGACATGTTATCAGATATGCAAAATCATGTGGAAAGTACTGGGCATTTAAATCTAATTACCCCTAAACCAAAAAATCACTTGGACCTAGTCAAATCACTCAAAAAATGCAAAAAGAACTTGCTAGAAAAGCTATTGTACGCCTTATTTACATATTTAATTGAATACTTCGTCTACACTACTGGCCTACTCAGCTAAAAGTGGCCGAAGTAATATTAGTAGCCAAGCCTGGTAAAAATTCACACAATTTTTCTTCATGCAGTCCTATAAGTCTCGTATCTACTATTTCCAAACTTCTACTCCCCAGAATCAGTCCCCTCCTGGATGTTATTCCAAACCACCAGTTTGGGTTTTGTCATTCCCATTCCACAATCCAGCAGTGCCATCGGATTGTACAAATAATAAACAAATCAATTGAAGAAAAACAATATTGCACATCCGTACTTCTTGATATAAGCATGGCTTTTGATAAGGTGTGGCATGATGGTCTACTTTACAAAATTAAACAAGCCCTACTATCTTATTATGAACTCTTTAAATCCTACTTAACTGATCGTCAATTCCAAACTAAAGTAAATGGAGAATTCTCAAACAATTTTCCAATCAAGGCTGGGGTTCCACAGGTCAGTGTGTTGAGTTCCGTGCTTCACCTTCTGTACACATAAGATATACCTACTACACCTAATACTACAATCGCAACTTTCGCCGGCGATACAATCATCCTTGCAAGCCATGAAGATCCAATAGCTGCATCCTCATATGCACAATCACACCTAAATCTTGTACAAGATTGGATAAACAGATGGCACATAAAAATCAATGAGAGTAAATCAACTCAAGTAACATTTACGCTAAAAAGGGCCATTGTCCACCAGTTAGCATCAATAACATACCTACACCGGCATCACCTTCAGTACGTTATTTAGGAATACACCTCGATCAAAAACTTACTTTGGAAGGAGCACATCCTAAAGAAGAAAAAACAAATTGACTTACGATTTAAGGATCTAAATTGGCTAATTGGAAGGAAACCCCGTGTCACTAGAAAATAAAATCTTGACTTATAAGGTAATAATCAGACCTATCTGGACTTACGGCATTGAGTTATGGGGATCCGCCAATAAGTCAAACACAGATATTATCCAACGCTCAGAATCCAAGATCGTTAGGGCGATGACTGACGCACCATGGTACGTAGCCAACAAAACGTTACACAATGACCTCAATATTCCGTTCGTCCAAACTGTTATACAAGAGCATAGTGCAAATCATCATATCCGACATGGATCTCACGTCAATCCACTCATACAACCACTCCTACTACAACACCATGCCAAAAGATTAAAAAGATGTTGGCCTATTGATCTCAAATGAGAAGTAGGTGAACTCCTCGCTAGAAGAGTTTCCATTCCGCCATTGACTCTTTAATTTTAAGCTCCTATGTTATTACATTAGCCCATAGAATGTTAATTCTGATTGCTAATAAATAAAATATAAAAAAAACATAATTTCACTGTTTTTTTAGCGTTTTTTAGACAATTTTAAGATTTTCAGGCATTTTTTCGAAGCACCCAAGTGTCGAAAGGCCAGGTCATGGTTCGCTAGCTTCCAAAAACTGGACCAACAAACTTCAAAAAAAAAGAAAATATGGATCGCATTTTTGGTGTTAGAGATATGGTGGTCCACTATATAATATCTGCCTGAAGGACAAACGTATTGTAAGGCTCCTAGCTGTTGCATGAGTCTAGGAACATCTAGACACGTTTTTTTTTTGTTTCCTTGTGTGAAAATTCCGCTGTAAGAAAAGCGACATAGAGATGTTACAGCAATCCACGACATTGACAGATCTGCTAAAACGTCGACTACTTTGACAAGACCTAAATCCTAAGTTAAATAAATTATTTTTAACCATCCGGTCTTGTAATTTCTCTGACAAAAGTTGTATAATAAAGTCATTATGATAAATATTTACATAAAATCAAAAAACACATTTATAAAACTAATAAACAGGTTATAAATCTATAGTCAAAGATAAAAGAGAAAACGATTTCTCCAAAAAGAAGAAAACACACACTGTTCAGACTTTACTAGAAGAAAATAAATATTTGATTCAAAAATAAATAAATCATAATCTCAAAAATATGATCAAAATAAATTTTTGTAACTAACTGTAATACAAAAACTATGTAAGAACAAAAGAAAAGAACAATCTAAAATTTATTAATATGCATTAGTTAGAATATATAAAATAACTTTAGATGGTTCGAACGAAGTTTGAATAACTAATGTTACTTTTCTTATTCCGTTTATGTCAATAACTTCTATTTAAATATGATAAGTTAGTCATTCGTGCAAAATCCTCAATTTCGCAATCAAACAATGCGTATTAAGGCAGCAATAACGCCAAAGCCTCATGAAGCCGCTTTCGATCCGGGGAAAAAGCCGGTGCAAGCTGGCAGATTGTGTGGGAGATTACATACCCAATCGCGATTATAGATTTGACCTCTGGCAATCACGGCCGAGGCCGAATTATACCACATTAACACACACAATTGTGCTAACAACGAAATTGCGCTGGCGGCGGCGTTACCATTTCTCATCTAACTCAGGAAATCGTATGCTGCTAATGCAATCTAGCGTTTCGAATTGGAAAATAAGACGAAATTTGCAATTGCCATCGTTGCTCGCTGTTTACGCGAAGTGGCACTTTGTAATCTGTAGGCGGATTAGCAGTGCCTTATTTGATTCTAATTATGGTATTATTATGACCTGAATTAGTTTTATTCAACAGTTTTTTAAGCAAAAGACTGCATGTCAACACTAACCCGCACATAACTTTATATTAAAGGTTTACGTAAGCAGTATAGACAAACAACGCGCAACTGCCCAATGTACTTACAATTTTACTTATGCAAATTAAACATCTTATTCCACTAGCATCATCAAAAAGTATGTAATAACTACTAGAATTTTTTTACGGTAGGAAATTACAAAAAAACCAAAAACCAATAGAAATATAAATGCTTTACGGGCAACCTTTTAATCGGTAAAGCTTAACTTTGTGTAATAGCTCAGAAACTAGTACGCCAGTACACTATACAAAAGCCTAAAAGATATTTTTCGTTTTTATCGTGTTTCACATTAAAAATATTAATCACGCTTGTGTTTAATATTTTAGATAACTTTAAAAATTTATAACCAAAACAAATGGGAACATTCTGAACTTGTTTTTTTTACAAGTCGTAGTTGCATCTGACTATAAATTAACACTCAAGAAACTTATCTGTGAAGCATTGGAAATTTCTTCTTCTTCTTCTTTTCCTTCTCCCTTATGCCCTAAAGCGTCGGGTCCTCTAACCACTTCCGGAAGCTGTCCCGGTTGGCTGCCATTCTTTTTACTTCTCTTAGGTGTTTTCCTCTCTGTTCTACCCTCTTTTCTAAGCTCTGTTCCCATGTTTCTCGTGGCCTTCCTCTGCTTCTTGTTCCCTCTGGCTTTGTTTCTAGAATTCTTCTGGGGTCTCTATTTCTTGACATCCTCGCTATGTGCCCATACCACTGTAATTGTCTCTTCTCTACCTCTTGTATTAGCGGTTGCTGACCTACTTCTTCTCTGGTTATTGTATTTCGTATGCGATCTCTTTTTGTTCTACCTACTAGTCTTCTTAGATATTTCATTTCACTCGCCGTAATTTTGCTTCTGGTTTTATCTTGTATTGTCCAGCTCTCCGCCCCATACGTAAATACTGGTGTGTATATGCTTTTGTATACCCTAAGCTTTGTTTGCATGCTTACTTCTTTTTTCGCTATTATTGATTTGTTAATCGCATAATATACTTTGCTTGCTTTATCTCTTCTATTCATAATCTCCTGTTCTATCGTGCCAGTTTTATTTATTATCGTTCCTAAATATTCATAGTTAATGACCCATTCTAGTTCTTCCCCATTGCATATTATTCTTGTGTTTTCGTTTGTATCATTTTTCTCGATTTTCATAATTTTAGTCTTGTTTGTGTTTATTTTCATACCTCTTCTTTCTATCGCTCTATTCCATTTGTTTATTGCTAGTTGTAGTTTTCTAGTTGAGTCTGCTAGAAGCACGATGTCGTCTGCATATATGAGGCATTGTATATATATGGGCTCTAAATTCCAATTTCCTACCTTCACATTGAATCTTCGTTCTTTTGGTTCCTGAATAATCTGATTCATTATTATTAGGAACATTAGGGGGCTCAGTGAATCTCCTTGTTTGATCCCCTTTTCCATTTCAAAGCTTTGAGATTCTTTCCCTTTAATTCGCACTCTTCCTTTTGCATTAACGTATACTCTTTTTATGGCCTGTTGTAGTGGGTATGATACATTTAGTTCTGCTAGCGCATTCCATATTGTTTGTTTGGGTACTGTGTCAAATGCTGATTTTATATCTATGAATGCTAGATACAAATGGTTTCCCCTTTCTAATCTCTTTTCTGTAACTGTTCTTAGTACAAAGATATGATCTTGTGTTTGCCTCTGTGGCCTGTAAGCGGCTTGTTCTTCACATAGTTTTTCTTCAACTTCTTCTCGTAATCTTCTTTCTAGTATTCTTGAATATATCTTCTGTACTATTGAAGAAAGGCATATTGCCCTGTAGTTGCCGCAATCGTTTGTATAGGTACCACTGTGTTTTCTTCCCAGTCATCTGGTATTTTTCCCCCTTTCCAGGCCAGTTGACATATCTCTTTTATCCACTTTAATATTCTATCTCCCCCATTCTTTATCATTTCTGGAGTTATGCCATCTCTACCTCCTGCTTTTCCTTGTTTAATATGTTTTACGGCTTCTATCACCTCTTCTATTTCTATGTCTATTTCTTCTTCTTCTTCCTGAACTGTTCCTCTTCTCTCTCTGCCCCGGATATTATCATCTTTTTTAAATATGTTGTTGTAATACTCCCTCCATGCCCCCAAGATTCTCCCTTCTTCTGTTTCTACTATGCCTTTGTTGTTCCTTATACTCCATACTTGCTTTCCATATTTCCCTCTTAGCCCTCTGATTACTTTCCAACACTGTCTTCCGTTATCTTCGTTGAATTTCGTCTCTAGTTCTTTTCCGAATTCCTCCCAAGTTTCTTGTTTTGCTCTATGTACCGCTTCTTTGGCTTCATTTCTTTTATTTATATAGTGTTGTTTATCGCAATCTTTCTTACTTTGTATATACCTTTTCCAAGCTTTCTTTTTGATCTTTACTTTATCTTTTACTTCTTCGTTCCACCACCGGGTTCTTTTTTGATCTCCCTTTACTGTTACCTTTTCGCAGGTCTTTACTGCCTGTTCCACTATTTCTGTTTTTAATATTATCCACTTCTTTTCCATGGGCCATTGGTTTCCTTCTTCTGCTTCTTTCGCTTCCCATCCTTCTAAGGTGTCTTCTAATCTGTTTTTGAATTCTTTTGCTTTTTCTGGTTTTCTTAATACTGATATTTTTATTTTCTGATATTCTCTTTGTTTCCTGGGTTCCCTGCTATAAAATCTGGTGTCTGTTATTAGCAGTCTGTGGTCTGTATGCAGTTCGGCCCCCCTTATTACTTTTACATCTGTCATGGCATATTTCGCTTCTCTGTTGTACGTTATATAGTCGTTAATGCTTTTCGCTTCTCTTCCTGCTGCCTCAAAAGTAATTTTGTGTATTATCTTATGGTTAAAGTGGCTGTTTCCGATTAACATTTGATTGGTAACACAAAAGTCTATCATTCTTCTTCCGTTATTATTTATGGTAGATTCTCCTCCATATTTACCGATCGTGCCATATCCTATTTTCTACATATTTAAAAGATCGGTGTTAGTATTACCCAAATCATTTTAATATTTTATTTAATAAAACGACAAACTTGGAATAGTATGAAGCCTAAATTATCCCATCATTTATTTTCCAACAAGTCAACACAATTTCTCACAATGTTAGGGCATTACTACGAGGGTAATTCACTCCCCTGACGTCGCACGCGACAATAACCATCAACTTCACTGGGGAAAATTTTTAACGGAACTTCCACCTTCTTGGTTAGTCTGCATTTCGCCACTCTACAAGCTGACGTTTGAGCTCTGGTTCATATGCCCTGGCCCAAAATTAATCGATAGCGATTATTCTTAAAAGGAAGTGGTCCCCGTCCTACTGCCAGCACGCTAGGTGGTCGCAGCATGTTGCATATCCCATCTACTTTTAAACTTCATGAGTACATGTGGTAACCACGTCGATGCAACTTTATGCAGGTAAAGATTTTGTAAACCCTGTGGATAGTGCGTTTCCCGATTTCACTTTCTCTCTTTAAATAAAACAAGATCTGTTGTGTGTCGGTTTTCATTAAGTGATCGATTCTTTCACGTGACATATCGATCCCCACGCTCACAGGTCATTCTACCCGTTGCCGGTCGCTTCGCATCTGATCGGTATAAAAGAGCATTATTCTCAACAGCTTGTTCTAACTCTATATGGCATTTTCTAGATATTTTGATATACGAAAGCTGTTCTACTTGGGCCATGTTCATCCTGCATGGCTGTTAACTAGCTACTGATATAAAATTGCTCTCTGTGCAATTACAGAACATTATAAATATCTTGTGTTGTGGATACAAAATATGAATGCACGGCTTTCTGTGACTTATGCCTCAACCCTCGTGCAAAGAGAGGAATTCTACTATTTCCGAAACAACGTTTTGTCTACATTTGTTACATAAAACACGCTAAAGCGTTGTGTTAGTAAATATATGTTGCAATAACATTCAAGAAAACACCCCCATATTTTATTGAGTTGCAAAAAATTTAATTTCTGTGCAATTATTGTTGTTGTTTGATGTTTATAATATACCTTTTAGCTTCTTCTTTGCTTCTAGAGGAACAAAGTTGAACTAATTCTGAAAGTTATTGCTAGAAGCAACAACTTTTATCAAGTGTTCGAGCCAATCTCCAATTACCTTTATTTTTAATTTTAAATTAAAGCCGGCCGTATTTTGGTTCCCTCTTGTATATTTTAGATATTGGCTACGAATTTGCACGAGCATGAGGAGCGCTGATATATAGACCGCGGTTTGAGCCGCGGGCCGAGCTTCGCCTTTTGCTACGCGTTTGCCTTTGGCTTTGGCTATGCTCTCGACCCGCTTCGTTTTGAACTTAGTTTTGTGATAATTTAGAAGTCGGGCGACTGGATTTAAATTTTTTCGTAAGCTGAGAGCATTTTGACCGAGAGTTCGCCGGCGTGTTTGACTGGCAGCAGAAGTTTTTATTTCTGCGAGGCCGTTTTGTTAAAAGCTAATTTTGTGGCAAAATTAGATATTTTCAAACCAGATTATCCTCTTCTCGGAGGTCTTTTTGATTTTCGATTGGATTTCGGGGAAATTTTTGCCGGTAAAACTCGGTCCATTTTTTCTTTGCTCTGACTCGGCAAGAAACGAAGAAGGAACCTTTGCACCAGGAAAGACGCTGCCGTTCGGCTCTGCTGTGAAGATTGGGGTAACTTGTCCTATCCTTTTACACCCTTATTTTCTTTTCCTGGATCCCCCAGGGCCAACAGCACAGGGAACCGATTTCTGTGAGAATGCGCCGATTCCACAGGTTAGTGTTTTTAGCTTCGGCTTTTATTTGAAGTTCCTTTGTTAAAATTTTTCTATAAAGTCATATTCGATTGAAGACCGAGTTAAAATGATTAAAGAACACTAAAAATTGTCAAAAAATAATAAATACCTTTCGAGCTTTATACGATTATTTTGATGGTCATAAACGCCTAAATTAGTCCGCCATCGATGATTTGCTGCGAAAATTCGAGGCCACTGGTTTTATTAGTGATATGCTAAAGAGTAGACGACCCAATAGTGTTTGCACACCGGCAAATGTCGCTGCGGCGAAGGAGAGTGTAAAATTTGACCCAAAACGCTCAATAACTCGTCGATCGCAAGAATTGGGCATTTCGGAGACACGTTTATGCGCTACTATGCATAAAGATTTGAATTCGCACGCTTACAAGATCCAACTGACTTAAGAACTCAAGTCAATTGACTGTTTGAAACGACGTGTGTTCTCTAATTGGGTTCTCCAACATCGTGCAATTAATCAGAATTTTTTTTTAATCAAAAATCATCTTCAGCGATAAGACGCATTTCACATTAAATGGGATAGTGAACAAGCAAAACTGTCGGATCTGGGTCAATGAGAATTCAAGTGAATATCAAGAACAACCAATTCATCCTCAGAAAGTGACTGTTTAGTGTGCTCTATAGTCAAAAGGTGTCATTGAACTATTTCTTTCAAAAATGAGCTTGAAATTCAAGTGGCATGATTAATGATTATTTCTTCCTGATACTTAATCAAAATGACATGTATGAGGATGATTTTCAACAAGTCGGCGCAACATGCCACATAACACGTGTGAATATTAAGTTATTGTAGTCAAAGTTCGATGAATGTGTAACTTTGAGAAATTAAAATGTCAATTGGCTTACTCATTCATGTGATTTGACACCTTTAGACTTTTTTGTGCGGATATCTTAAAAGTAGGAGCCGTGATGGTTTAGTGAATAGGTCCAGCTCGACTCAAGCTGCAATAAATGAGTACCTGAAGGTCAAACTGTGGGATAATAATAGGCGGTTGGTACGTAGCTCTAGCCACGGCTTTAGATTGTAGACCCCAAAAAGCTTACGGGGAACTATTATCGCATCTTAAAAGTAAAATCTATGTCAATAAACTAGCGACTATCCAAGACCACAAGAACAACATAACATAATTGTCGAGATAAATGCCATTGAAGCGACTCTATGTGAAAATGTCATCGAAAATTTAGACCATCGTATCGACGTTTGTAAACTCACTCGTGATAAATATTTAAGTGATATCATTTTTCATATATATATATATATATATTTATATATATATATATATATATTCTACAGCTGTCGCCGTTTTCCTTCCTTCAACCAGGTTCTCCACGCTTCTCGTTCTTGCCAGTCATTCTCCTCTAAACCTCTCCTTTCCATCGCTTCATCCACTTCATCCCTCCACGATCTCTTCGGTCTTCCTCTCTTTTTCCTTCCTGCGGGACTCCAATCTGTTACTCGTTTGATCCATCTGTTGTCATCCGATCTTCTTACATGTCCGTACCATGCGAGTCTCTTGTTTTCGATACTATGAGTTATATCTGTCTCTACTCCCATTCTTCTTCTTATTTCTTCATTCCTGGTTCTTTCCATCTTGGTTACCCCACAGCACCTCCTCCAATATTCCATTTTTGTCGCTGTTATTGTTCTTTCATTTCCCTTGTTTATTACCCAGACTTCCGCTCCATACGTCATTATACTTTGTACAATTGTGGTGTATATTCTCGTTTTTGTGTTTTTCGTAATTTGTCTATCCCATATTACTGGACGCAACTGTCTAATACACGATCTTGTTTGTCCCAGTCTATTTTTAATTTCCTCTTCCGTTGTTGCCTTGTCTGTTATTGTAAATCCTAAGTATTTGAATTTGTTTGTGGCTTTTATTCTTATATCCTTCTCTATTTGTAGGTCTTCTAACTTTTCTTCCGTTCTTGCTAAATACATGGTATTCTTGTAGTTTATCTGTAAACCCGCTTTTTCCTACTCCTCGCTTAGTCTTCTCATCATGAAGCTCAAATCTTCCTCATCTTGCGCTATAACCACTTGATCATCTGCGTAGCACAACGTGTATAGATATTCGTTTCTGACTGGCACTCCCATACCCTCGCATTTACGCTTCCAGTTTTTCAGTGTTTCTTCTAGATAGATCTTAAATAAAGTCGGTGATGTGAAGCATCCCTGTAATAACCCCTTTGTTGTCTGGAAGTCACCTATTATCTTCTGTCCCGCTTTTATGTACACCCTATTTCCCTTGTACAAACTTTCAACGGCCCTTATTAGGTGGTTGGGAATTCCTATCCTCTCCATTGCTGTCCATAATCTTTGTCTGGGAACCGTATCATATGCTTTTTCCAGACCCACGAACGCCAGATATATCGTTCTGTTTTTAGCTCTTTTCTTTTCCAGTAATTGTTCTATTATATATATATGGTCCACGCATGATTTTTTTGCTGTGAACCCGGCCTGTTCTTCCCTTATTTTGTTTTGTATGTGTTTTTCTAACTTGTTTTTAAGTATTCGTCCGTATATTCTTCCCATTATGGCAATGACACTGATTCCTCTGTAATTCTCACATTTCCGTCTATCGCCCTTTTTAAATATGGAGACAAGATAGGCTTCCTTCCATTCCTTTGGCATGTCTTCTCCACTCATCACTTTCTAGACCATTATCGTTATCATTCTGAACAACTTTTCCGTTCCATACTTTATGGAATACCGCTGGTATCCCTCCTGGTCCTGCAGTCTTATTGTTTTTTAATGATTTAATTGCCGCTTTTACTTCTTCCAGTGGCACCATCTCCTCTTCTTCATCTTTATCTGTATCTGTCTCCTTATTCTCTTCCTTTTCCTTCTCTGTCTTCTCTTTGATGTCCTTCATGTACTCTTGTCTGTTTTCTGTTAGCAGGTTCGCATAGTATGCGTCCCACTCTTTGTCTTCAATGTACTGTATTTGCAGGTGTTCTTTCCTGTCTGTTCGTAGATTTTTTAGTAACTTCCATGATTCAGAGCATCTAGTGCCCCCCAGGTATTGATCAATATTGATACAGGTTGTTTGCTAGTTGTCATTTTTTCCTTTATTGTCATTTCCTTCACTACTCTGGTCTTACTTTTATACTCTCTTAAGTCGTCTTCCTTTTTTGTGCTTAACTGTTTGCTGTATAGTTCCTTTTTTTTGTTTAATTGCTTCCTGGGCTTCACTTGTGAGTTTGTGTTTATATTGTGTGGTTTTCTCTTCTTTTTCCCCTAATGCTTCAAATCCCGCTTGTTTTAAACTTTCCTTTATGTGTTGGTAGATATCTTCTATGCTCTCGTATCTGAATTCTGTCAATTTATCATCTAATTTTCTCCTATATAAATCTCTCACTGTCGTGTCTTGCAGTAGGTGTAACTTGAGCTGTCTTTCTTTCGGTATATCATTTGTTTTCTCTGTGTTTCTTTTTTCACTAGTTATTTTTCTTTGCCATGGGAACCCTATTTTTGCTATCAGCAGCTTATGATCCGTTCCACATTCTGCCCCTCTTTTGACTCTTACGTCCTTCGTTCTCATTGTACTGTTTCGTTTTAGTATTACGTAGTCTATTATGAATCTCAGCTGCCTTGCCTCTTGTATCCATGTGTATTTGTGGATATCTTTGAGTGGGTAAAAACCATTCATGATTTTTAGATTATATAGTTCACATACCTCTGTTAATCTTTCTCCATTGTCATTTATGATGTTCTCTCCGTACCTTCCTACTACCTCGTCCTTTTCTTTCCTTCCGGTTCTTCCATTGAGGTCTCCTGCTATGATTGTTTTTTGAGTTCGTTTAATTTTTTCTATTTCCTCTTTTAGTGCTCCTATGAATGATTCCTTCTCTGCTACTGCGCTGTCATCTGTTGGTCCACAAACACCGAGTATTACTATGTCTCTGCCGTGTAGTGACTCATACATAAATGCTTAAAATAAAATACTCTACTTGATTATGCAATTATTACTGTAGTTACAATAAGCATTTACTTTCCTGCGCCTGAATTAGCGGACCCCAAAGAAGTTTTAAATCGCTAGTAATTAATATAAAAACATAATTGTAGTTTCCCATCTCAAAGGACTTTTATATAGATATAAAGAATTACAAAACAATTTAAATTAAAATACGTTTTTAAGCATTGAATTAAAGCAATTGCCAAAATAAAACTAATTATAAAACAAAAGCAATTCTCTCTGCAACTTTAATTCTAAAATATTTTATTTAATACTCTTCACTTGTAATTTTTTTTTTAATTTATCATAAATGCAGCTAGGATGGTTCTTTTTTATACTACTATTATGAAAATAAAAGACAGCTAATTGCAACAGTTCTCCCATATACTATGCTACAAAACGCCAATTATCCGGATTATATAATTTGTTTTATACATTTGATATATTGTTTTTCTTTTTAAGATAAAATAACTTTTCCATTTAGAAAACACGCATTTGAATCAATAGTGACAATATTAATTATCCACTCTCCTCTATCAATATATAACTATTTTTCAGTAGCACGCTCATAATTAATTTTTTTTTCTACAGCCTTGTAGAGCCCAGTATTGAGCATAGGCCTCCCTTTTTGGGGGGAATTTGGCAATTAAACGCCACGCTTGCCGGGCGGGTTGGCGAGTGGATAGTGAATGTACTTTTTACGACCGCCAAAGGTGTTTGTATGACGGCCGGAGAGCATTAAATGTTTTTGTCATTGCCAGGGTTTGAACCCGGAGCCACCGTGCGCCAGTTTGGCAGGTTGAGGCCTTACCTCGCGGCTGTCGTGCTCTCTCGCGCCTGTCGTGCTCTCTCATAATTACTAGTTCTAATTAATGGTGTTATAAGCCTATTTATTTTAGTAGTAGCATATATGTTCTAATTATTATCACAAAATAATATAAACAATAAATATAAACTAAAGTATATTACACATGTATCCTAATCTTATTATAAATGCGATAGTTTTAAAAGCGACAATCAAAATCACTATGAAAGTAGAGCAATATTTCCATTTATTGAATATAACGTGTTGATATGTTAGTTTAGTTTGATTGTTCACCTAAGCAGAAATTACTATTAAATTGATGCTGCTGCCGGATTTCCGTTACACGTGAGTATTGACGTGTCGTTAACGAATGTACCTATTATATATAAAAACGGTTCTCACAATGAACAATAAAATAGCTGACTTCATCCGCTCAGCTAAAGTGTATTTCCCCCACGAATTCAAAAGAGTTTACGAAATATCTTGTGGTGACTGCAAAAAGATCCATACAGACCAAATGAACAAACAAATATAAAGTCAGATTTTTAGCCGTATGACAGTTTTTAACGCGTGCCAGAATTATAAAAAACAGCTTAAAATTAATTTCTCCAAATCAAAAACACTCTTCTATTTACTATCTCAGTAGCAGAATCATGCATGAGGCAGTTTAAATCTAAAAAAAGCAATGCCTTAATATTCCAGACTAAATACAATTAACGTTTCCTCATTATGTAAATATTATTTATTCATTATTCTGCGTTTTCGTTACATATTTGTTCCAAACCAAACTTTTACTTCTAATTCAATAAATAACTGAATAGGACACCTAAAACATCATCTTTCGTCTGTGACTAATACTTTTTCTTACAGAGTAGGCAAATTAAGACTCCAATCTGTTGATAATTTCATCAAAGTGGATACCAAAACTTCAAGAAATTTTCTCAAGAACCTAAATGTTTATTTTATTTTAACTAAGGAAATATATGAGTGTGTATGTCGTAATTTGTAGAGTTGACTAGGGTAAGCTAAATTTGTTAATAGAGAAACTTAATCAAAAGAGTAGTTAAAAACGACCTTCAAATGTTTTTGTATTTTTTGTGTCTTTACGATTTTCTCTAGATGTAGACTAAGTTTGCAACATATATCCTAGATATAAATCCTGAAACTGTCCAAGAATAAAGAAAATTTAATAAAAACAACTTTATTGTAAATATATATTGGATTATGATTTTATTTAGACCATAATGTTTTATTTCCAATTTCATTGATATTAAAATTTATAGTTACTTTCTTGGTAGCTTTTTCAAATTAAATTATCTTGAACCATTAATGAGTTTATATATAAAACATATTTCAATTTATTTCTGAGTTTATTATTTCTTTGCTCGAATAAGGTAATAAAGTTAACACACAATTTGTTTTAGACTTGAATCTTTTTTCAGTAATTATATAGTAAATTACTTATTTGTATTACAGTGATAAGCAAATAGTCTAAATAAAACCATTATCTCTCTAGGAATGGTGTCGTCTATTTGAAATGTCTGTATTTCATATTACAAGTAAGTCTTTTAGTAATGGAATCTTGCAAACAACGAAAAGATCTCCTTATTGTTACCAAAACCAAAAAATTATGCAAATAGTTATCAAGCAATTTAGTTTACAAACAACAATATATTTACTATACTACAATCGTGTAAGTAAGAATAACCAAGAAAACTTGTAAACTCGAAAGAAACCATTATCCTTTTGTAGTTTTTTAATTATGATAGCAACTACGCACTTCATTTCTTTAAAAAAAAACAGTAAATAACACGGACAGTGAAGGAACATTTTAACGACATTTATAATTCGCTATAAAACTTTCTACATTAAAGCATACGGTTTCGGCGGTGTTGTTGGAAATGAAGACATTGCGCTATTTTCCCTTTGATTGATGTTGAGCTTAACTCTCTTAGGCTATGAGTTACAAAAACACAAACACCTTATTATGATTAATTTAAAATGTTTTTTTTTGCGATGAACCCAATAAACGAGTGAGTAGTTGTGGAATTTAAAAAAGGCGTAAAAATTGAAACTGATAATTTAAAACAATAATCGGCGTTGGTAACATATCGATATATTACTTGCAATTGGCAAACATTGACTTGTAGCTATTTCTAAATTATTAATTTGTTATCTACATTACTTATTGCAGACGCCCCCCTATCATCTTCTGGAAAATTTTACAGCAGTTTCCGGTTTCATGCCTCCCTGACCATTAACTATCTCGCATTAAAAACTTTTATGGACACTATAAACGCCATCATTTTTATCGGATTTTAGTGACATTCTTGCACACGTTTATTGGGGGCGAATATCTTGCCAGAATTCGTAAATGGGAAATATTGGTCAAAAGAGTAGGGAAAAGCAACCTTATGTTATTTTTGGCTTTTTATCTAGATTTAGGTCAAATTTTGTATACCTAAGTACAATTCGAAGATGGCGGTTTCGGATGAGAATACGGAAATTTTTTTATTTAAAAGTAGGTAAAATAGTGGGTACTTAAATTGTTCAAATAAATGTTATTAGTATTACTTAGTAAAAGCAAATGTTAAATTAAGTTTAAAATTACAAAATGTAATATTTTATTTCAAAAACAAGTGTTTGCGTTACCCAGATTACATTTTATTGAAAAATAAACCATGGTGCATAGAGTTCGAACTTTAAAAGCAACAGTAGAGGAATAAGTTTCAAATAGCCGTTAATAGTATTTTTTTTTAATTTTAAGCAATTCAAAAATAACACAACTGTTCAAAAATATATTTTCTTTACATTTTTAAATCAAGTGTTGGTCTCAAGGATAAGGCATGATAAGGCAAAATATATTTTTTTAGTAAAAACTTCTAATTGGTACTTTGTGAAGAACACTATTTTTGTAAAGGAAGATTATATTTTTTATTGTATCAAAGAACATTAAATTAACCTAAAAATAAATATATTGCCAGTATTAAAAAAATCTCTCAAATTGACGGAGATTGATATCTATGGGTATAAAAAGTTGATTTATCTTTTTACTCTCAATGAAAATGGCGATGCAATAATATTTTCTCATATTGATCGTTAGGAGTTTGGAATATAAACTCATTAACGGTTCAAGATAACTTAATTTAAAAAAGCTACCAAGAAAGTAACTATAAATTTTAATATCAATGAAATTGAAAATGCAACAACATGGTCTAAATAAATCATAATCCAATATATATTAAGAATAACGTTGCTTTTATTCAATTTTCTTCATTCAATTGGGACTTAAAATGTATATATTTAATTAGCAGTAACCTCTTCTTTAAAGAAAAACTAAACTAATCCATACTGTGCACATTTTCTTACAGCGAAATTAAGGATAATTTTACTACATTACTATAGATACTCATAAGGTTAATTGTGAAGCTTCTGCATGCTGCTTTATTAGCTACATGGTGTTAATTATTTTATGTATCAAATTTCTAAAATTTGCTCAAACCAAACATTTGATCCGTTTTAGTCGTCTATTTTATTTTCGGTATCCATCTTACAATTTTACGAGATAAGTGCCTAGTAATATTAATAAACATTTATAATTTTGTCTCTATTTAAAATGTTTTTTAAGATTAATTTCTGCTCATTACTATTTTGTTTTGATTTCTTTCTTAAGACCATAATTTTAAAATACTTGATGGCTTAATATCCATGTATATGACAATTTTTTTAAACTCCATTATAGCCGGCTCCAACAAAAATTTAAAACAAGAAAATAGATACATGTACACAGAATCTGTGTTTGCATATAGTGACGTAATGCAAGAGCAAAAGAGAAAGGTGCATTGTTGATAATATAAAATTAAAAGACTATATATATATATATATATATATATATATATATATGAAGAAAAAAATTATTATATATTACTATAAGGAAAAGCAAGTAACAATTGCTTGTATTTAGCTTATGGTTCATAAGAAGAAAAGCCAAAATATAACAGGGAAATGTTTTGCAAACAGCTAAACGATGAAATAAATAATCTACCTAAAGGTGAAATGATAATAATGAAAAGCTTTAATGTCAAAGTAGGCATACTCTTATTCTTTGTAGTTTAAAAACGCTTTAATAAAAATTTCCTAAATAGAAATGGCGAATTATTGCTGCATCTTTTTACAGAAGATAAATCTCAATACAAATTTACCTAACAAAATACGAGCCTTCAAAAATCTACAATAATTTACATCGTAACAAATTGAAATAAATGGTCTTCTAAAATATTAGCAGTTGGAACATTAAATTCTACAGGTAGTCAAAGTGATCACTTTATGTTATTAGGAAAGTTACATACATTGAGCATTAAAAACTGTTATAAAGTAGAAAAGACAACATAGTCATTTGAATAAGACAATGTAAAATAATTATGCAGAAGACTATTAGCTTATAAATGAAATTCCTATTCACTAAGGCGACACAATACATTAATGGTGTAAGAAAATAGAATATAATATATTAATAATAAGTTGACCTAAAAGCAAAAGAAATACTGAAAAGCCTTGGAAGCGATGGATGGACTCCTAATAATAGATAAAACTAAAAAGAATAATAATGATCTTAAGTAAAAGTGTAACTTCGCCTGGGGTGACAAAAGGGTGGATTGGTTAGCCCTGGAGTCACAGCTGCCGATCCCGAACCTGGATAAAGACGGAGGGTTGGAAGAAAAGAAACATAATACGAATAGCGTAAAATCATGGAATATCATAGATTAAGAAATAATAGAAAAACTTAAACAAAGGAAGATCGATATATGCGCTATTCAGGAAACCAAAAAGAAAGGAAAAGAAGGTAAGAGCAAAAGCTGGGGTAGGCTTCTTGTTAAATAAGAAACTCAAAAACCTCATACAAGTATACACATCCTCTTAATTAAATTAAAAACCGACGGACCAAATCTTAACATAATATCAGTTTATGCACCAGAGGATTGCAAAGCTAGAATAGAGAAATAAACGTGTTACGAAAGTTTACAAACCACTTTGGAGCCCATACGTAGTCAAGACAATATAAATCCTGGGAGACTTTAGCGCGATAATTGGGAATGGGATCATACAAAACGTTAAATGGAGGTTTAACGAGGAGCAAATAAATAAAAATGACAATCTAACGATTAACTTTTGTTTACTCAACGAATTAAGAATTAATAACAAGTTTTTTGACCACGCAGACCATTTAAATATACATTCCATAATAACAAGGGACAAAAATGTGGGATGTGATGACTCATTAACAAATAGATAAATACATTCTATAGAGGTGCTAGATGTAAGAACCTTAATTCAGCCAAGGTTGGTACGGACCACAATCTGCTGCTAACAAAAATAAGGGTGAAAATAACACTCAAGAAATAAATAACAATAAACATGACAGCGGAAGAAAAATTTAATATCAAATCGCTGTGGAATGAATTCACTAAACAACTGTACCAATCAAGAATAAGAAAATATATAGACGAGAATCCTATAGCAAACAACAGAAAAAGCTGAAAAAAGCTCAGAACAAATGTTGAATATACGGCTAAGAAAGCTATTATAAAGAAGCCGTGGTTTTGTAAGGAAGTAAAACAAAAATTCCAAGAAAAAATAAGAGTTTATCTAAAATACAAATCTATAAACACATCAGAAGCGTACAAAGAATATAAAATAGTTAGAAAATTACTCGTAAATAGACAATAAAGCAAACATTAGGAAAGCTTTAGCCTATCCATGGAGAGCAATTTCTACGGTCTTTAAAAACAGATATGGAAACTAATTCAAAGTCAGCGTAAAAAAATAACAGAACTAGTAGAATACAATAAGATAGATGAAAAACATGGGTAGAATATCTAACTGAACTATTTAATGCACATACAAAAAATTAACGATGAAAATACTCTAAACATAGTGGTAGAATGTGAAATAAACAGCAGTTGCTTAGAGGTGGAACAGACGCAGAAAAACCAGAAAGTCGCCCGGTCAGGACCAAATACCAAATAAACTACTGAAGTATAGAGGGGACAGATTAACAAAAGAAATAACATCACTGATCACAAAGATAATTTTAACACAGAAACCCAAAAGCTGGAGAACGGACAAGATGATTTTATTATTCAAAAAAAGAGACAATCTTCAAGTTAAAGCAAATAAATCCATAGAAGAAAGAAAAAATGGATTGACCACATTGACTGAACGACCGACAACAGAATCATTAAGATAAGTTGCCGGTAGGAAGACGAAGTGTGAGAAAATCTACAAAGAAATTATGTGACAACCTCAACGTAGAATAACAGAAAGAACCGAAGAAAGAACAGGCATTAGCCTATGATAGAAGAATAAAGAAGAAGAAGTAAAGGTGTTATAATTATTTTAGTTCAGAGGAGTTCAACTTTAATCGAATGTACCATAAAAACAAGAGTCTATAATTATTCCTAATTTGTAAAATGATCCAATAAAATATGATTTTCACACGTATCTGTAATATAATACATTATTTTTTAGATGCAAATATGTTTAAAATTAATGTCTGTAATCTGTAACGTGAATCAATTTTCCATCTTGTGGTTACTTCTCTATTTCTAATAAAAATCTAGACTATTGTGAAAGTATTAAATAAGAAAAATGCCAACACACATTTAGGTTTGACCCTCCACTTTAATAAAAAAAAAAGAAATCTGGCGTTATACGTGTAATAATCGATTAAGTTATTCAAACAATTTGTTTACGTGGTACGCCAAAGCAAAACGTTTGATTTCAATTTCGTTTTACAAATATACATATGTTTAACATGTTTAATGAATCATTCAGCTTAAATTGCTGTTTTTCGCAAAAAATATATAATACAAATTATTACTCAACTGCGCCTACAATTACTTTAGTTACTATTTTGAAAAAAAAATTGATTAGTAAAAGAATATAATTAATTATGGCTATAAAAAATCTACTCGATAAAATACCATTATATATTTTTCAATAATCATTACAGTTTTTTAAAATTATATCGCTTTGAATACGATAACCGGGTCTTTAAAAACATAACTGTTACCTCAACATAATTAATTAGAAAAAATTGTACGCATCTGCAATTATGACTTGAAACAGTTTTTCATGTGCCTGCTGTAGAGGTCTTTAGTTTTAAAATTCTGAAAAAGTAATAAGGAAGAAGTTCCAATATTAAACAAATATTTAAAAAAGTAGAATAACAAATAAAACGATTTTTACTTTTTGTAAAACTAAGATCATAACTATTTCTACATTTTTTCTGATTATTTTAAATATTTAGTTATTGAACATACATGTTTTAGGTTTTTATATCTATACGTATAAAAGAGAAAGCCCTCACTCACTGACTCACTGATTCAAAAACGCCCAGCCTAAACCGCCGAACCTATAACCTTGAAACTTTAAGGTTTTATTCTCTGTATGACGTAGGCACGTACTAAGAAAGGTTTTTTAAAATTTGCCCTCCAAGGGGGTATAATGGGGGTCCAAAGTTTTAAGCTTTTTCGAAAACGGCTCGAGTTAGAAACGTGAAACTTGGCAAGAATAATCTTCGGCCAAATGGAAAGGACCCGTGTTTCGGTAATTTTTGATCCGACCCTCTGCAGGGGCTAAACTGAGGGTCAAAGTTAAACTTCTATTTTTGTCATTTCTGACATTTGTCACGTCTTATTATTTTTGATCTGTGATAGATAGACATAACGTTTTCAGTATTCAAATAAAGACCATAAGTCAAGTCCAGACACGGAAAATCTCGAACCGGTTTGACCGGAAGTGGCCGCAAAGTTTTCGGTTACGGTCGCTATTCCCTTTCAAAAAAAAGATAGATGGCAGTACCTGGGTTTGTTGTAACCTTCTAAGTCGTGGCAGGTTATCTCTTGAGTCCTATAATTATTTCATTTCTTTAAACATAGTGATATTCTCCATCTATACACTTGTTAAAAATATTTGGCAGGAATATCCTATAGTTAAAATTAGAGAACCCGTATTTCAGGAAATTTATTAATTTCGGGTTCATGTTATTAAAAGGTGCACTTCCTTAAATGAAAACGCAGCCCCGCATGGCTAGTTTACTATATAAATGTTCGTTTGTTTTAATAAGTTTTTACTGTATATTCATTTTTATAAATGCTTTTTTATGTTTGTGGTCAAACAATAATTAAACGTTAACTTTGCTAGTGCTAGAATGACTTCAGTAAAATTGAATGTAACACACTATATCTGTCACCAATATTCACTAGGTGAGGGTTGAAGATTTGTTATTATCTTGCTTGGTAAAACTTTACATCTCCATTTTATTTGCTTACAGAATTTAAGTGCTATAAATATTTTCATTTAACACAATAATTTTTTCTCAAATATGATATCCACATGGGCTCTTATGATTGAAATATTTTTCAAATTTTTTTAGCAAGCACGAAAGCATGCGCAATCCGCTATTAAGTAACACAACAAGAGGATTTCACATAATTAACAACCTACGATTGTCGACAAAGCAATCCGATAATATGATCGCAGAGCTGCTATACTCGAATGCCTTCTCGTCGGAAAATCTTCGACATAAATTATTGAGCGGTTTGGTTACAAACAAATCTAAGCTAATAACATAACCAAGAAATAAAAGGAAGCTAACTGCTGATAGGGCAACTCATAACAAGATCAATTCGTCCTCAAATCAAAAAAGAAGATCGATCGAGATCCTGGAGAGAGCATTACTGGCCTGGAAAAATAAACGGTCATAATGGAGTGAACGATTAGTCTAACAGTGCAACAAGACCTGCACTACAAGTCTTTCGTTCTGTGGAACTGCCAACTGTTGACTGAGAAAAAGAAGATGGGCAAAAAATTAAAAACCCAAGAACTGCTGAACGACAGCGCTTCAGATGAAACAAAACTGTCCAGGACAGGAAGATGAATCGCCAAAATAACGGTTGAATCTGTTAAGATTCTACTGAAGTGGCTACCCCATGGATACAAAGTGTCTTCTCTCTGTAATTGTGCTGAGGCTTCTCAGCAACGTTATATTCTCAAGATGTTATAGCGTCCCACTTCTTTAAGGAAGATCTGAGGTAACCGCTGACGGCTGTATCGACTTGCTGGAGATATTTGTTAAGCTCTGGATAAAGGAGGTTTCCGCTGACCAAGAATACATATTCCAGTAAGACTCCGCTCCACTCTACAAGACAATAGATAAACGGACATGACTATACAACAATTTGTATTAGTACTGATCCCCCTACTTATGGGCACCTTCCAGTTCCGAAATTTCCTCGACTACTACGTATGAGGCGTGGTCGAAGCGAAGATCAAAAAGAAGCAGCATCAAGGGCAGCTTAAAGGCCTTCATCATGAAGTAAATGAATTATATCGACAAGGAGGAAGTTGTGTTGACCAGAAGAAGGTTTAAACCCTGGATAAAAAATGTCGTGGCCGCTTATGGCGACTACATCAAAAAATATGATTGTCAATATCATTTACTCTGACTATGCCAAGTTTCATTTGTTGTTTCATCCATAACTCTGCATAATAGTGGTCTAGATACCACCAACAATTCTTAAATGTGTCTTTTGACAATAAATGTTTGTTATATTTAAATAATGTTGGGTGAAAAACATAGGCAATAATATTCCGTTACTGTTACCTATTGACACTTATATAAAAATCTTTTCCTAAAATAGCAATAATCTTGCTCTTCTAAATTACTTTTAAGTGCCAATTAACTTCTTAAAAGGCTCTTTCATGTCTGTGTTAGCATCTAGAATAAAAAATTATGGCTGTTTGCCATTTAAATTGTAGTGGTAATGATCAAATCGTCTTCAAGCAGAAGTATGTTTAATTTAGAGCCGCAATGTTTATGGAGTTGATCTACAATAAAGGTAATTATCTTCATGAATTAATTAAAAACAGTCTTAACGTTTCAAATAATTACTATAAAACATGTATATGTTTGCCTTTTAAGTTAGAGAACAGTATCTCAAACTACTTCTGATATTACAGGGCCTAAATTAGCAATTTAAAAATAAGTACATGTACAAAATATGGCGGAAATTATACATTGACCTTCTGTATTTTAAATTTCTGCTCGAAAGTAATTTTGATTTGACATCTAAATTTAAGCCCCCATTAGACCCGAAGTACCATTTTCACTTATTGGCGCATGCTTTATTTTTAGTGTTATTGCTTTCGCTGCCCGCCTCCGATCCTCTGCAAACGCAGGCCAAAAATAGTTCTGCTCTAATAACCTTAATATAAACTCGGTACACGCCTTCCACATAATAAACCCTGGCAGTAATATCTGACGTGACTCATCCAGATGTTGTAAAATTGGGGAGGCCGAGCGCCAGACATGAAGCATTCCTGCAAAATCGCTCGACAATGAGCAAGCTCAAGGCCGCGCTATTCCGGGCGCTTTTTCGCCGAAACTCGTACGTTAATTAGATCCGAACCGGCTGATATTAGCCGAACTCGGCCGGCGCTCATCCATCCTGCTCGGCAGCAAAGTTCGCCGTGCACCTGAACGTACTATTAAAACTTCAAACCCGCCGAATAGCTGCCGGGCTTACGCAGCTGCAATTTATTTGATCCCGCACCAGTTCTCATCAAACTTTTAAGAAGCAATATCAGTTTCCCGACCAATAAAAATCAAACTGGAAGCAATGGGAGTCGAGCAGAATGCCAATAATAATTAAGTAGGAATCTACACGGGACTGCTCGGTTCTCCGCGCTTCAGGGAGGTCATAATTGCGATTTATTGAATTAGGCGGATTCCACTGGAATCGCACTGGCTGCCCGATGGAAATTGCACTGCTGTTTGACCTGTTATTCTATATATAAGCGTTTAATTGCCCTGTTCTCTCTTTGTGTACCTTAACCATGACCAAATGTCTTTCTATTTGGTTATGAAAGGATGGCCAATACAGCGCTTGAATAAATTTAAAAAATAGTTTTTTTCACTGAAAAAAACAGCAATAAAAGGAACAACATAAATTCTGTTCAATATTTTTTTTTTACTATAACACAAAGTAATACTTGTCATAAACAAGTTTTGAAGATCATATTGTCCAAATGTTTTCCCGCACAAGCAATATGCTCATGCAGCCTTAAAGTTTCGCACCACTTGCCGAGCTGTTTACACTAGTACTACTGTGATTGCGTTGCGAATAAAATCATTTAATTCCTCAATATTCTGCGGCCTACGTTGGATGACTTTAGTCTTTAGATGTCCCCACAAAAATAAATCGTAAGGGGGCAGGACTGGTGACCCATCCGGCCGTGGGATGATACTATGTAATGAAATGACACGGTCTAGAACCACTTACCTCAAAACTTCTCAATAAATTCTCACCTTCTGTGCAGTAATACCATTTTCTTGGAAACATAGCGATGGGTGTCTATTTTTTTGAGTCTGGGCTTTAAAAAATTGCGTAGCATACCAATATAATGGGTAGATGTGACAATCACCGCAATGCCAAGACAGTCTTACTCCCTCAGAAAAACACGGCCCTATATTGTCAAATTCCGTAACAGCAAATCAAATGGTTACACTATGGAAAGATCGCTTATGCAGTTGTCGGGGATTTTACTGAAAATTCTGCATATTGACGCAGCCTAATAAATGAAAATTAGATTTGTCAGTACTAATCATAACAGCGTCGGCCGAACCATTTGCTAACATGTCCTCGCAAGTAGCTTTCCGGTGGCATCAGTCACATTTATTAAGTTCCTGGGCAACCATCGGTTTGTAAAATTGTAGACTTCTCCGCACGCTCCGGTGAGATATTCTCAAGACGAGAACGGTGGAACGTTGTGGTGATGTGACAACAGCCTGGCTCACTGCTACAATATTCTTAAGTGTCCAGACGCCACAAGGTCTACCACGTAATTTCCGCGTAAACCAGTCTATCGGAAATTGTGTACCCAAATCATGGGTTTCTTGATCGAAAGTCTTCCGTGATGACCTACTTCGAAATGACTATGAATAGCCGCTGAGTCGCAATCACAGAATCACCATTTTTAAAATAAGTTTCTAAGACAAACACACGGTGTTCACCAGTCCATGCCATGGCAGGCATTACAACCGTATGCTGACGGTTTACTAATAAATTGCACATGCGGTTAATTCAAAAAGGAAACGGTTCTGCCAGAACTTGTTTATCTAGACACAATTATTTCTGAATTATTGGCGTACCCTTGCCTACTATACACTTTAATAGAAAGTAAACAAAGACAGCTGATATGAAATGTGGCGTGGCTAAGCTCTAAGCGTACGTTTGGTTGCCTATCTCCAGGATCATTTCGCATATATTACTTTCGTGAGGTCACTGCACCAACTTATTGTTTCAAGTTCCCACCTTGCAAAAATTTGAGGGAAGACAGGTGAAAAATTGTCAGCCTAGAACGCCAAAAATACCTCTTTGCGGGTAACCCCTCGATGTTAAATAGCAAAATTTTGATGCTCATCTAATGACTATTACTGAAAATAACGCGACCATAAAATTTCGTCTTTAACAATTGTTTCAGCAACTTATAACTTGTTACTTTATCTGGTTAGAACCAAATATTCTGCAAATTAATACTACCACTATCTTTTTTTATTCACCACAGTCACTTTACCAACTTAAGTCTAAAAAATAAAAAGCCATTGAATCAAAGCGCTCACTAATTTGTCACCTTTTCTGCATTAACTTTAAGTCTACTTTAATACAAAATCGACATTTTAATGTGTTAAAGTAGCCAAGGAATTTAATATGAGCCTCATCAGCAGAGGCGTGATTGTTTTAATGTTCAATCAACAAATTTCGGATTTGGGCTAGAAATCCTGATTTATGTAGAACGGCGATTTTTGCATAAAATCGATAATATCTTGAAAAGCAACATTTAGGTAATCACGTTATAGGTACTACATTGAATTAGTTATTTCGAGAGTGTTTATTTTGGTTTTTTGTTTTCTATGAATTCAGATTCAAAAAATATTTACTTAGGCAACCACCAAACATTATAACAATTAAAATCATAAAAAAGTGTAAACCGGAGGCATTGTATTTATTTACAGCCGTCACTTTAAATTATATTTATTGTGGAGGTCACAGTTTGACACTAGGTATTAGGGAAATGAATAAGTTATTAGCGCCCAAATAATATTAAAACTCCGAGAAATTCCCACTACTACCGTATTTTATTTAAGGTGTAAATTTAAAAAATCGAATACAACCCTTCCAACAAATCCTACTCACATTCTCAAAAATGTAGGTCGTCTGGCTCCCGGTGCATAGCGTATAACGAGTGTATGTTTGTTACATACGAAACATAATTCCCCAAAGAAAGTCCTTAGCCCTTCCAGTCTGGAGATTTTGCATTAGGCAGCCTTGTCGTACAAAAAAATAAAACGCTAATAAAATACCCAATAATCTCGGAATTGGAACTGAAGCTAGAATAACGGCTAGGGCAAGAACAAAAGACAAACAATTTAGGTATACCTAATATAACATATATAACATTATTTTTAGCCCTAGCGGATATATACAGAAAGGAATATAAATTCATAAGATTTAAAACAAAATAACAAAGACAAAGAAATTACAAGTAACAAAAACGATTGCAAATACACTGCGATATATGAGAATGTTAACAAAAAATCGAGCAAACATATCAAAAAACTACTTTTTTGTAAACAAAAAAAGTCGAACACAGCAGGGAATTGATATTAGTAATAACGGATGGTACAACTAAAGAAACAGATATTTTTACAAAACACTGTACAAATAATAACTTTACTTCCTCTTCTCCCATTTTTCAATTATGGTGTTTGGGTGTAAAAATAGTAAATAAAATCAAACTAAGTTACTGTAGGAAATCTAAATGTTTTAATTTAATTATGGCAAATAAATAGTTAAATGCAATGCAGAATATTTAAGACAGATTGCTTTTTACAATTTTCTAATTATAACTATAATTATATAATCGAGAAGTAAGATAGAAATATAAATTTACATTACGATACATAGCATATTTGGAAAGAAAATTTCGTTTTCTATAAATAATAGTGAAATAAAAGAATAAACCAATTTTTTCATAACTTCCACCAACTTCCTGGAGTGGGACTACTTCTTTACTCTCTCTGAATGGAATCACGCTACTTGCGAAGACAGCCAGTATTGTTTTTTTTATAAAGAACAATTCTCGAAATTCCCAAAAATTTGATAGACACTGAAGTGTAAATTGTTTCATATGTAAGCAACAGCAGATAACCGCCCACTACGTTTCTCATTATGCACATTTTCTCGCCCTTCATTAAACTGTCTCACCCTTCTTCTCACCATTCCATTACTCATTGCACTTTTATCGTGCACTTCACTAATTTGTCGATGAATATCTGCCAGTTTGGCATTTATTGCGTTCAAAAAATGTTTTTATGGTCGTTGTACCTTTCTAAAAGATTGTACAGACTGAAGACCAGATTTAAATTTTAAATTAAATAAATTTTGAATAGATTTTATGATTCAATTTTTATTGAATATTGACGTAATGTTTTGTCGGATTTCGTTTTTAAAGTTTGTATTTTTGATTACTTAAACTGTTGTTTTAATATTCGTAAAGGATACCAAACGGTATACCGGATCTAAATTAAAGTAAAATAATTTTTGATTTAATTTTATAATTGTATCTTTATTAAGTATTAATATTTCAACCCCAATTACATATGGAAAATTACGTATGTATGACAAATGGCCACCTTGACTTCGAGTATAACTTACCGATTACAATTAAGTACATTTTCTGATTTCATGGATAACACACCGCATTTTATTTTTAAAGTCTACTCTTTGTAGATAGCTGTAGTAGACGCTGTTCAACCTCAAGATCTTGCTGGCGAATAGATGCCAGTATTTTGTAAAATTAAGCGACCATAAAATTATTGGTACAACAAATCGGGTGTTGTTCGAGCTGTATGGTAAGTAGCACCGCCCTGCTGTAACTACAATCGATCCAGATTCATGTTGCTCAGTTACTGCCAAAAAATGGGTATTATGTTATGGCAATAATTGGCACACATGGGCTGTTAGAGATGCATTTGCTTTGCATGCGTTACATGAGGACTTTACAAACCCCAAATTCAACAGTTTTTTTTTATTTGCGAATGCCTTAAGTTATGAAGACGCCTTATCGCTAAAGATAATTTTCCGACTAAACTGCAAATTCACTTCATGGTACTCGAAAAACCAATTGACACATTGTCGACAGTACACATAATCAGTAAACTTAAGCTGTTGCGTCAATTGAATTCTGTAAGCACGACAGTGCAAGTCTTTAATTGGTATTCGAGGAAGAGAGTTTTTCAATATGTTCATTAATATGCATCGTACCCAGTTAATGCTTTTGGATATATATTAGAGTCCCATCGTCAAAAACGGGCACCCTTTTAGCTTATTTTTTATAATTAATAGAACGTTATAAAAATACAAACTGTCGGTTGAAATATACAGGAACCTATATGTATGTATGTATGTATGTATGTATGTATGCACGTATGTATGTATGTATGTATTTATGTATGTATGTATACATATATATATATATATATATATATATATATATATATATATAAACATACATACACCTAAAGCTCTTTTCCTTCTCTTAATCGTTGTCTTTGCGTTCTTTTTCTTTCAATCTTCTTTTTTCATTGCTTCATCCACTTCATATTTAAATAATCTTTGTGATATTCTTTTCTTTCTTTTTTTTTTATTCGACTTCAATCTGTTATCTGTTTATCCACCCAATTTTTCTAACGTAGCAATACCATATTAATTTTTTCTTTGTATAGTAAGATACTCAGTACATTTTTTCTACCCCTAGGCCTCTGTTAAGTTTTTCATTCGTAATTTAATCTCTCCTTATTACCACATAGCACCTTTGCCAGTATTCCATTTCAATCGCTCTTATTTTATTGTTGTTCTTTTGATTCATCACCCAGTTCTCCGATCCAAAGGTTATTATACTTCGTACTATGGTGTTATGACTTCTTTGTTTCGTATTTTTTGTGACTTAAGTATTTCATAGAACTGGCTTTATATATATATATATATATATATATATATATATATATATATAACGGGCTGTTTAATATATGCTCTTGTTTATCTCATATTGTCCCTTTTCCACGTCCACGTACTTCAATTTATCCTTACTCTTAATTTTTAGATGCTTGTTAACTTCTAAGTACTTAATTCTTTATTTGTAATTGCTAGATTCTCAGTTTTTCAATATTAAATTAAAAATTCTTCTAGCTGTCCATTAAGAAAACTCAGATCTTTGGCGTCCTATGCGACAACTTGATCGTCGGCGAAACTTAGTGTATAGATTTTCCTGGCGAATTAAGCTTCTCATACCGTTACACTTCATTTTCCGTGTTAGTAAATCTTGAATCAGATTAGTGATGTTGAGTACTCTTGTAAAAGTCTTTTTAATGTCCTAAAGTACTTACTAACATTGTGTTCTAACTTTATTATTACTTTCTTACTCTTCACTAGTTCTTAAACTGCTTGAATTATTCTCTTGTTACTTCTATCATACACATAGCGTCTCGTAGTTTTTTTTAATCTAAACTTTAAACTAAATCCAATGCTATATCTATAAAGGTTAATTGTATGTTTCTATTCTTTTTTATTAATTCTCACTCCCTTTCATTTCTTTCCCTTCTTTACTTTTTCGGTATATTGCGACTCGCGATAACTTAAACATCAGGTAAAATTACGGAGCCGGCGCTTAACAGATGCTCCTCTGTTCCATTCTAGGCTCAGAATTATTTTTATTTTTATTTATTTTATATATATACATATTTCTTTTATTGCTTTATTTATTTTTTCTTGAGTTTTTGCTATTTTTTTTCTATAATTCTAAGCTTCTTGCACCTGCAATGTAATGGGCTACATATGTAGTATGCATACTTTATCTTATTTTTACCTTTTTTTGCTTAAATTTTTGTAGGTTCTCTTGGTTTTTTGAATTTATCTATTTATTGTGGCGCGTATATTTGTCTTTTATTGTTTTTATTAAACGTTCACTAAGGTTTACTTCTAATAGAGTTGCTTTTATACTATTTTTCGTATGTTTGTAGCTCTCTCTTTAATGTTATCATACGTAAACTTTTTGAACTTTTGATCTAATCTTTTCTAACGCAGGTCTTTTATTGTCTCATTGTCTCAAGACGTATTTTAAATTTTTTAACTTTTATTTTCTCTATCTTTAATATTTGAATCTTATTTCTTATGTACTACCGCAATTCCATTTTGAATACTAATAGCTTGTGATCTGTTCGGCACTCTATATCTTCCTTCACACGGACGTTCCTTATTGTGGTATTGTTCCTGATAGTAATATAATCAATTATGAATTTAAAATCTTTTGTCTTTTGTGTCCATGGATATTTATGGATGTCTTTACATAGGTAAAAACCATTAGATTATTTATTTATTTAATTCACATAATTCCACTGCTCTTTTGCCATTCTCATTAATAACTTCCTTTCGTATGGTCATACTGTATTATATTTTATTTTATTTCCAGTTTTGCCACTAAGGTCTCCTGCTATTATAAGTTCTTAATATTGTCCCCTTTTTTAATTTCGTCTCTTAACGTATACATGAATTCTACATTTTTGTTTATGGAGCTGTCGTCCGATGGCCCTTATATTCATAGTATTAGTATTTGTTGTTTAAATATTTCTATCTGTAATCTTGTTATTCTTTCATTTATCGGTTCCAACACTAGCATTGTTTATTCCAGCTCTTTTCTATCCTACTCCAGGTTTTTCTCTTAACAGTGAACAATGCCTCCAATCTTTTCTCAACTGTTTCATTTTTCTTTGTTTCACTAATGATTAATATATCCATCTTTGTCTTTTCAAATTCTTGGATAACTTTTGTTTTTTGTTCTCCTTTTTTATATAGTCCTCAACCCTATTGTGAGTTGTCTTTTCAGATTTTTAATTTTTTATTAGGATTTAAGATTAGGTTCACTAACTTCCGAGCAAGCCCCCCTTCCCCCTCCCTTAACCGATAAAGTTCCATCCATCAAAAGTGTGGATTACCACCCAGAGATATATGTATGTTTGTATTTGTCTTTAATTCTGTAATTTTTTTAAGCTCGTGTTAATTTTTTATGGGTTAGGTTGCCAACGCTTAACGCCACAACTTCTTGGTTGATGTGTTAAAGATATCTTTCCTACATCTTTGTTGCAAGGTTACTTTGTCCTTGTTTGGTGTCAGAGTTGCTAGCGGAAAACAGGTTTTTTTAGGGCCGGTAGGTTATGCTATATGCTTTGATGCACTATTTCGACCAAAAATTCCACGTTCCATCTCGCAAAATTATCACCAAATTTACAACTTGTTTTGAAAATAATAACTCCATATTCTTTTGTATAACGTTTTATGCTTATTAATCTGAACAGTCGTAGATAACTTTGCCAAATATCATAGTACAGTTAATCCACCATTTAAAAAAATAACTTTGTAGGTTATCTAGAAATTATTTATTAATGAAAGCTATATAGAATAGATAAAACTAAATATATCAAACACTTACAAACGATAACATCAAGACTCTAAAAAACAGTATTAGAAGCCTTAGTAACAAAGATAAACTTCAAAATACTGCAAATATGAACACTAAAACCTAGACTAGAAGAAAAACAAATAAAGACACATTATTTCTTGCGGTCGTTTACTTGCTCACATAGTATTGGTGTTTTTTACTTCTACCTATAAGGCGTACAGCGCCGGTATATTTTACTGATATGTTAATTTCTTTATTTTCTTAGGTGCAAAACCATAATACGTATTGGAGCAATTGACAATATTATTTCAAAAACCACTTGTTTCTTATCCGGAAGGATTGCAGGTCTCATATTCTTTATGTTTGTCAGTTACTTAAACGTTTTCGACAGAAACATCTACGTCCTATTTTCTTTTGCTTTTAAAATCATACTTTTTAAAAATAAATAAGAAATAATAGGAGAAAAAATCAATACTCTAGCCCAGCTTCTTTTAAACGAATTTCGTAAAAATACTACCTATTGTATATATTTATATAACAACTTTTTAAAAATTTTGCTATAGCTGTAGGTTTTATTTCATATTTCTTAAACATAAAAACCACTTCCATTCAAAACTAAACACGTCGCTTGACGAACTATCTCTAAATATTTATGTACATGTTTGCATATGCACTATAGTTTTTATCAAATACTTAATGTATTTAACGTACTTAAACTGGAAAAATCAAAATCCCTTCTGTATTGTGCAATTAGAAAATGGCCGAATAAGATGAGAAATTAAAACACGCCTTGTAGCGTGCAATGAGCAATTTTATTTCTTAGTGGACGTCATCAATGCGACTGTTATGTTTATGACTTGTGCACCCGGTTACGTCTATAAAATATAAAAATAAAATTTTTAGGAATGTTACCTCCATTTATTTTTTGTATTTAAATTTAAAATATACAGATGTGTTACTGGAATGCTTATTACAAAATTATATTAATAATAAATTTTGTTTTACTTTACAGTACTTGAAAATTTTTAGGCTCCGATAGTTGGCCCACAAATTTGAATTTTAATAAAGCAAATTCTGTAATTAAACATATAATTCAGTTGTTTTTCAAAATATATCCGTGTAAAGCTAGTTATAAACCACCTAAACCTAATCTGACTTAAACTAATTTTTTTCATACTGTTCTTCATTTCACATAACGTTTATTCCACCAGAAATGTTTATATTTTACAAACAAATGAACTCTTGGCACCAACTGGTATGCTTCTTTGAACAAGATAACGTATACCTTGTTATTTTGTTTGTTCAAAGATTCCTCCACTGTAAAACTTTTTTAACCATAAACAAAATTTTACTTTGGCTGCCATGCGTATACTCTTTGCTTTTTCTCTGCTACTTTCCTTTAAAACATCTGTCAGGAAATATTTCGTATATCTTTTACAAGCAACCAGTCCTAGGTCTTGTTTAACAATACGAGAGATCAAAGTTTTGAAAATTTGCATCACCCGAGACATAATGTAATATTATGCTTACGAAGAGGATTTGGGCACTTACGGCTTGCACTGCCTGAACAGTCGTAACTGAAAGTGGTCTTTTAGATCTTGGACGAAGCTCGACACATCCAGTCTCGTTAAACAATTTTATAGCCCTATACACAAACATACAGCTAATGCCGAGAATATGCAGAGTCTTAAAAATTACTTTTTTTGACTTCTGCACTTATGTACTGCTGTTACAGCAATACAATTTTCTTTATCACCCAACTCCATTGGTAGATGACCAAACTTTAAGACTTAACAATTGCAACCATTTCTTAAAGTTATAGATATCTTGATGATGTGTAAAGCAAGGGTAGGTTCGATTTTGTAACAGTATGGAAAATACTAGGTATATGTGGTGTGCTCCGAAAATATCATATCAATATTAATATAACAAAAACAGTGTACCAAAACGCCAATGAAAGTGGACTGTAATGCACATGCGTAAATAAATATGACTACCAGTCCATTTATGTGAAAGTTACTTGTCAGTAAATAAACAAATATAGTGTATTATCATCGCATTTATATCACATATTGTCCTAAACTAAAACATATCCCAGTAGAAAATATTGGGATGATTCAAAAAGATTTCAACAACGATGCAATTAATTAAGCACAATTAAAGGCTTAATGCAGACGGTCTAAGATGAGCAAAAATGTATTTAAAGTAATTCATGTTCTGGAATACTAAAATGAAGCAGAACATCGCAAAATATTGAATGTGTATAAGCTACAATTAACAATTAACCATCTGAGAAATAAAATGTGAGATAAAAATGTTGTTACTAGAGAAGGAACATCTTGCTACGTGATTTTCTTAAAACATCATAACCGAATATTAAACATGGGTTTAGTGGTACGAACGAGAAATAAAGTCGTTCCAATAAAACTCTGTTTCGTCACGACTCAACAAGATACGTAAAAGTCGCAACTACATAAAGTATATAAGATCCCAATATGCTTACTGTGACGAAGATTAGGGCTTGTCTTTTTGAATCATATAACTCAATAATTTTGATACAGACCATATATGCAATATTTTTCTAAATAAATAAATAAACAAATAGGTATTTATGTACAATTTCAATTGCTTTGTAAGTACCAAAGTTATTAGTATATTATTATGAGTACTTTTATACTCATTTTGGTTTGATTTTTGCTATCATGCTATCTAAAAAAAATTTCGTATAGATAAAACAGACATAAAATTTATTTTATTTTGGGACCCCTAGACTAACCTCTATAGTCATAAAAGTCGTATTATCTACAGAACATAGTATAAAATGTCAAAGGCTTTAGATCACATTTAAATTCGCCACAAAGAAATTATTCTGATTCAGACATTTCTATTTTATATTTGCTAAACACCGCAACAAGCATTTCTCGATGCTCGTATCACTGCAATTGTTACTTTTATTACAGCACTAAATTTGATTTGACAAAACAAACCATCGTGATAGAGTTTGACTACAACCGAGATATTAATTTGAGAAAAACTTGGAGCTTAGCTCCAATAAACAATCACTCATAAGACTTTCACAATAGTGTAATTTAATTTGTGTAAAAGAATTATATGACCAAATAAAGTAAAAAATTCTTTATAACTTTGCACCAGAAAAGATCGTAAATTTTATTAAATTTATTTAAAGTGTCTGTATCACAATGCTTATTATCACTACTATTATTATATTAAATATTTTGAGTTGCAGTTGAAAGATTCTTTCTATAAAAATCAAACATCATTTACCACCGCAGTTTTACATATAAGACTACATGAATACTCATGTAAACCACATTATAACATCAGTTTGAGTCAACTGCAACATTTAAATCCTAAACCAAATTTTCCACGATAACAAATGTGACTAAATTTGAAGGCACATACTAGATAACAAAAATTTTACTTTAAAATGTTTTTGTTTATGTACACGTCAACAAATATGAACCCAAAAAAACACACATCAAAAATAAATAAGTACATGCAATTTTTATAAATATTTTTTAAACTGTTAAATCCGTAGCTCTTGAACGGTTTCAGTGAAGGTGTTGTGTCCGAGTAAACATCGCTGCAAGGCTTCCCTATTAGTCCCTCTTAATCTATTCATATTAAACCAAAGGATTTCTATGTAAGTTGCATTCAGAATTTTAAACAACTTTAAATGCTGAAAATAATAGATTTGTTAGGATAATATATAAAGCTTTATGTCCACTATCAATGGTATTATTGGAAAACATATTCAGCATTATAAAAAGGGCATTAATTATAATAAGGTAAAGACGAACAAGGACACAAACCCCATAAAATTCTAATAATAAACTCCTCAGATTTGCATTTTTATTTAAGTTTTTCTGTTTTAGATTATAATCTGACGGTCACAAACGGCGCATATTTCTATATTGATCTATTCTTATTAGAAATTTTAATCTCAATAGTATCTACTTAAAGAAATTTTTCTATGCGTAATATTAAACAATATCTGATTATTAAGAAAAAAACACTTGTCTACTAGAAAAGGAGAAATTCATTATTATTAATTGCACCAGATAAATCAGAAAACATGTGTGTTTAGCTTCCGTTAATGAAATGGGGAAATTAAAAAAAATAGTATATATATATATATATATATATATATATATATATATATATAAATGTATGTATGTATGCCGTAATTCCTCCTGGGAGGTATCATTGGCGCCCTTTCATGGGCTTTTTAATCCTTTTTGGCTAGATTAGTGCCTTTAGTTGTGATTTCCGTTTCATATGTCCTTGCTTCATTTTGCTTTTACTACTATTTTCTTCCATTCTTTCCTGTTGGTCGCGGTCCGTCTCCTGTTTACTACGTTCATTCTTCTTAAATCTCCCAATACTTCATCCTTCCATCTATTTCTGGGTTTTCCTCGTGGTCTTGTCTGTTCTGGTTTCCACTCGGTTATTGTCTTTATCATTCTATTACTATCCGTTCTTTCTATATGCCCTAGCCATCTTATTCGCTGTACTTTTATTTCCCTGACAATGACTTCTCCTTTCAGTTCTTCTTCTATTTCCTTATTCATTTTTATTCTATATTCGTTGTCTCCCATTTTCACTGGTCCTAGGATCTTCCTCATAATTTTTCTTTCGAGAATACGCAGTTGTTCCTTCTCTTTTTTCGCCATTCTTATCGTCTCTGCTGCATATATTATTGTGGGTCTTATTAGTGTTTTGTATACTCTTATTTTTGTTGTTTTCGTGATTTTCCGGTCTTTCAGTAATGGTTTATATATGTTGAATAATTTAAATCCTCGGTGAATTCTTCCTTTTATATGCTGGTCTCTGTTATTTTAGTTGTTTATTTCCGTTCCTAGGTATGTGAATGTTTGTATTCTCTCAAATTTGAGACTTCCAATTTTGTATTAGTTTTTGTTATCTCCTTTTCCTCGTTTGCAGCACATGTATTTTGTTTGCTTTTCATTTATTGTAAGACCTCTTGCTTTTGCTTCTGTTTCGATTGTGTTAAGTGTTTGTTGTAGTTTAGTTTTGCTTCTTGAGACTATTACTAAATCATCCGCATATGCCAAAATTTGCATCTCTTTGTTCACAATTGTGCCTGTTTGGTCTGTTTTTCGTATGATGTTCTCTAGTGTTATGTTAAATAGGTTCGGTGATAGCGCATCTCATTGTCTTACCCCTAAGTTGGTTTCAAAATATTTTGTGTCCCCTTCTTGTAATTGTACTGTCGCTTCTGAATTCTCCATCGTCATTTTAGTTAGTCGTATTAGTTTCGATGGTATTTGGATTTCTCTCATCCTCTAATATTTGTGGTCTTTTAATTTGGTCAAAAGCTTTTTGAAAGTCTATGAATAAGACATGTAATTCGATATTGTATTCGTACGCTTTTTCTATTATTTGGTTTATGATATGTATGGCGTCTACTGTTGATCTGCCCCGGCGGAATCCACAATGATAGTCCCCGATTTTATTTTCCGTATGGATACTTAACCTCTGTTGTAATATACATGTGAAAATCTTGTATGTTGTGTTGAGGAGCGTAATTCCCCTATAGCTACTGCATACTTCTGGGTCGCCTTGTTTATATATCGGTATGATTCTTCCCTTTTCCCAGTCTTTTGGCATCTTCTCTTCATTCCAGATTGCTGTTATTAGTTTGTGTATTGTTTTGTGCAGTTCTTTCCCTCCATATTTTATCATTTCTCCGTTTATTCCATCTACACCCGGGCTTTTACCATTTTTAATTCTTTTTATAGTTTTTTCCACTTCCTCATAAGTTGGTTCTTTGTCTATGTATTCATTTCTTTCATTTACCATTTCCCTTTGCTCTTCATCTTCTTCCCTGAATAGTAGGCTTTGATAATATTCTCTCCATATATCTCTAATCTTTTTTTCTTCATAGTATGTTTGTTCTTGGTTATCTTTCATTCCTCTTCCCTTGATTGGGTAGTTACTTCTTGTCTTTTTTCTGTTTTTGTACATCTCTCTAGTACAGTTGTGTCTTCTATTGTTTTCTATTTCCTCTATTTCTTGACCTATCCATTCTCTTTTTTTCGTTTTAAATACTTTGTCTGCTTTTTTCTTTATCTCTTTATATTTTTCGTGGTCTTCATTCTTTCCTGTGTTTATCCATTTCAATCTAGCGTCTCTCTTTTTGTTTATTTCTCTGTCACATTCTTCATCGAACCATATTTTTTTTTATTTTTCTGTGTCCTATGATTTTTGCCGTTATATCCGTTATGCATTCTTTAATGTTTTTCCATTCATTTTCGATTTCTTCTGGTGCTCTCTTTTGGTTGGGTTATTTTTTGTTCAATTCCTTCTATATATTTTTTCCTGGTTTCCATATTGTTTAATTTTTCAACTGCCCATTTTCTTCTTTGATTAATTTTCTCCCAATCTTTTGTTATTTTTTGCTTTAGTTTTGTTATTACCAACAAGTGATTTGTGTCTGCGTTGGCACCTCTGAAGGTTCTGACATCTTGTACTATGTTTTTTGAGACTAACACATGATCTATTTGGTTGCCCTTGTTTCTTCCCGGTATAAGCCAGGTTTCCTTATGTTCTCTTCTGTGTGGGAATTTGGTGCTACTTATTACTAGATCTGCTGCTACCGCATAATTACATAGTTTTAGTCCATTGTCATTTGTCTTCTCATGAATAGTGTGTTTGTCTGCAACCCCTCTGAGCCATTCTTCTTTCCCCACCATTGCATTAAAGTCCTCCAGTACCATAAGGATGTCTTGATTTTTTATTCCATCTAGTTCTTCATAAAATTTGTGTTTTTCCTCCTCCTCGGCTTCTTCCGTTGGTGCGTATACATTAATGATAGTGATATTTTTTCGTTTCCTCTAATTCTTAGTGTTGATATTCTTTCATTCACTGGTGTAAATTTCATTATTGTTTGCGTTGACTTTTTTGCTACCATAAAACCTGTTCCATTCTTTCCTTGGGTTTTTTCTCCTGAGTATACCATTGTAAAATTTGCATTACTAATTTCTCCCCTTCTTTTCCACCGAATTTCCTGTACTGCTAATATATCTAATTTGTATTTTTCCATTTCTTTTGCTATGTGTATCATTTTTCCCGGGATTAATAGTGTTTTTATGTTCCACGTGCCTATTTTTATTATATTTTCTTTTTTGCATTTGTTTTTTCTATTTTTTGTTACTTTAGCTTTGTTTGTATTTATGTCTAAATTACTAGGTCCATTTCCATTGCGTTTCGGTGCCTTTATTTCCGCCCGTTTTTTTTTTATAGCTAGTTTTTTAAGTTTTTTGCGTTGTGCTCTATATATATATATATATGTATATATATATATATATATATATATATATATATATATACATACAAAAAATAATTTAATAATTAGGTTTTTTTTAAAAAACATTCTTACCTACTATCACTTAATAATAATCATTTAAGCTCCGTAGCAACTGTGATAGTAGTGGAAGTAATGGTGATCTTTAAACTGGTTATATCCTAAATCGCTGTCTCACATTGTAAAGAGTAAGCTATAACCAAAGGCTGACAAGCTACGTAAAGCTCGCTTTCACATACTAGAGTTTAAGGATCATATGGAAATAGGACCAAATATTCTAGAAGAGAATTTTACAGAAAAAAATAAGTATTTTCTACCAAAAACGTGTGGAGACAAAAATTAGAGAAGAACTGTCAAAGAGTAATCCAAATATTTAAAAAAGCGAGTCGAATTAAATATAACTGTACCATTGAACCTTCTAGCTAGTATATGTCGGTAGGCAATTTTAAAGACAGTGATGACGAATTTCTAATGAAGATTTGGCGCTCATGACGATACCTAAAAATATATCAAATTTTATTTAGTTTCTAAATAACCAAGTAGTAGTAATAAGAGCAGTAATTTTTATACTAAAAAATAAGGATAATTTGATGCGCAATCCCGTATTATATAACACAACAGCTTAGCTAACACATAATCAACAAAAGACTCAAGTTTACTATGTGACCAAGAAATACAGGGAATTCAAACACCAGGAGGTAACTACTGGTAGGACAAGTCATAGCAAGTGATCTGATCGCAAGAGAGCATGACTAACCTAGCAAAAAAAATATGGACAGAATGAGCGAGATCCATGATCCGTTTAACAGTGGACCAGAACCTGAATTAGAACTCTTTAATTCTGGATAATTGTTAAATGTTGCCTCGAAAAAACAAAATAGACAGGAAATCGTAAACCCAAGTGCCGCCGAACGACACCAAACACAACAGCGCTAGATTTCTAAGACTCGTTTCGGGAAAAAGCCACTTCAACCAATACAGGAAGGTAAATTGCCAAAAGTGCCTACTGCATCATATGTGCAAGGTTTTCCGTCTCTGCCATGGTGATCGGGCTTGTAAACAGCAAATGGTGTGTCATAGCGCTCAAGACTTTTAGGACAGCTTAAGGGTAAAAGTCGACAACTATACCAACATCCTGGAGACAGTTGTTAAACTCTGGGTAAAAAGACTCCGTTCCAATCCACAAGGCAAAAAAGGCCCAGGCATGACCACAACAATCTGTATTATTATTGGTCCTCCAACTGATGACTACCCTCCAGTCCCGATTGCAATCTCCTTGAATACTACTCTTGGAACGCAGACGAGGCAACTTTAATACTAAATATATGTTAAACGCTTTTATTATGCAGGTAATGACGTATATTTACAAGAAGAAAGTTGTGTTGGCTTGCAGAAAGTTTAGGTTTCGGCTCAAAAAGGTTGTAGCCGCTGATGAAGGCTCTAGTGAATAATATTATTCTCAATACTATTTAGTTTAATCGTGCCAAATGTAAATAAATTTTTCTATAGTTTTTATTATTTATTCATTTTCTGGATTTAACTCGGAGGTTCTGTATAAATCTATAGACCAAAGTAGACTCGTTTTTTAACCTTAGTGCAATTAAGTTAGGGAAATTTTTTGTAGTTAAACATCTAATTTTTGCTCAATAGTTTTAAAATTAATTAAAGAATAATAGTGAAAGTTCAAAAAATATGTACTGCAACAATAAAATAAAATCGTTTTATATTACTTTTAAATATACTGCTTTGCGTTCATCTTCCAAAGTGAAAGATTAAATAAATATTATTTGTGGCTTTACGCACATCAGAAGGATCAGTAGTCACGTTGGTTTGCTTCATAAACCTCCTTTAAAGCATTGTTATGGCAAATACCCCAAAGACAATTATTCTAAATGTTCGAGATATCAAAAACTGCCGTTGGTCATTTTAAGAATGCATCCATTCAATTTATCTAAAATTAGACGTAGTAGCTTCAATTAAACTAAAGTGCGAGGAAAGGTCGCGCGCTTTAATGGGCGGCCGCGCAACAATGCACATTTCAGTCTTGTGACGCCATTAACAGGCTTACGAAATAATTGCTGTATTTTATAGTATTCAAATAAATTTATTAACGGGCGTCGTTAATTGCAAGTGCGCCCGGAGATATTAAGACTTATGAGAACCGGTCAATTAGCGAGATCAGCGAGTTAACACCAACGGCATCTATTATTATACTTTTATTATATAGATTTCGCCTGGCTTCGTCGTATAAATGTATATGAGGATGTTATTTAAACCCAATTATATTATTATTTTTAGCCACTTTTAGTTAATAACAAAGTTTTACATTTTAAATATTACATTATACCTATTTCTTGTACAAATCACAATTTCTAGTAAACTTTACATTTGGAAGTTTACCTATTTTCTGCTAGGACTCTTAAATTTTCATAGATATGGTTGTTAGCAAGTTTATTTAAGCTTAGACTAATAGGGTAATAATTTATTCTGGTGGGAAAATGTTTTCTGTAACAAATATAGAAATATAAAAATTTCTAAATTTAAAATTATTTAATTTAAACAATTGATCTCAATTTCTAAAAAATATAAATATTATTTTAAATATTCTATATTAGGCTATTATAAAGAATTTAACTTTTTTTTACCGACAATTGAAAAATGGTATAAAAATGAGAAAATATGACAAGATAGATCCTTGTTCAGCATAAATTGTAATCCACATATATATTTTTTGATATTTTATCTGCTTGTAAAAATAACATTTACTTATTTTACTATATAAAATAATAATAAAAGATACTACGGGAACATTTTAATTTAATCTTTTATTATCCAAATCCAAATTTTAAAACTTCTATAAGATATGAAGGAGACCCGACAAACGTCTCGATGGCAAATATGCATTTATACACCTCACGTCAGCTACAATAAATTTCGTTCGGTTGAACAGGTTTAGCAATCCCACAAAATAGAAGCTGCTACTGCTACATCCAAATATTTATAATGTAATTAATTTTTTCAGTCAAAAAAGTGCAGTGTTATGGAATCATCAACAATTCTGTGTTAAATGATGACAGGCTTTTTCCAGTTTAGAAATGTTATGTTTTTAAGAACTATTTTAAAAGAAACTATTATTTCTGCTTACTTATACCCTACAATCTTAAAGATTAAGCACAGAGGTCTATGCAGCAAAAGATTCAGGACAATCAGTGACGTCTGCAACTCCATATGACATCAATAACGGTTCACGTCACCATTTCTACTGTACTCGCTGTAGTACAAAAGCTAAAACGGACGAGAGAGCAGTTTATTTTCAAAAGAATACGATTTCCTATCTCTTACATACATTATTTCAAATCTTACTATTTACCATTATAAATTCCCAAAACAAGTTGAGTTATCAGAAGCATGCAGATAATACAGAAATAGTTTATTTGAAATGTCAAAGGAGGCATTTTGCAACACAATCAAAGATAAAGTCATTATCTCAACAAAATTGTATAAAGGACAAAAATCCAGTTTAATCCGCAATCGTAAAAGCAAAGCAATAGTCAAATAATGCATTTTCTATGTCTATATATTCTAAGTAAAATTAATCTTTCTTAGATTTAATCTCAATTTGTGTAGTTTCACGATTGCAATCAGTATATATTAATAAACTTATTTTTTGTAAATCTCTTAAGTGTAATTTTCAGTTAAAAATCATTATATTGTAGTTTTTAAAAAATTTTTAACAAATAGTCAGATGAAACATTTTAGTAAATTTTAAAATAAATTGGAAAGATTGATTTTGCCTAATTTTAAGAAAAAATGAAAAACTTTCAACTCAATTTTAATGCTTTAGATATTCAAAATATGAGTTGTTAGTAAACCACAATTACTACAAATGAAGAAAATAAAACAAATAACAGAGTGCGGTTAAATTAAAAATAATTGTTTTTAATAGTTACATTAGAGAGAAATTAATAATAATGAAACAAGAAGCGATACTAACAAGTAGCAAAATCAAAAATAATAAAATTAGACTACTCAAAGAGATTTTTCTAAATCAATCTAACAATATATATTTTACTTAAATGTTGATTAGAAAATTATTACATTTTTGGCAAGCATCGCGCCTTAGACGACCGCCATTATTACCCTTGTTCGAGTGAACGCGGGTACGTAATTTTTTTAGTGGTTGAGTAGGCCACCCGCCAGACATCAGAGAGTTCCGGGAATAGAACCCGGGTCCGTCCGCATCGCAGCTATATATTATAACATTAAAAATAATTTTTTACCATCATATTGTGAGTAAATCTTATGTTTCATCTGTGTACTCTATAATTATGTAATAACGTATAAAGCAAATTAATTGTGCATGAATTGTTTTAGAAAACTAAACTAATTTTAGAAAATAAAGAACACAAATTATTCCAAAAAATACCTCAAAGGTCAATTTTTCAAAAAAAAATTGTTCAATAGATTTATTAAACAAAATCATCTAGTAACAAATTCAGAAATCAGTTTTATATTCATTAGAGGCTGTTCATTTTACTAAACAGGCAGTAAATTGGTGTCAAAAATAATAAGCTTTTCAAAAATTGCAGTTATTATATTTTGAAATTACAAAACAACTCAATCAAAATCTATAAGCTACACACAATCAAGAAAAATATAAATTTCTAACTTTTGCTTGAACACCCGCCGTAAACTTCTGCACTGAAATTTTTCGACGAGCTACGCACCACTAAGTTTAAATTCCTGGATTGTTTTAGCTCCTGGGACATTTTTTTAACCGTCTCTTTACAACAGCCCAGTAACGTTCACAAAATGAATATTTTTAGAATCCAAAAGTTAAAGCTTCCCATCAGAACAGATCAGGACAGATGCTAAGTATGGCCAAAATAATTAGAAAATGTGCCTACGATATGAAAATACTAACCGTTTTTGTATCCTTTCTTTCTTGTACACTTCGCCTCCAGCTGTGATACATGTAAAAAATGCAGAGGTTCTAAAACCACACTACCAAACAAGAATTTTCTTGGTACGTTTATTTATTTTAATTCTTCTTAAATTATCAGGTATATATTTCCCAACAATGGCATTGTAATATTAAGGCCTTGGTAACGTATGGCTATTCATTTTGATGTATGTTTTGTCATCCATAAGAACACACGAGTTTGGTTTTGAATTAAATCCCCATATAATCTTTCATGGCGTTACTTTAACATGTTATACGTTTTCTAGATACGTTTATTCATTTTTTTTTTTTTTTTGATACTTGAACGTGTATTTACGCTGACTTTGCCCTTTTTTGCTATTTCACTTACAGACAGATTTTTCGACTTTAGCAGCTGCAAAACAATTTCCTTGGCTCTTGCATATACCGGGCCACTTCGACATCGCGATTTGGGCAAATCGTCAAGCCGACCTTAAACATTTTGTAATTTTTGCGCAGGGACAACTTTTCTGAATACCACTTCTGCAAAGATTAACTTATGATCTCAATACTGATTTGCTTCATTGCTTCTTAATTGGCAGGTGTTGTTGCACAATAGTAACAATTACAAGCCAATACTCAGGCGATACGATCAATGCCTATTACTTAAAAAAATAATTGCAATTTAAAGTTCAGTGTAAAATAAAATGTGTCTATTTAGTAAAATAAACAGTCCTTACTACGTGAATAATAATTGCTATCTTTTGGTGTTACAAATTAATTACAACTGCCAAAACTTTTTTCCTAAAAGATATAATTACCAATGGCCCTGAATATTGAAAACTCTTTCTTATATTTGAATACGTTCAAATTAAATATTATTATTGTCCAGTGCTTTATAATCTGTATATGAAAATTGAAGATTTATGTAAATACCTATAGAAAATGTAAACATTTGCAAAAACAACAAAGAACAACTTGATATACGAGCCAAACTTTTTATAAACTTAAATTAAACTTATTAAAATAAGGTTGTACTGTTTTTCATTATTTTCTTGCAATGGATAATATAATAAAAATATATACCGAGAAACAAGCAAAACATCCAATATATATTAACCGAGAGCGTTGCTAATCTGTACCTTTAGATAATGTCTCCTAAGTCAGAAATTTTAAAAAATGGAAAATAAGGTATTTGACGTACAACGTAAATACCAGCACACAGTTAAAAGCATCAAATGAATAAAAATTAATTCCACTATAAAAACTACCTTTTTGGAACCAATATAGAGCAAATCATTAAAATATATATTAGTACGGGTTTGGAAAAGCAACGTGGTTTTATGTTTTATATTTTAAATAAACATTCAAAGTTATAAAGGAAGACAATGGTTTTTCAAATCAAAAATTATTTTCAATGAAAACCGAACAATTAATATTGCTCATACCACTTTAAATGGATTACAAGAAAAATGTGATCAAATCAGAATGAAATAAATGTATTTGAATCGAGTACAAGACTTTTAAAAAATAAATATTAAACATAAAACATAATTATACTTTATATGTTTGTTGTGACAAACTTTCCTTTCGGGATCTAAAAAACAATGAACGGCTTTAGACAGAATCTAACAGAGCAGTTACTAAAGCTTCTTAGAAATAACGCAGTCATAAAATATGAGTCAGTGTTAGTCATAGTGGTATATGATATACGACATGTCGCTCCATCATGTTGGAAATATTTAGTAGAGTTAGTTTTGGACACTTCTGAAGAAATGAACATTTGTAACTACAGGTGCTTCTCAAGCAAGTTTAGTTTAACCTGTTAAGTTACGTTAATTCTCAAAATTTTCATACTTCACCAAGATAAAGTCCCCACACAATACATAAAAAACATTTCCATCAAAGAGTATTGGTATTCGGTTTGAAATATTTTAAAGATAATTGGTTCCATTTTTTTGATACAACTATTACTACTACTATTCACTGAACATTTTACACATTACATGCTATGTTCGCGCCAATCTCCAATTACTTTTATTTTAATTTTTAAATTAGAGCCGACCGTACTTTGGTTCCCTCTTATATATTTTGGATTTGAGATATCGACGCGAATTTGCACGATCACTCGGAGCGCTGATATATAGGCCGCGGTTTGGGCCGCGAACCTTTGCTCTACTCTCGGGTTCGTTTTTGAATTTAGTTTTGTGATCGTTTTAAATTTTCCGTAAGCATTTCCGAGAGCATTTTTGAGAGAGAGTTCGCCGGCAATAGAAGTTTTCATTTCTGCGAGGCCGTTTTGTTGAAAGCTAATTTTGTGGCGAAATTCGATATTTTTCCGACCAGATTAACCTCTTCCCGGAGGTCCTTTTGTTTCCCGATTGCATTTCGGGGTTGAAATTTTTGCTGGTAAAACTCGGTCAATTTTTTTTTTTACTTTGACTCGGCAAGAAACGACGAAGGAGCCTTTGCACCAGAAAAGACGCTACCAATCGGCTTTGCTGTGAAGATTGGGGTAACTTGTCCTATCTTTTTACACACCCTTATATCCTTTTCCTGGAACCCCCAGGACCAACAGCACAGGGAAAGCGGGAAAGCGCAGTTTCCACAGATTAGTATTTAGCTTTTGTTTGAAGTCCCTTTTTAAAATTTTAAAATTACCTACACAGTCCACTTTTCGGCTGCAACATGCTATAATAGGTAAAATTAGGTCAATTTTAGTAATAATTATTATCTATAGAGATATTTAAAAAGAAAAGTTTAACACAACAAACTACAAACCCTAGATACCTTAAGCAAATATCAGTAAAAAATTTAGACGGTGATAGAGGACATACTGGCAAATATGGTGTGCCCAGTTTAATTTTGTTTGAGTGCAAATGATGATTGATCACTTGCACTACTTGCTACAATGCCATCAAGTTTCTTAAAAAGTAAGGTAAGTTCCTTTCAAATTGTGTTTCACTGGATTCAAAACTATTAAATAAATGCCGGGTTTGATAGCGACAGAAACACTTCTATAAATACTAGGTGTATAAATAAGTTCTCAGCTTTTTTCTGCAAAATTAAAGTTTTATTTAAAAACAAACAAAAAAAGCTTAAGTATCAAAGTATTCTCCGTTGGCATCGATGACCTTTTGTCATCTTTCGGGTAGCTTGCGAATTTCTTGGTGATAGAAGCTCACCAGCTTCGAGACAATAAAGCTATCGATGCATTTTCAGACTTCTTCTTCTGTTTTGAAGTGCGTATCAGCCAAGTGATGCTGTAACGACCGGAATAAATGATAAAGGGAAGGGGCCATGTCTGGGCTATACGCTGCATGTGGGAGAAATTCCCAGCCTAACGCGTCTGCAGCTCATCCGTGTCAAACGTTTGAGGGCGTCCAGAGTTGATCTTCAAGACTAAACTCTCCTCCGCGAAATCTTTGGTACCACTTTTTGCACGTTGCATGACTTACACCATTCTCACCATACGCAGCACAACTCATTTCGGTGGCTTCAGCAGCGTTTTTCTTAAGATGAAACGCGAAGTGGATAGAAAATCGAATATGCTCTTTTGTGATTGCCATCGTGAACACAGCTGATTATTGAGGTTATGTGCATCAAACGCCAAATCGCATGATGTTTCGAAAAACCAAATGTCATTGCTTTAAAACCGCAAGAGGACGGACTAATACGTTACATATAAACGGTGATTTGCATCCTGTGAAATCTAAAGCTGAGAACTTATTTATACACCTATTATAACACAAAAACGAAACAAAATAATTACAATTTTACCTCAATATGCAAATTGTAAGGTATATTAATTTTACAAATACGGAAAAGTTACTGTTTGGTTATTAATGAGAAACAAATACAGATACATTAGAGATCTACAACAGTACGTTATAATCGCCATACCAATTAAGGCACTTGTGATAACGTTGTACATGGTTTGAAATTTCTTGTACAAAAAAAATTCTCTCGCCACCTTACATCATTATATTGTTCGCAATGAATGCAACTGCCTACAGCAAACAATAAAGCAAATTAGAGATGGGTGATCCACTCATAAAGTTCTCAAAAGAACAAGCCCTGTGATTCACCATTTGCAAAAAAAAAACGGTTACTCTCGCTCGCTTGAGATAGTGCAGACAATTCCAAGTTTTTAATAACAACCATAAAAAACTTTGCCGTTTGCCGTTTGTATCACCAATCCCTAAAGTTACTTAGATCCTCGCTATACCATTTTTATTATTTTATTTTAATCTTAAATGAAATCTAATTCAAAGTGCTAGAACTGATTTAAAAAACTAGCTTTTTTAAGTCCCAGAGCGCTTATTCAGGTATACAGTTTGACCCATCTTTAGAATGAATATATTTGTCATTTCCGAGGGCATTCATATTTAGCATTTTCATAACCATTTGAATAGACGTTAAATTTATTTCGTTAATGTTATTAAATAATCACGCATTATATAAATAATCTACTATTTGTCACAGTCAAAATATTAAACTTTTTTGAAAAGTCTTGTCTTATCAGTAACTTTATTAATAAGTCAATATCAAATTATGTTATTACTTTTACGAGATCACCATCCTTGTTCACATACGCATGCCAATGCTAAAAAGATTTTTTTATCCTATTAGAAAAAATTAAGGGTTCATTTAACAAATGGGCAGACCCGACAATGTACATATTTGTGTTTCAGGTAACGATTAGTACAAATCACTTCATCTAATCACTGCCTAACAATACTGACATCAGTTCGTCGCTGGGTATCTGTGGGCGTACAACATTCAGTCGTTAAAAACACAATAATAACTCATTGTTTCAACCAAATGTTATCGGTCATTTTATTCAGTACAGTAGGGCCACTATACTACAACAAAGCAATCCTCAATGTGTTGATAGTCAATGCATTTAAAAATATTAAACATATTTCATGTGCCCTGAAACAATACTAGTAAAACTATCGGCTAGGAGGCCGATTAAACACATTAGTAACTTTATGTTTGTTTGCTTAAGAAAGAAGTATTTATTATTATTATATTATACATAATTTGCATATAATAAAAAATTGAATACATAAATATAAATATTAATAGTTCAGAAGACTTCAGCAATTAAAAAACTAAACATTAATCGTCATAGTACATGTAAACCAATTTTTACAGATCTTGTAATTTAATTTCCAAGCGCTACGTTGAACAAAGCAGCAACACTTTTTTCACATGCAATCTCAAATATTCAAATGTTAATCTGCTATTCTATTTTTAACAAAAGTAGTACTAGTTTGAATTTAACAAATAATAAAATAAATGTGAATAATAAACAAACATGTAAATTTCAACCATAAACTAAAAATTTTAAAATCCTATAATTCAGAACGCAAAGAAAACAAGTTTTTTTAATTATATAAAATAATTGCCAAAAAGGAGATTTTTATAATAAACAAAGATATATAATTAATAATTTTAATTATGACTTTTAGAAATAAACAGAAGAATACCTTATAAAAATAAAAGACAATCATACAATTGAACATTAAACTCAAAGAATAAATATAATTTATAAAATAAACTACCTTGTTCTCTACTATATTTGTTTTTTTTTATTAGTCTTGGAATTTTTGTTATTAGTTTTTTTATTATATTTACAATAAATCTGTTTTTTCTTTCGAACTTCTTGCCATTAATCTCAATATGCAATTTTTAGTACAAATATATATTGCTTAATCTAAAAAAACAATTTAAATCTCTTATTTTTAATTGCTAACGACTAAACAGTAAACTATCCAAATAGGTTATGCTAAATAACTACTATTACTAACAATAATACAAAAACAATTAAACGTAAGATTTTACAGACCATTCTAGAGTCGAGTACGGGTATTGATACGGTGTGGGTGCAACGCGCGCGCTCCGTTATCAGTGCAACACGCCTGGCCTAAACTGTAATCTTTAACCTCCACTGTGAGTATTCATAGTAATATTAACAAATACATAGAGTGCCAACACCTCATTAAATGATAATAAAATGAGTCTACAGGCGCGGACTAAGCGCAAACTTGATGAATTAAACCGCCTCTCAATGAGGTGCAAAAGCGATACATGTGGTCAGCTGAAGAGCTAATCACACAAAACAAATTCTACTTGCCCTCACAAAAACGATAGCGAAGATAACACAAGCAAAAAAATCAACACACCTCCTACAGAACCTGCTACTTCTATTAATAGACCTAAAATCCCGCCAATATATCTGCACAATGCGATTAATCACAAAGCTCTTGTGGCAGATATTAATAAAATTATCAAAGAACCGTTTACAACAATGTGTACCACGAATTCGCTACGCATCAACTTATTGGATGATAACGACTACCGCACTCTCACAAAATTTTATTCTGAAAATGGAATTGAATATCATACATTCCAAAACCCCAACCTAAAACCTCTGTCAGTGGTAATTAAAATGTTCCGTTATCACTGACTACTGATGAAATCAAAACTGAGTTACAAGTACTACCTGTCATCAATGTAACACGTCTACTGACAAGAGATAAAAGCCCTTCCTGTGTGTGCAGTCGACCTAACCAATAGCGATGAGGGCAAAAGATATTCTCCTTGAAGTCAATATATCATTCAGTTGTGACCGTTGAAATGAGAAAAAAGTCAACCAACTTACCACAATGTTATCGATGTCAACGCTACGGGCACACAAAAAATTACTGAACCCTCACACCAAGGTGCGTCAAATGTGCTGGAAATCACAATCACAATGAGTGCACCAAGCAACCAACAACTAAACCGACATGTGTCAATTGTGGCGGCGATCATGCAGCGAGTTACCGTGGATGCAGTCACCATGTTGAACTCCAACAAAAATACTTTAAAAATAGAAAATAGCCAATAGTTCTCACGTCAACCCAACGCAAACATACGCTGATAAACTAAAAATAATCCACACGTCAACAACATCTCCTCAAACTCAGCAGCAACACAACCAGTCGAATCCTCTCAGTTATCACATATAATTAAAATTATTGTCGATCTTGTAACGTCATTTCTTCCCCAAATTAAAACATTCCTTTCAACTACCCTGATACCCCTGCTGCTCAATGGATCCTAAGACCAGAAGAGCAATTGAAAAATTAACAATCCTTAATTGGAATTCAAATGGCATCTTCAATCAACGATCTGAATTTATCGCATTTTTAGCCAGGTACAATGTGGATATAGCCTGCATTACTGAAACTCATCTGCAAGACCACGATAATCTTAAAATACCAGGATACAATGTATATCGAAAATATATCACAATAGCTTCAGGAGGTGTGGCCATCATCATTAAGAGAAACTTAGAACATGCAAGTATCCCTAATATACTAAATACTACTTTAGAAACAATTGGAATCAAAGTGAGACTACATGACCAAAGCCCTCTTATCATCTATAGCGCGTACAGGCAGCCAAACAAAAAACTTAATGAAAATGATATAAAAACCTTATTCAATACAACTGACCAAATATTAGTAATTGGAGATATCAACTGCAAACACCGAATGTGGGCTGTCGAGCTACTAACCCTGAGGGTACAAAACTCGAACAATACTCAACTACATATGGCTTTCAAATTATGCCTCCGAACGAGTATACGTATTATCCTTATCGGGAAGATCACCAACCTGATATACTAGATATTGTTCTTCAAAAAATTTCCCAAAACAGATAAATCAAAATGTAGTAATGGAACTTAACTCTGACCATGTACCTGTGTTAATATCCTTCCTGGGCACACCACAAATTAAACAACCTCCTCAAAGACTTATTAACGGACGAATCGACTGGAACAACTTCCAAGAGCGACTAAACTCCAACCTACATGAACCATATAGGTGTGAAAACCCTGAAGACCTTGATACTGCAATTTCTAGCATCACCATGTCAATCACGGACGCTGCCAAAACATCGGTCTCAACTCCTCGAAACATCATACACGCTAACTATAACTACCCACCCAGCTATATATTAAAACTGATCAAGACAAAAGTCAAACCAGGAGACTATGGCTGAGAACTAAAATCCAAGTAAAAAGACTCCTAAATAGCCTCACCCATCGTCTTAAGAAACAACTGGACGAATACAGAATTGAGTCATACCGAAAGCATATTGCTGATATCAGCCCTGGAGATCCGGGCATGTGGAAAACTACCAGAAGAATTCTGCAACAACATGACGAATTACCAACCATAACAAATGGACCCAATATCCTCTACACTGATAGCGAAAATCGCAAGCTTTTGCCGATCACCTCGAACACGTTTTACGCCAACAAACATCTGTGGCACTGCACATGCACTTCATGTACTAAATCATATCGAGCGCAATCGCCCAGTTATCACAGAAAACATATACCCTGTATCACCAAGTGAAATAACTCAATTCATATCTGCTCTGCCCAAACGAAAGTCACCAGGCCATGACCTAATAACTAACATTGTCCTTAAACACCTGACCAAAAATGTATAGCATACCTCGCATCTATATATAATGCGTGTCTTCGCATTGGATACTTTCCACGGAGCTGGAAACACGCGCACATACTCATGTTTGCAAAACCAGGAAAAGATAAAAAGATATTAAGAACTACCGGCCAATAAGCCTACTTACAACTTTATCAAAATTCTGGAAAAAATTATTCATGTTCGATTATCAAAATTGTAGAAACCCAAAATATAATACCAGCATTTCAATTTGGCTTTAAGAAAGGACATTCAAGCTGCCATCAGCTCCAGAGAATTAGCGAAATAATCGAAAATGGATTTGAAAGTAAATGCTATACAACAATCATCTTCATCGACATTGCGAATGCTTTCGACAAGGTATGGATTGAAGGTCTAATGAAAAACTACTTGACATTAATATACCAAGTTACCTGCAAGCTACAATATTTTCGTTTTTGGAAGATAGAACCTTCGCTGTTAAGGTCAACTCTGCCATATCTGATATCAAAGCTATACATTCGGGAGTTCCTCAAGGAAGCATTCTTGGGCCTCTGCTATTTAATATCTATACATCAGATATACCAGCAACCGGAGCTTCTATAGCCACGTTTGCGGACGACACGGCGATTATCACGCAAAACACGAACTTACACATTGCAGTACAAGAACTTCAACACGCCACGAATACAATTAGTAAGTGGCTTAAAACATGGAATATCCAAGTTAACCCTGCCAAATGCCAAAGCAAAATTTTCACGCTAAGGAGAGACACCATCCCGCCCAACATCGAAATTGATGGCAAATCTATACCATGGAACCCCAGGGATCAAGCGGTAAAATATCTTGGAGTACACCTCGACACACGATTAACCTGGAGCTACCACATAAACAATAAGCTACTCCAGGCCAACAACAGAATGCGTCAGCTATACCCTCTCATTAATCGCAAGTCATCTCTGAAGCCGGAGTGTACCATATTACTGTATAAAACCCTAACACGCCCCTTAATCTTATACGCTTACCAAGTTTGGTGTAATACAACAAAAACAAAGACTCCAAAATAAAATTTTACGAGTTGCAGTGAACGCGCCTTGGTTTATTCGTAATACCCAACTACACTACGAACTAAGAGTTTCATATGTACAAAATTACATCTGTGAAAGTGTTAAAAAGTTTATACAAAACGCGAGTGCGTGCGACGGGGTCACCTATTACAACATGTGCAAGCGAAATATACACACTAGGCTAAAACGAAGACTACCCCAAGACATCGTTATCGTAGAAGAGCATAACGATTAAACATTAACAATATTAATAATCAAGACGTTACAAATAGTTTTGTCGTGTCATTTACAGTAGTTATTTGTAATATTATTAAACATGTTATGTATAACATTTTAATTGTTGAGCTGACAATAAAGTCTATTAAAAAAAAGACCATTCTAAGCACAACTGAGAAATAATTTACAAAATACGCGCAGCTTTTTAACCTCAAAGAACAAATAATGTACTCTTTCAAAGGAAACTAAAAGTATGACTAAAGAAAACTCCCATTATATATAATAATTTTACCTCTCATGTTAATACAAGAGTTAAATCAAACCTCACACATCATAAACGATGTGGCAAGGCTAAAACGAATTTAAAACAAATTAATATTAAATATAAAGTTCAAAAAAAAAAAAACATAAGTTAGAAGTATTGAGACTATGTGAACAATATTAATTATAGATGTACTGTACCTACATTTTTCTCAGATTCGTGAGGTAAAAGGTATGAAGTAAATGTATTCCACAAGCTATTGAGGGCTATGTTTCTTTCGACAAATCGGGAGCACGAGAATTAAGAAAAGACACTGTCATGTTTTTAACAACAAATCAGACAAGCTGTATACAAAATTTAGTAGACTATTTTATAAGACTTCTAATTCTCTAAAAAAGAAACACCTTATGTGGACTAAAAAGGTAGCCAATTTAAATATTTTTAACTTACTTCTTGTACTCTATTATTTATAGTATAAATTAAAAAAATATATATATTTAATTGAAACAATAATTTAAAAATTATTTGAAAATCTCATCAATGCTCTGTTTGGCGGCATCTCTAAAAAATGTATTTTGTAGAAAAAATCTAGATACGTATTAATAAACAGTTAAATTTTATCTCAAATAATAACTAGTTAATTTGACTCGGTTTAAAGAAAATCCTGCTTTTATTATTTATTATCTGATTCTATCAATGAAAATAAAACAAGAAATTAGGAGGGTGGAGAAGAAAACAAAGAATATAGAGAATTAGTACATCAAATATAATAAATGTATTTGGTAAACAAAGAAGTTAGAAGTGAGATATAGGAAAACAGAACTACAAAAATTAAATATGATTAAAAAAGAAAAAGCGCTAATAATACAGAAGGCACATTCTAATGTAAAGCAATTACTAAACTACATAAAGACGAAAGAACAGAGAGACACCAATAAAAATAGCGTAGCAAAAAGAAACTTCAGTGATAATAGTGTATAAAAGCTATTGACAATGACTTATTAAAAAAAATATTACTTCTGGTGGCAACTAATAAAAAAATGATATTGAAGAACCTAAACGGCCAAATTTTAAAAATAATGGAAAAGATAAATTACTAAAAAAACTCACAAACCAAAAAAATATTACAAGGTAAGAGAAAAGTGCAAATACCAAGAAATAACAAAAATTATAAATAAATCAATAACTCAAAAATATATTGAATAAGTTTTAATAATATAAATAAAATAAATATATAAAATACCAAAGTATTAAAATAAAAAAAAGACATGCCAAAAATAAACACGCAAAACGAGGTTTATATGAAAGTTTTTGCGTTTAAAACTAAAAGCTATTCTATAAAGTTGCAAAATATATGCGAAAAGAAATAACATTTAAGAAAAAATAAATTAAAAACTAAAAAAAAGCAATAGCAGACCAACAAGTCAAGCAAACAAAATAACTGAAAAATAAAACAAACTATATAAAACAGAACAAAGAATACGATGATCGATAAACAAATTAGGAAAAGCAGGAGAATCCGTAAAATTTTTAAACAAAAGTAAATTATTAAAATAACAACAAAAATAATTAAGAACTTAAAAAGTATAGAAAAAGAATAATAACTACTTTAAATTATTAAATAATGCTTGAAACGGGAAGGTGTCAAAAGCCCCAAAAAACAAAAACAAAAAATGCTTCTTAAATTACAGAGATCTCATGTTATTTATGTAATCAAAATCAAGCTGCGTAGAAGAATTTAAAAAAACGGATTTAGTACTAGAAAATGATACATGTAACTTTATTTTACTAAATAATGGACAATATATTCAAGGAAGCAAATAGCACTAAATAAAACTACAAAAATGTAAGTAACAAAAATAGCAGAAGGTGCATTTCTGATCATTTATTGAATAGAACGTTTTTTAGAAATATGGTTGAATATACTACTAACAAGAAACAGAAATAAATGTAAAGAAAACTAAAACTACAATAATAAAAAAAATGACGTGAACATTACAATAAAGTTAAACAAGAGTATAATAGAACAAGTGGGTATATTTGATAATTTAAAGTAAAAATAAGGAAAACTGAGAAATAAAGACAGCAATTAATAAATAATAATAATAAAGGTTTGCAATTTTTTCTATCGGGCGCGCTGCTCTGCAAATCAAAGATGCTGACTAGCTCTTTTTCCTGCAGAATTGGAAAACAGACAGAAAATAAAATACTCCCCGCGAAACAAAAATCAACAAAATGTACATAGTTCCTAAATCAAATGAAAAGTAACGCGCTGACAGACCCAAGCTATTTACAATGCGGTAGTATAAATCCTTCTACTTCAATACTACCACAAATTGAATTGAGATGCGTCTTAACCACCTTGCAAGCCGGTAATAGTTAAAAATGCAAAAATCCATTTTATAATAGATAAATATGCAAATAATGTATTAACTTCAAACAAAAGACGTTCAAGGCTGTCGCACGACCACAACATGGTGATGACCAAGAAGTGAACTAGATTTGCCACAACAACCGGCAACTACTAAGTCAGGACGCATAAAGTACAGTATCACAGGGTGAGATAAAATAAATCGCATTGTTATGCGTTGCTACTACCGTGCTACACAACTAGAATACATTAAAATAGGATACCAATTTGCACAATATCGACTTTTTAACACACGCTAACCACAACTAAGAGGAGCTATCATAAATGAAGACAAAGCACAAAAAGGTGAAAGCCACATACTGTAACCAAATACCTTAAAATAATAACTATATCGAGCAACCTAGAAGACATACACACAAAAACTTATAGAATATAAACAGAAAAGCATAAACCACAAGAAAAAAATTGTCAAGAAACCTAAATAGCAAAGAAGAACAAAACATAACATAAAAAAAAGTTAAGAACTAATGTAAAGAGCGGACAACATACAGGAAATAAAACTTACTAATACTTAGGCTCCCAAGGAAACACACGAGTAGAACATACACCAACGAAAAAATAATTCACGCAATAATATAAAATTTATCTAACACTTATTTTAAAACCAAAACTAAATTAAGAAATACATCTAAATCAATAAACACCTTTGCATAATAATTCGGGGTCATAAAATAATCAAGAATATTAACATATGCACAGCGACAAAGCTAACAAAAGCCAGAAGATATCACTCTTGCTAATGTAAATAAAGTCTAATAAAGGAGGAAGAGGTATGACAGACATTCATACAAATATAAACGCTTCGAGACTACTTTCACAATAAAAACCAATCACTACATAGAACAATAGTGCTATTAGATAAAGAATACACGTCACTTAACTTGTCGCACAATGTATGACAATAAATAAATATACGCAACCTCAAGAGTAAAAAATAGTACAACAGGCATAGAAAAAGTTATATGGTAAATATCTACTTTATGTACTTAGTAAGAATAAAAATAAAGAACAAGAATGAGGCTACAGCAAACAAAATTTCTTTGAAGTAAGAAAAGAGGCAGAGCAAGAAAAACATAATACAAAAAATATTGGGAAAAGTAACCGAAGAGAAAAATTTGGGAAATAATTATATAACACTTAACGTTATAAGAAAATACATTGTGCATTTTTTTTCTCGTTTTTCGTGCAAAATCTATTTTTTATATCATTACAGCAACCTTTGCACATTGAGTTCTCTCGCCCAACCTAGCGAATAGAAAATCAACTACTTAACAACGTCGCTCTACGCGGAAAGTTTAATATACCGTCAAGGCACAGCTCTAAAACTCTAAAACCCAACTTAAACAACTTCTGCGCAGATGGGCGAAAGAGGCCACTGCGCGTCAACTATTTCTTATTGTACGCATGGCAGTTTACATAGGGGGGATCTTTTTGTAAGTTGACCGCGACTGCTCATTGGCAACGTCCTTAATGTAGACGGGGTCTGGCAGTGGGCCCCCGGAGAGCTTGTCCAACTCCCATATGCTTGAGGCCCTTCGCATAGTAGTTTTTAAAAATAATAAAAACACGATTAAAAAGCTCTGTATGACATAGTTGGCGTACGCCGATGCCATGACAACGCATTTACGTATACCCAGTTAGAGTTGAACTTTGACCTTTGACCTGTGTGACAGCACTCATAATGTTCAACGAACTTAAAAAGTTCGTTACTAAATTCTATATGTCTGTCGGTCTGTCTGTCGCTGTCACAAAATTATGGATTTTTTAAAATTTTAAAATGGATTCTTATAGGAAATTTTACGCTGATTTCAAAATCGAAATCAAAAAGTTTCTATCTCGAATAGTTTTCGAGATATTCGACTTCGAATTTCGGGAAAATTTTCGCATTACGATTTTAAATGTGATTCTTATAGGAAATTTTACGCTGAATTCGAAAATGAAGAAAAAATTCTATGTCGAATAATTTTCCAGATATTCGATTTCGAATTTTCCCGAAATTCGAAATCGAAATCGAAAGGTCTTTTTAAGTTCGTTCTGGGATTGCTTACAGAGCAATCTCTTCACCGGCCCCATGTTTTTTATATATAAGTGCTTTATTACCCTCTCTCAAACGAAAATTTTCCATCGCTTGCGGTTCCGGAAATATATTACCTCGGTCGCGCCTGCAGCCGGGCCGAAATTTGTCCTTCGGAGACGCTCGGGTCGGCACGGAAAGGCACGAACGATTTGACCTTTGACCTGTGTGACAGCAGCAGCAGCAGCAGCAGCACTCATAATTTTTTTTATATATATAATTCTGTAAATAATTTCTTGAAAAGAATTATGCTAATGACAGTCCATTAACTAGGTCTGAGATATTCTTGGAAAATAGGAGAATTTTAAGATTCGAACAAAAATGTTTCGAGATCAGTTCGCTATATTATATTTAATACATCGTAGATAAAGAGAATTTATTTCGGATAGAGACAACCTGGTTGGTAGTTTGTTCAAAAATTGTAAGTATTGTTTTATTTTTTATGGCTTTGCATATATTTTTATTAAAATTTAATTGGGCATTTAAAAAATATGAATCCAATTTTTTATAAATAAAAAGTACCTTCGTTAATCTCTGCTATGTTACATAGCCTATGTATAATGTGCATTTAAAATTTTAAATTTTTGTTTTCCTTGCTGTTGCAAATTCAAGCGGACCAAAAATTTATTGTGGGCCAGCATATAAAAAGCACAAAGCATATTTCAAACATGGGGAATTTGGAAAGAGGTGCAGCATCACAGCAAACCCTAAAAACTTACATCCAAGAAAATCCATACATGAAAATCAAAATCAGTTCAATGAGGATTTATGTGAAGCGATGATTGCCGCTAATATTCCTTTATTCATATTAAAGAATAAAAATTTAAGGCGTTATTGGAGAAATACTGCAAGTTATATATATTCCCGACGAGTCAACTTTAGGAAAGGGGAGTGTCGATTCCATATATAAACAAACAATAACTAATATAAAAAATGCAGTGAGTGAAAATCTATCCTATACATTTGAAGATAAAATAAACAAAGAAATGCAGCGTGGTTTTCGGCTCTTGATTTACACGAGGAGGTCTATGCGTAGTAAACAAAGACAGCCTATACATTTGAACGAAAAATAAGCAAAGATGGCTGATATAAAATTTGGTGTGCTTTGCTTTAAGCGCTTAATTTGTGCACGCACATTTAGGTCGCTCTCGCTTCTTGCCAAATGGCAGGGCGGCCACGGCCGTCATCGGACCGCTTCATAACCGAACGCAAAAAGCGCGTCTGCCACGGCCATTTGGTTTACTTTCGCCGAGCGAAGCTTTGATTGTAAGTTAAATGGTTCCACGTTCCCGATCCAACAAAAATCTAATCTAGTTAAAAATTTATACGTTCCCACCTTGCAAAAATTTAAGGGATCAGGGTTAAAAATTGTCAGCCTAGGATGCAGAACCAGATTCGTGCGGTTGGAGGAAGATAATCCAGGGAAATCGTACCTTTCCGCTTCAAAGCAATTTAAAAAAAATAATTATTTGACAATAACCAAATATTTGCAAGACTCGCTGACTTCATGTTGTCTCATTAGAAAGTTTATTTTATTTTTATCTGATTCCGCACCTATTATGGCGCAGGCAGGAAATAATTTAAAAATATTTTATTGTATTTTAATTTATGCGACATATTTGACTCACGAAATAAACAGAATTGCTGAATATACAAGAGAGTAGTTTCTCATGGTAAATGAGTTAATGAACTATATAAGAAAAGTATTTCCGAAGGCTTCAAAACGGATTAGATTTTACAAAGAACAATGTCCAAATCTTCAGTTACCCCCATAACCAGTTATAACTCGACCAAATTTAATCTATGCATATTTTTATTCATTATTATTAAATTGTCGGAACTTTTTTTTTTTCGATTTTATTTCTAGGTATTTCAAAAGCTGTTTTACTTCTCTTAATTACCTAATTTTCTTAGTATTATTACATCTTTTGTAATTTCTACGAATAATGTATGCGGTCGTTGCATTGTATTATACAATCTTGACGTCCGTATCCATGCCTTTATAGCCTTGATTATTTAATTGGCATAATAAATAGCACGTATTCAAAGTGAAAGCGACGCACGTGAAAAATGGAGGCAATTGACGCAAATCACCGCGCCTAAACAGCGTTTATTCAATCAGAAAGCACCATAGGCCACAACCGCGCAGTCCACAGCTTTAACAAAAGCAAGGCGTTTGAAGGGCCAAATTGCGCGATAGAGCAGTAACAATAAATATTAGCGGCCAAGTGCATGTGACACGAGTGAAGTGCCGCCGCCAGCCCAGGGGTTAAAATTGAAAACGCGTAAATTTGTCAACTTCCGGCCGCGCACGTCCCCTGCCGCCGGCGGCCAAATCTCTTCGAAAAATTCTGACGAAAGCTGTCAGTTTTTCTGGGCGAAATTAAAAATGCTGCCCTGAAAAATTACAAGCAACAGCGCAGAACACAGCAAAGCAATTAAAGGATAATCCCGTTGCTCGCCCTCGGAGCTGACGCTTCAAGAATTTTACGGACTGCTGGTGCTCAGTTTCAGTGCCGCTTATCCTGCTGCTATGAATTCGTTTAATGGCGCGACGGGGTGGTGCCGCGCCAGCCTTAACGAATGCTTTCCTTAAATAAATGTTAGGGTCAAGGAATTTTAAATATTAAAAGTGCAGAAAAATGATGCACTAGCGCAAAATCTTAGCATAAACGCTTCTAAATCTTACAAATGTCCTAAATGCAATTTGAATTTCAAAAATTTTGTTTGCACGGGCTAAACATTAACACTCAAACTTCTACGAAGAAATCTATCCGTTAAAAAAGCATAGAATTTTATAAACGTCCTAAATTATTTGCAAAACAATTTTGACAACGATTACAGAGATGATATCGATAGGAACGTTTGTATTCTTCAATATACAAGTAGTGACAATTAAGTTTGTAAAAAATAATTATTACAATTACAAAACACATTTATTTATTACTTGGTACTTGATTTCCTTCAAAATAGTCCCCACTTAATGCAATGTATATGCTTCAACGTCTCTTTTATTGCAAAAAGTATTTCAAAGTCATTTTCTCTGCGAAGTCCAATAAGAGTCGTTTGTTGATCATCTCAAAGCACTTTTGCTACACTCGCGCGCACACCTTGCGCATTTGCAAATCCCCATTTATTATCCTTGGTAGTGTTTCTTTGTTCATTCCTAAATTTTCCGCTATACATCTAGTCGAAACATGACGATCTTCTGTTAGAAAATCTTTCAATATTTTTACGTTTTTTTTTGCGTCCTATGGAAATTGGTCTTTCTTCGCTTGGATTATCATCTACCGATTTCCGTACTTCTTTGAACTTGCAAACTGCAGCAGCTTTCATGGCAGATTACTAAAGCCTTCATTTGATAGCTGCACAATTTCCAAGGCGCTTTTTGAATTTTGCTAAAAATTCCTTTCTCTTTTTCTTTGCTATCCATATAAAAATAACATGCACTCTTCGGCTTTTTAAAATAATCATGTTTACAAAAACCACAAAGAGATAAAAAAATTTCAACAATCTCTTTAGGTTTCTTCTGGTTTTTGATAAAGTTTGACATCAAGTGTTGAATCAGAAACCTAGAAAAATATTGCTTAGACAATTTTCTTACACTGCAGATGACTGTTTAAGATTAAACAAGAAGACATACTGCGACTTGTACGACGTACATGACACAAGTACCACAGAGAAGTGTATTTTACCTCTTGTTTACCAGTGATACCTCTACAGTCATATACTTTCGCTGCAATATTAGCAACAAAAAAGAGCACTGTTAATAGAACAAAAGTACTATAGCAATCCTTTAATTATATAGATTCAAGGACAAAGAAATTACAAATAAAATTAAATGACAGAGAATCTGTGTATATAAATTTCAGGAACAGGATGAACCATTAACAATAAAGAACATTGTGTTACCACATACTAAATACAGGAAAATACCTAAGAATAAACGTGGATGCTAAATTACGATAAAAAAAAGATAAAGAAAAAAAAGAATAGTTCAACACAAAATATAGAAAGATATACTGCTGGGAAGAAAGACGCAAATGTTATACAGCAAAACACTTCTCTCTAATCAGATAATAAAATTATTGTGGACATAGAATTGTCAACTGGGCTGTGTCTGTAAAAGTAACATTAATAAAATACAATAAACAACGCTGAAAGCAATACATCAATCAACCAAAAGTATCTAGAAAATATCAAATTTATGTTCATAGAGTTGCTGATAACGCAATGGTGAATAGCTTTGTAGAAGTCGTTGAAAATAAATAAAATTGTTCTAAATTACTGAGCAATAATTCAATAAACGTATATCAATGAAACTTATAGAGCCGATCACTTACTAAAAAGATGACAAAACAATATATAATACGTCTCAGCTGCAACAGAATTGTGCTTATAGAATAGTAATAAACAATTTACATTTATTTACACCCATCGATGACATAAAAAACCCCATAAAGTACGAAAAATTATTGATGTTAGATGTAGAATTTCTAGAAACCGGCCGCCTATTTTTGGATATGAAAGCAAGTAGCAATAATAATATATTCGATCTTAAATATTTTTGCAACGTGAAAATCAAAAATAAATCTCTCAGAACAGACTTATTGCTACAAACTTTATTACTGCCAAATATAACAATAAACACAATAACACGTCAGCTAAGTGTGAGTTACGTAATCACCTAGCGAATTATCAGGATTTTACGGTTTAGACAACTCAAATTAACTCTCAAAAATAAAAGAAGTTAATACTGCTACATCTAACCAAATAAGTTTTTCCTCAAGGCATAACTACAATCGCGCAAGAGCAAATACAGAATATACATAATTCTTTCCCACCTTTCAAATAAATTTGAGATCATGTCTACGCAACCAATAAACTAAAAGAGTATGATAATTAGTCTACTACCCTCTTTAGTCAACAGTAAATTGTAAGTTTAATGGACGAATCTACAACAATAGCATTTGAACCATCTTGTTCAACATCACTAAGAAGTCGAATTATTTGTGGGATTTCATAGCATTAGCACTTTATTGATATGATAAACTTTAATTTATCCCATTAAGAATTTTGATAAAACTGCCCGTAACAGGACATCCCTGAACATAAATAAAAAAAATTTATACCATTTTATATAATAACTTACATACCATAAAAATTAAAGGGATTACAAATAAGTCTCCGTCGCTTTTTATCAAAAAGTGGGCATTTATTGTGAAATAACGGAACCTTATATTTTATTCAAAGTATTGTCCATCGCTAGTTACTTTCTCCCATCTTTCTGGCAGCATAGGGATACCGTGTTGGAAGAACGCTTAATCTTTTGAGGCTATCCACGAATCGACCCAATTTTTGGTATCTTCATATGATGTGAAGTGCTGCTGAGACAGGCCATGTGCCATCGATCGGAATAAGTGATAATCGTAAGGGGGAATGTCTGGTGAATACGGTGGGTGGGGCAGAACTTCCAAATTGAGTGTTTCCAAGCAGGTTCTGACCGGCATGGAGTCGGGTTTATAGTAACAAAAACAATGAGAGAGAAAATCATAGAAACAAGAGTAATTAATGAAAGAACGGCATATATCAGACTAGAAGGAACCCCAACAAAGATGTCGATATTGAATATATACGCACCCACAGAAACACATAATGATGAAGGGAATAATAAATTCTACGAGAACCTAGAAGAAAGAATAGAGGAGATACCAAAGGAGGGCCTAACTATAGTGCTGGGAGACTGCAACGCACAGATCGGTAAAGAGAAGATAATAAGTCAAGTTGCAGGAAGAAATACCTTACATGAGAAAACGAACGATAATGGCATCAGATTATATGACTTAGCGGCGAAGATGAACGTGATAATAAGCAGCACAAAATTTATACACCCAAAAAGACATAAGGTAACATGTATATCACCAGATAAAAAAACACAAGCACAAATAGACCATGTACTAGTAAATAAAATACGTCAATCATCAATAACAGATGTTAGAACATACAGAGGGGCATGCGCAGACTCTGATCATTTTATGGTAACTGCAACAATCCGACAAAAAAAATACAAGAACGAAGGAAAAGAAAGTACGAACGAGGAAGTGGAACATAACAAAATTAAAAGATGAAGAAACAAGAAGGCAATATACGGCGGAACTAGGAAAACAAGTTAAAAATACAGAAAAACAAGGATCAATTGAAGAGATCTGGAGAGACATTAAAGAAGTAATAAACAAAACGGCCGGGAAAATAATAGGTAATAAACAAAGTGACAGAAAGAAGCAATGGTTTAACAAAGAATGTAATGATGCACACAACAAAAAAGTTAAGGCTAGGCTAAAATGGATAAAAAGTAACAGAGATGAAGATGAGCAAGAATACAAAGATAAGAAAAAATAATGTAATAGAATAATAAGGAGTAATAAAAGGAAATGTATAGAAGAAGAGTTACAAAAAATAGAGAAAGAAAGCAGAAAAATAAACACCAGGAAGTTCTACCCAGAAATCAAAAAACAAAATAAAAGATACAAACCAATAATAACGGGAATCAAAAATAAACAAGGCCAAGTAACAGAACAAGAAGACGAGTATAAAAAAATCTGGGAAGAATATTTCAATGAATTACTGAGTACAAATGAAAAGCAGGAGGAACCAGCAATGGAAGATGAAGAAATGGAAATGGAGATAGAGGAGCCTACGATACAAGAAGTAAAAGAAATAGTAAACAAAAGTCACAATACAAAGACTCCCGGTATGGACGGTATAAATATGGAACTGATAAAATACGGAGGAGAGGATATAATAGAATATATATTCATACTTATAAAGGAAATATGGAAAGAAGAAAAGATGCCCGTAGACTTTGAAGTAGGACAAATAGTACTGATACACAAGAAGGAAAATCACCAAGAATGCAGAAATTACCGAGGAATAACAAAAAAACAAGGTTTAAAATTGGACGGTATCAATGCGGATTCGTAAAAGGAAAATCGACAACCGACGCAATATTCATATGAAAGCAAATAATAGAAAAGTCGCAGGAATATAGAATAAAAATGGAAATGTTATTCGTCGATTTTGAACAAGCTTTCGACTCCATCAATAGAGGCAAGCTATTAGTAGTAATGAAGGAGCTAGGTATACCGACCAAATTAAAGAGGCTTATAATGATGACGCTTGAAAAAACCAGAGTCACTGTAAAGACCCAAAAAGGACAGACTGGTGAATTTATAATAGACAAAGGGGTGAAACAAGGAGATGCGCTTTCGGCCACACTTTTTAATATGTGTATAGAATATATAACGCGGAGAATAAATAAAGGCACAGTAAGGACAGGGGGGACACAACTGTTAGCATATGCAGATGACTTAGTACTGATTGCCAAAGGAAGAGGTATATTAAGGAATATGACCGAAGAGCTAATAACAGAAGGACAAAAAAGTCGGTCTAAGAATAAACGAAGACAAAACACAAATCAAGAGAACGCGAAGTAATGCCGCAGAAGGATCCCTAAAAATAAGAAATCACGAATACAAAGAAGTCGATAAATTTAAATACTTAGGGATTATGGTGTCAAGAGATGGAGAGAGGGAAACAGAGATAACAGATAAGATAATATCAACAAACAGGGCCTTCTATGCTAATAAGAAATTATTGAAAAGTAACTACATTTCAAAAAAAAACCAAAATAAGAATCTATAACACTCTGATAAGACCAATAGTAATGTACGGGGCGGAAACAATGTCAATAACGAATAAAGAAGAGGAAAAACTAAGGATAATGGAAAGAAAAATATACAGAACTATACTAGGACCAATTAAAAGTGCAGAAAACGAATATAGAACAAGGATGAACTACGAAATAGCACAGGAGATTGAAGTGGACATAGTTAAAAAAATAAAACAGCAGAGAGTAAAATGGCTGGGGCACGTATTAAGGGCTGACCCGCAGGAAACTACGAACATAATCATGAACTGGACACCAGCCGGGAAAAGAAAGAAAGGAAGGCCTAAATCAAGATGGATGGACGAAGTAAAACATGATCTACTAAAGATAGGAATGGGAATGGATGAAATAAGGAGAATGGTCTGGGACAGAAAAGGGTGGAACAAAATATGCCAGCAGATAAGATGAAAACTGGACGGGCTGATCCCCCGCAAAGGATCTCGAAAGCTTCCTTAGAAGCGGCAAAACCCCTCCAAGGGGTGTTAAGCCATTCATTCATTCATTCATATGATGTGAAGTGCTGCTGAGACAGGCCATGTGCCATCGATCGGAATAAGTGATAATCGTAAGGGGGAATGTCTGGTGAATACGGTGGGTGGGGCAGAACTTCCAAATTGAGTGTTTCCAAGCAGGTTCTAACCGGCGCCGCAACATGTGGACAAACATTGTCATGCAGGAGAATAATTTTGTTGTGTCTGGAGTAGTAGTGGGCGCGTTTTTCCTTGAGTGCTCGGCTCAGGGTCATCAATTGTGTTCGGTAGAGAGCCCGAATAATGGTTTTGTTTGGTTTGAGCAATTCATAATACACGATAGCAAGCTGAACACACCAAATACACAACATGAGTTTTTTCCATGAATATTCGGCTTGGTTGTCGATGTTGAAGCATGACCACGTGGTCCCCATGATTTTCTCTCTTTTGGGTTATCGTAGTGGATACATTTTTTATCACCAGCGGCTATAGATCTAACAAACCCTTTCGTTGATGCTTGGTAAGCAACATTTCGCATGTGCAAAATCGGTGTTCAACGTTTCCCGACTTCAGTTTATACAGAACCCCATTTTCTTGCTTTTGAATCATTCCCAACGATTTTAAACGATGTCAAATTACTTGTTGAGTCACTCCTAATGTAAGTGCAAGTTTTTCTTGCGTATGATAGGAATCTTCCTCCAATAACGCTTCCAATTTTGCGATTTTGTACACCTTCGCCCTTCCGCTACGTTCTTTGTCTTCGACGTCAAACCCACCGTTCTTAACTTATGAAACCAATCACGACAACTTCCCTCACTTAAAGCAGCCTTACTATACGCTTCTATAAGCAATCCATGAGCCTCAGCTTCAGATTTCTTCAAATTAAAGAAGTAAATCAAAAGTTTCCTCAAATGTCGCTTATTCTGCTCAAAACTCGACATTTTCGCACGAAAAGAATTATATGATGCTGATACAGAATCGCTAATATTTTAAGGTTATGGTATTGCCAGATGTTCAACATTACGGTATGATGTTTTACATCTGACAATTTCAACCATAACTTACTGGGCCGTCTTTTGTCAAACGGCGGAGACTTATTTGTACTTCCTTTACATTTAGTCTACTACAGTTACAATTAGAGATCCCACTGGTGCAGTAATTAGGGCAACTATCTACTGTTTTGTCGCTAAAGACCTATTTATTGATTAATTTGCATGATTAAGAAACTGTCATCTTTGAAGACGATGTTAACGCTAAACACCTTCATTAGGGGTCCAGACTAGGAGCGCAAATTTTAAAGACCAATGATTATTAATATTTGTAGACTTCAAGTGTCGGTGAATTTACTTAGTTGCCTTTTAATGTAACTAAAAGTCTTTTTAATTACTATACTGATGTAAAGTCCATTTTTGACTTATCATCAGATCATTCCTCAGTGATACCTTAACTACAACTACAAACTGAGAATATATCGTGTCTCTAAAATATAAATACTGATTGAAAGATATTTAGAAGGTATAGCCAGTAACGAAGTTAATCTACCATTAAAGTCCAAAACGTGCAATAGAAATTCTAACAAGAACAATTTAAGATGTTTTTCTATAGACTACTTTTCCCCCTAAAGCAAGATTGACTCCCTAGTAATAAATCCACAAAAAGTAAGAAATAAGGAAAAAAGAAATACTAAAAAAGCACGACTGAATGAACTAACAAAACAATTAAAGAACATGTATAAGATCAAAATAAAACATTTCAGTATTACAATCTGCCTTTTAAGGCAGTAGTAAGATTGGTATATTAAAACTATTTTCTGAGTATACATTTGTTGATGCTTTGGTTATTTGTTGTTTATTTGAAATACAAATTCTATTTTTTCACGTGTTATCACGGATGATTACAATGTATATGCTCCTTACTAACATTATCAATATTATAGTTGTTATCGGTTACTTATGAGCATTCTTTGATTGAAAGTTGGCAAAAATTGTACTACCGGTGCGAAAGATTGATATTCTAAATATTTAAAATCCTAAACTGGGCGGTGTTAAATTGTTGGTTTGCTTTAATTGTTGAGAGTGCTTTTGATTTTGTAGTTAAACAAATTTTGCACCAGGTGAAATTTATATTTAAAATTGTTCATATTTTTTTATTTAGATAGCTCATCGTGTGCTCATTACAGCTATCCTTTTCTTGCGCATATTTGCTACCTTGTTTAATACGGGGTTACTTTTATGGTCAAGAGTGATGGTTTATCTCAGCGACACGAAAATACTTAGAATAAAGAAAATTATACGCATCCACTCTAATTGACTGCTACTATATAACAGAATCTAAACAAAACAGTACTAAAATAAATCGTGCTGTCAAAAAATTGCGACGGTTCTGACTAATTCGGAGCATAAAACAATTGTTAATCAAGTGCAGAGTTATTTAAGCCTACAAAAAATAGTTGAAAATAGTAGAAATTTTTACGTTCAAAATATTAAATCACTTATTTTGAAATATTAATAATATCTATTTTAAAATATAAACACCAAAAATTATAAAATAATCTGAGAACGGCCAATTTGATATTTCGGAAAGCAATAAAAGTGGTTTTCAAAACTACTGCCAAAGTTTTATCCTTTCCTTCTAAAAATAACACAACTGTGCAATAGAAAGTTATAGTTAATATTTGGCATAAAAAGGAAATGTTTATTGAGTATACTTTTATAAACACTTTTTATTCTTTTTATTTATAGATAATCAATCAAAGCCTTACATAAATGATTCATAAATAAAAAATAATTAAAAACTGTTAGCACATTTATACCTTTAGTTTAGTATGATCTTCCAGCCAAAATAAGTAGAGCATCCCGTCAAGCGTCAATTTAAAAAATATTCCAATTTTGATGTTTTAGATAGGTTAACCATTAGATTAAAATTTAAATATAATTTAATTTTTTTTATAATACAAGGTACACTGCAGAATATAAGGATTACTTTACAATATTGGACGAAATATAAGAAGGGGTGCCTAAATACACGGATAGTATCTTGCTCAATCGATCGCATAATCATGCGGTCCTACTACATTTTTTCCGACCCCAACAGAAAAGTTTGACATGCCAAACATAATACTAACCTGGAGCTATGCGAGAAAAACCCACATTAGTTTTTTTTTGCTAAAACACGGTGAAAAGTATTGAACACTGGAAACATTTATTGGTGATACTTTTTTAATTGTTTTTAAATAATTAAAATTGATAATTAACAATTATAGTCAATATACTTTAACATAATAAAGTTAAACATAATTAATAAATGAAACAAAGTTTTGCAGCAAACAAACTCTTAGTTTAAAGCTGCGAATATGTGATTGGCATTTAATCGTTTTGTAGAGTTGAGATAAAAGTGTTGTTTGGCATAATCCATTCTATATATAGAATAGTTTAATATAATATAATTTAATATACAAAAAACTTATAAAATGGTTTCCGGGCGTCTTTTGAATCATTCAAATATTCAAAAGTTTTAGTTATGCGTAAATTTAGATAAAAATTTAATGACTCAGTCAGTGAATTTGTACATATTCACGTATGTGCATAACAGGTAATTTTTAAATTTTGTATGGTATTAAATTTTGGAAACTATTTTAAACATAGACAGAAAGAGATAGCTAGCCACAATTAATAGGTTGTCCCAAAAGTTTTAATCAGCCTTTTGTAAAACCCTTATTTATATAACAACACACTTAATAATGTAAGTATTCTGCTTAAAGTTTGATCGTTTCTTGACATTTTTTGGGTAAAAGTTCGATGCTGATGCGGTAAAATTCAGCTGCAAGATGTTTCTTATTTTGATCAACGGCCAACTCGTGTGGCACCCACTTTGACACTTTGATATTATTTTCCTGCTTTCTGATGTTAAAAATTGTCTGAGGACTACAGTCGTAGACATCGGCCAATATTCAGCAAATCGTTGATAGATTGTGTTCAATTGTGTTGCGCACAGCTTGCTGGTTGATTTCTTGCGGGCGTCGGAACGTTCCTTGTCGACCATACTTTCTTCATCTTGTTTGAACTTTGCGATCCAACCTTTAGCAGTGGCTTCTCCAACAATACCGTTTTCGTAAGCTTTGCAAACATTTTCGCTAGCCTCAGTAGCACTCATTTGTAGATTCAAAACCATGGCAAATTAATGCTTTCGTATAAACACAGGTCTCTCTTGTAATTCTAAAATGGCACATTATAAAGGAACACAGCTTATACACTGTCATTAATAATATAATTGTATATAAATTTAAATAGTTTCCCCATTATAGCAATTTTTTAATCGGTTTGGTGTCAAAATCTCTGTAATATAAATATATAAATATAAAAAATTTGGTGTGAACATCACACGACTTTCCTTATCCTATTATTATATATTATACCGAGTTCATCGTCTAGGCCCTGCGCTACTCTCGTCCCGGAACTTGTTATTTTAAAAGAGGACGAGGCGCGAGAGAGCTGATTAAAATAAACAGTACAAGACAATAATTGACTCGTACTTAAAATTTTGCTACGTCACTGAAAGTAACCGTGCGAGCTCGGCTGCACGGCCTTCCCGATTATCGCCTGCGTGCTCCCTCCTAGCGGCCAAGGACTCCCCCCCCTCGTCCTCCCGCAGTCGGCCAGGAAGTTCTCCGAGCGCGCTGTGATTGTTTCGTTTAATTAATTTTTAATCGGCTATAACTTATTTATTTGACCTCGGATCAAAAAATGTCGTTGTAAAACACACACACACACACGAACCAATGGTCCAAACCAACTTTTTTGGTGTCCTGATACTGTATTTCGTCCAGAAATGTGAAAAACTAGGTAGTTCAAATTTCCGCCGATTACATTACTTTCCTTATTATAGGATAAGGAAAGTAAAAAAGTCAACTTCTCTATAAACGTTTTGGTTTATGATCCGATCAAACTAGAGAATTCTCAACATTTCGACATCATCTAATGACATTAAGAAGAAAGACATATATGGTAAGAATATATTATTACTTAAGTAGCAAAAACTGCAAAATAAATTGTTATACCAGCAGTTTATAAAAAAAAACATTTAAGCGTTTTAATGTATAAAAAGTTGATTCCATAATAATAAAGTGTAAAATAATGTTCTAGATAGACTAAAAAAATATTTGTAATTAATGGATTTCAAAAAACCAATTTAAATTAATGAAATCGACTGTAATTGATAAATAACAAACCTATAGTAAAATTAATGCGGATACCATAAAGAGATAAATAAAACTGATAGCCTAAAATAATAGTACAACAATTTTATATGAGTGAATGGTGTAAAATATAATTTTAGCCGTTCTTTTGTTGACAAAATTATAAGGTTCTAAGGCTGAAAGAGCACAACAGACGTGCAATTGATGAAATAGAGCCGCATTTATAGGAAAGCATTATGAGAACCTTTTCTAAAAAATGGTTGCATATCCCGTAGTCAGGGCATATGGTCAATATCCTATTTTCATACGTAATTGCTAAATCTGTACTTTACACCGCCGACAATAAAATTCGGATAACATATATATATATATATATATATATATATATATATATATATATATATATATATATATATATATATATATATATATATATATATATATATATATATATATATATATATATATAGATATATATATATAGACACACACACACACACACACATGTGTGTAATGTTGCAATTAGGCTAACGTTTATTTTATTATTTTTTTTGTGTTTCAAGACAATATTTGGTTAAATTTTTGTCAAAAAAGAGATGAAAAGTATTGTTCATTGATAATCTAATATACCCGTATAATTTTAATGGCAGTTATATTTCGAAATTGCCGACACTATCGTACGCCGCATTTGTATATGTAGAACTTCCATCTGCTTGGTATTTATTTGTTCGGCCACCAAAAACAATAAAGAGTAAATAAAGTTGTCTATCCTACCGACATAATACAACTCGTCGAGTCGACTTCCCGTAAGTCACAGTACCGCTTCTCGCTACAATCCGTTATATAAAGCACTTCTTTACAGAACAAAATCTAACATCTGTTTGTAGCAACTGCCTTTTAAACACAAAAAGAAACGTCGTGTTAAGTTAAAACAAGTATATTCCTAAATATTTGACAATGTTTCCACCCCAAAGCATGGAATGGAATTTATTTTTTGTTGTATTTGCTGTTTTTTTATTATGAATTCTATTGCACTGCTGCTAGGTATGTAGTCTTCCAAAACATGACAAGAATTCAACTACAAAGATATTCGTAATGTTATCTAAGTGCTTGGTACTTTTTCAGAATTAATTGCTTGCTTTCTAACGGAAAGTACGTCTGTTGTTTGACATGTGCTTATAGGGCAACAATTACATGTGACCATAAAGTTCCTCTTTTACAAATGTATAGTTTATGCTTTCCCGTAAAATCATTTAACTTTTGACAAATCTAAGTGCAGTGGAATAAACATGAAAAAATTTAATGAAATAAATCATAGATAAAGTCGGTATCAGATAAAAAAAGTACAAATTAGCAGAGACTCTATGTTTGTTAACTGAGTAAATTCTTTACATTTTTCATAAAGGGTTTATATTTGAAAACACTTTGTAGTCTTTCTACATATGAACATTATCTTACAATTTGCAAGCATTAAAAAGACATTAACAGATTATTTTCCGTGTTTTATAACTGTAAACGAAAGATAGGTTCACTACTACACATTACAAACGGAGCAACAATACAAATAGTGGGTTGCACGAGATGCACTCAAAAAAGCGAATAACGCACTATAACCTAAAAAGGTGATAGTGGAATTTTTGAAAATATTCTTCTGATTAACTACTTGTTGAATACCATGCAGATTAAAAATGACAAGTGCTGCCCCAGAGTGGCTACAAAAGTCTTGTATGCTGCGATACCTATTCTCTACCTATGTTTCTTATTTATCTACTAACAAAGGAAAATAATAAGAAAATATACGATGTTAAATTACTACGAAACTGTGTGGTGCAATTTAAAGCACCATATGCAAAAAGAGAGATCCCACAATGTGCTAAATGCCAGATTTTGTCACACTAAAAACTACTATTATCAAACACATCGATGTGTCAAATTTTTAGGAAGTCACATAACAAGAGAATGAAAAAGGAAAGTACCGGACGATCAAGTGAGGTGCGTAAATTGCAATGGAAACCACCCTGCAAACCACAGAGGATGCTGGGTTTATAAACAAATGCAACAAAAGCTCTACCTATCGCTGACATAGAATACCAACCTGACCCCCAACTAAATTTGTTCAACTTGGAGTAAACTTTGCTCAACAAGCATTAGGCAAGCCACAAGATTTAAGCTACAATAATAACACTACTAGAAGTGCTACAGGTAACATACCACAACAAACAAACAAACTCTTCGAACTAAAAGTGCTAATGAAGAAGTTAATGAAACAAATGAACACGATGCTAAACCTATTATCCACCGTCGTCAGCAAACTAGCCTAATGGCTGAGTTAATAAGAGAATTAATATGGAACGCCAACGGCCTACAACGGTCTCAACATGTACAGGAAATCGACTACTCTTTAAAATAAAATAAAATAAATGGCATGTTAATATTTCAAATGGAACTGCCTTTTAAGAAATGAACACTTTTAGTTGAAAGAATCACAATAAAGAAAATCAACCAAAAAAAAGCACCAGGATTTAAATTTATAAAAACAACAACATTCATATTTAATGCCATAATGAGACTGAAATACCTCCCTAACTAGTAAAAATAGAAGAAATAATACTAATTCTAAAGCCGGGAAAAATATAAACAGCGTGGAATCGTATCGGCCAATAAGCTTGTTGTCAGCGATATCAAAGATATTCGAAAATTTATTACTAAAAAGACTTCATCCAGTATTGAAAGAAAAAAATATATCCAGTTACCAATTCGGGTTTAGAAGTCAACACAGCACGACGGAGCAAATTGTTCATAAAATAAACAATGATTTTGAACACAATAACTACTGCTCTGTTGTGTTACTGGACATCAAACAAGCGTTTGACACAGTATGGCACCAAGGACTACGATATAAATTGAAAAAGTCATTACCATATCGCTATTATGAAATAATCACATCGTAACTGGAAGGCAGATGATTTCTGGCCAAGCAGAAAGAAGAACAATCCCTGCTGCTTCTGGAGTACTCCAAGGCAGTGTGCTTGGCACAACTAACAACTAACGTAACTACTACAGCCACATTTGCTGATGATACAGCCATACTAGCTTTTGATAGCAACCCTATAGTCGCAAATGAAAAATTGCAATATAACCTAACATGAATCGAAGATTGGATAAGAAAGTGGGAAATTCAAGTTAATAACTCTAAGTCATCGCATGTTACGTTTACGTTGAGAAGAGGTACATGTCCATCTGTAATACTTAATAATGCTCTAATCCCACTGAAGACATGAAATATCTGGGTACGCACTTGAACCGACCACTAACATAGCACAAACACTTGAGCAGAAAATATTCTATAAGGCTATTATTCAACCTATCTGGACGTACGGAATTCACTGTGGGGTACGGCTACTGAAGCCAACATTGAAAAGTGCCGAAGTGTATTGGCAACTCTCCGTGGTATGTGCCAAACTACGTAATACAAAAGGACCTAAACATGTAGTCAGTGCGTGAATTAATCAAAAATTAAAATATTAAATATGAAAGTAGATTCACAGTACACCCTAATGAATTAGCCACCGAACTAGCACACAATAATGACACTAGAGGGTTAAAGAGATTCAAACCCTTGGATTCGTCTACCAGGGTTGATAAAGTATATATTGATGAGAATAATGTGTTGGTTTTAAATTATACAATTAATTAGATAATTTATAAAATAATAGTACCATCACTGGATTGTTCTAGGCAAGTTTCGGTATACGTAAGTATACTATTCGATATTATAGCTTATATATTCTGTAGTGATTCATTTAAGGTTATTTTACTTTGTTTCGTAGTCAACAACTATTTTTAATCTGAAAAATCTAAAAAATTAATATAATCAAATATAATTATAATTATGTGTTAGTAAAATTTGCAATATAAAACTCATCTCTGTGTAAAAGCTTGTTGTCACAACTGAGATCAAAAGGTACCTGCTAATGAGCCCTTTCAATTCGTTTAGTTCTTACATTATTAAATATATTAAACGAATTCTCAAATACTCCAACACTAATATTAGGAACATTAGTTACAGAAGTGCAATAATACGCAGGGATATTTATTTTAATTAATATTTTATATTTATTATTTATTGCATATTACAAGAATTAAGGCATATCTTGCATAAATTTACAATATTAATCATACTGACATCATAAGATAACATTGCAATATGTGGTGTTAGTAAGGCGGTATACGTACTGCAATCTCGTAATTTAATATACTCTCTTTTTCATTAAAGAACTCCATTTTTACCAAATATCTTCCACTGGGAACATAATCAGGAACATTTATATATTCGGTCGACATATTATATGACATCTGGGTACCCTGAAAACGATATTGTTGATAATTTTGTTCACTTAAACGAAACAAAATACATTACCTTCGGAAAAGGGCAAACAAAATCATTTCCTGTGCTTTTATATAAATCTCTTATTCCGTACATATTATTCTGAAGCATTTGACAGAAATCTAGTGTGACGGTAGTAGTTTTTTTGGGGAAATTATCAAAGGCCATGTGATAGACTGTTAGCTTAGTCTAAAGCACATTCCAAATAATACATATTTTAAGGTAAACTCACTTTGTACTTACCGGAATATTAAGACTTAAAGCAAATTTACGTATTGCATATATAGAACAGGTTTGATTATCTACATTGAGAACTGTTGTGTAGATGTCGAAGACGTCGGAATTAAAATAAGTAACTTTTATATACTCAAAGTGAACCTGCTTTGCTTCTAGTTCGTTCTAAAAATTTATTTCGTAAAATTGTGATTTTATCGCATATTTTAAAAAACATACCAAACTTATAAGAAGAATTATTGCGCACAACATTTTAAGTAATGGAAAACCCATGTTGATTAGTTGAAAAGTCAGATGTCAAAAAAGAAAATTCCAGCAGAAGACTAAAACAAGATGAATATGTTATTATATGTTGCGCAACACATTAAAAACTGAATGGAAAAGCGAATAATTGACATCGTGTTATGTGCTCTGTTCAATTGATCTTTATAATTAAAATATTGCTACTTACCAGTGTTTGCGTAACTTTTGCTTAGGTGGCAAAAATAATAGCTGTGATAATCCTAACTGCGTTGCTATTTATATACACGTATGTCATAGCAACATAATCTTTATCAAATTAATCTATAATAACAATAGAATTCCAAAATGATAAAGCTAGTCAATTCTCCTATCTGTTTTTCAGCAAAATTGTTTAACTTTACGATAACGTTATTTGTTGAGTTTTATGGCCATAATTTAAGCATATTTTATAGGTCATTATTATCACTTTACCATAAAGTTATTGTAACTCATCTTTATTTTGCATTTTTTCGTATTGTTATCTTTCGGTGTTATTTTCATTGATTCACATCTTGCTACGTTATAAAAATTTTGAGAAAAGTGTTTTGAGTCTATGGTGTAGGTTTGAATTCTTACAATACCGAAGGACAAGGAATTTTTCTGTAGTCGCTGTTTTCAGTTGTTTGATCAAGTTGCAGAATCATATCAAGAATTGTTTGTTTCAAAGCTGGCAGATGGTACCGTAGACAGTCACTGATAATAATAGAGTGTATTTAAATAAATATTTGCTATTTTTAACAATAGTATGCATGTCAGATTCAATTTTTTTAATTTCCGAGTGTGTATTTAAAGTACACCTAAATAAATAAATAAAAACTACTACTGTGTGGAATATAAATTCTGAGATTTGACTTCTTACGAACAAAATGTACAAGTCCATATTAAATTACGAAAGTATCTGGCAATTATAGACAGTGAACTAGCAATTACTTTACTCACGGTATTTTACTAAATCTTTTTCATTTGATAGTATAAAACAAATAAATAATTGAATTTACAAAACGTTTGCCTAAAAATATTTGCATTTATTTAATTATGTATAGCCTCACTTCAAACAGTTTTTTTTTTGTATTTTCGCAATCGTTGCAATTTTTTGTTTATAATAGCGCGGATGTGCATTTCATAGAAAATTTCTGATTTTAAATTATTTTCCTCGTTTGATTTTCAACGAGTAAGGTTGTGTTTGCCGGTGAGAGTTACGGACTTTATTGAGAGTGCGGCCGCAAGGCCAAGTGTTAAAATAATGTTTAGTGGAACGGAACCTATCGGCCACTCATCGCAGCCGATAAGTTATCTACCACAGCCAAACTTCGCTACTCCAATCTTTTCGATCCAAGGTCAACAACAACAGCTGTCTTTTCAACAAAATAAGATCAATACAGGTATGCAACAATTTTATACGCCATCCTCCCAAGTTTATAAGCAACCCGAAAGTGCAACCACTAAAGTCACTAAACCCCAAAATGCTTACTGAATCGAAACCAGCGAAAAAGATGAAGGAAGTAGTAATAAGTATTCCTGGCAAGTCGTGCACAGCAACAAAAGAAAGCGCATCTCCAGACGAACACCTGGAGAAAATGCCGCTACAGATAACCAAACAAATAGATTTGCACCGCTCAGCCAGCTAGAAGCGAATAATACTCCCCAAACAAACACTGACAGTATGCAAAAGTCAAATACACCTCCAACAATACACCACCTGAACCACCTCCTATTTATGTCCATGGAGTGACTAATCTTGACCAAATTCTAAGAACTCTAGCTGATATAACAGAAGAGGAACATCTAATCACTAAATGTTTATCCAACAACGTTGTAAAAATTATCGTAAAAACATCTGATTTATACAAAACACTTGTTAAATTCATGCAAAATGACTGAAGGATGAAAAACCATATAGGGTTGTAATCAAACATTTGCATCCTACAACTTTAGTTCAAGATATAAAAGAAGATCTCGAACGCGAGGGATTTCCTGTCAGAAACATAATTAATATTAGACAAAGAACTACGAAAACTCCACCTCCAATGTTTTTTGTGGATTTAGAGCCGGCTAGAGATAACAAAGAGATCTACAACCTAAAATATATTCAAAATAAAGTCATCGCGGTAGCGCCTCCGAGAAAAAGCACTGAATTAGTACAATGCACACGATGTCAGAAATAGAACCACACTAAGAGCTACTGTAATCGGCCATACGCCTGTGTAAAGTGCGGCGGAGCACATGACACAAAAACTTGCAAGAAAACCCCGAATGCCCCAGCAAAATGTGTCTTATGCGATGGCGCACATCCAGCCAACTATAAAGGGTGTCAAGTATACCGCGAGCTACAAAATAAAGGTCAATCACGCAAACGCATAACTGACTACAGACAATTCAGTAACCAAACTACCTACGCACAAGTGACTAAAAACAATGAAAAACCCCCTCAAAACAATTCAGATATAACCCTTTCCCACTTTTTGGAAGAATTTAAAGGAATTTTTACAAAACTACTTAACCAGGTAAACCGACAACGGAACTAACTTCTTATCGACCTATAAGCCTTTTGCCGGTGATATCAAAACAAAGATAACTTGCTAGCAGATCACTTATCTGACCACCAGTTTGGGTTTCGTCGTAATCACTCGACTATTCAGCAGTGTCATCGTTTGACGAATATTATTTATATAGCCTTTGAAGAAAAAATTACTGCTCATCTGTCTTTTTAGATGTGAAGGAAGCTTTAGACAAAGTTTGGCATAAGGACCTCCTATATAAACTCAAGCTTGTGTTTCCGCATAACTACTACGAATTACTAAGATCTTATTTACTCCGTCCCTCAAGGTAGCGTTTTAGGTCCGCTCCTATATCTAATCTACACTACTGATCTGCCTACAGCCCCGGATGTTGAAGTAGGAACATTTGCGAACGACACAGCAATTCTGACGACACATAAAGCTCTGGCGTCTCAGCAGCTACAAAACTATTTAAACCTCCTGGAGGATTGCCTGAACCAATGGCCAATTAAAGTTAATGAAAGCAAATTTGCTCACGTAACTTTCTCATTAAGAAGACAACAGTGTCCTCCTGTTTATATTAACACTGTCGAAATACCACACGCTACCGAAACTCGTTACCTAGGATTACATCTAGACAGAAAGCTAACTTGGAAATCGCACATTACAAAGAAAAGCAAACAAATGGACCTCAAGTTTAAACAAATGGCTTGGCTAATCGGCAAAAAATCTCCACTTTCCCTCGATAACAAACGACTTCTCTATAAGGTAATAATTAAGCCCATATGGACTTACGGACTGGAACTATGGGGATGCTCTAGCATGTCCAACTTAAACATTACACAGAGATTCCAATCTAAGGCTCTTAGACAGATCGCAAGTGCCCCATGGTATGTCACCAACCTAACTCTACATACGGACTTAGATATGCCAACTGTAAAAGAGAAAATTCATCAACGTGCAGTGAAACACCATGCCCTTCTTCTGGTACATCCGAACCCATCAGTCGAACCTTTACTAAAAGAACTAGCCTTCAAAAGTCTCAATAAGAAATGGCCTTGTGACCTACTCAACTAATAACGTCTCCAGGGTAGTACCAATAGATTAAATCCCTCAAGCCTCTAGCCAGCAAATCAGCTCATAGAACTAATGTGTATTATATTTTAAGTATAAATATGTACATAGTTCTGATCGTTGATGTATTTTTTTCTAATAAAAAAAATTTTTTAATTTGCGGGAAGCTTATTAATAAATAAAATTAGACCCCGATGCATCGGATGACCTTCAAACCTGTTTGGGAAAACTGTCGCCGCCTAATTCTGTTTTTTTTAATTTCTTCAAGAATAGTAGCTCCTACCAAAACTTCTGAGCTGATGCAGTTTAGCCAGTAATTAGTGGCTATGTTAACCCCAGTGAGTAGATATAAAACTGGGAAAGAACGATCTTTTGCACGCATATGACAACCACCTAATATCCTTATGCGTGTAGAGTAGTTGAAGTATTTAGGTTACTCCAAGTTGGTTTTTCCTATGATATATTTTTTTTAAATACACTTTTTCTGAAGCTCGCATACATGATCTTTTATTAACTAGTTATTATTGTATATAGTTAAACTTCTGGTGCATACATCATAGAGGCCTCAGGCTAGTGTCATTCGACTCAGATTGAAGAGTAGAATCCGAAAAACTAAGTGTCATCCTCGGGCGCTCAAAGATTAAAAAGTGATAACGTTTTCACCAGCAATTCTGACAAAAAAATTTGATGTGTAAATGTTTGTCTGGCATTGTAGATGTCATTTTAATATTTAGCTACCAACCGTATATAATTATGCATTAAAAAAATATTAGTTACCAACCACACACAAAATTATAGACTGAAAAGTCGCCAAGTAAAAATTTAATTTATTATAATTTTCTCTCTTTATTTTCGAAACAACTTATTATATATATTTACAAGGTTAAATTCGTATTATCGGTGAAGACAAGATACATTTACAAAACGTTAATTGCTTCCCCGAGGACTTCAGCAGGCGGCCGCAGCGCCCCGGGCCAGGCTGAATTTAACTCACGAATACTGACGGAACGAATAATCGTAGGAACGTGATTTTTGGCACACGAGTGCTTTATTACCCGCTCTCAAACGAAAATTTTCTATCGCTTGCGGTTCCGGAAATGTAATGCCTCGGCCGCACCTGCCGCCGGGGCGGAATTTGTCCTTCGGGGGCGCTCGGGTCGGCACGGAAAGGCACAACGATTTTTGCTATATATTTGTGATGTCAACATAACGTCAACGCATATTTCATCAATGTGTCGGAGGGAGACGGAATTAGGTGACGCGCAAACAAAAGTACCGTCGAAATTTCTCTTCTGTCTGCTAGGACGGCGGTTTTGGCAGGAAGGCCGAAATTAACTCCCGAATACTGACCGAAGGAATAATCGTAGAATTGTGATTTTCAATGTACATATGCTTTAAGACCGGCTTGCAATTTTAGAGCAGGCAAAAAATTTGTATCGCTTCCGGTGCCGGAAATGCCAAATTTTTTTTTTACCAGCAATTAGTAGTACTATAAATCTTTTTAACGATTACTGGACATAAATATGCTACTCCTATCTGTAAATCTTTTAATTCTCATCACAACGGTAATTAACGGAAAATAGTCGTTACCATTACCAACTATTATTTTGTATGACGCATTTTCATATAAATTTTTGATAGTTTAGTGATATGTATATTCTTCTAAGATTGTTCAACTTTACTTTAGTAGTAGAGAATCAAATGCTTTCTCGTGATATAAAATAGATTACCTACGATGTATGCACCAGAAGTTTAACGATATACAATAATAAAAAAAAACGCAAGTTTAAATAAATCTAAAATATTGCTCAACTTCATAGGTCCACCTAAGCGAGCCTTTTTCTTTCATTTGTTATTCACGTAAAGAACAGGGACATTAAATAACTTCGCGTATGAATATTCAACATTAGATAATTTTAATTGTACTTTTGTCTTATTTCACTTAATCTGAAAGTTTTATACGCCTCCTAGATATTAAAGTAAATTAGTCTGTACTTACTACTTTTAAAGGCTTATAATTTTTAACCTAAGCTAAAAAATGTATATTTTATTGATAAAGAATTTATAATATATTCCTTAGTCACATGAATATTTGATTAATAAATTATGTGGCATGCATATGTAAACATGAATTATATTAGCTTCAAACTGATGTTTAGATTAATTTACTTAAATTAATTTATTATTTTAAAATTTTTTTTCCAGATCTAGAAAACCTCAAGAAATAGCGGGACGCGGTTTTCGAAATTCTTTAATTAGATTCGATTCTACTAAAACGACATTATTGGTGCGAGCGCACAATGATACCGGGTGCACCAAAAACGCGTTCCAAAAACACCCTGAAATTGTTTCCTCTGGCGAACCGCTCACAGATGAGGATCCCTCTGGGAGTCGTCGTGAATTTATAGACCCTTTTGTAAAGTTTATCTCTGCAAAATTTAAAAAACCTCGACGAACGTTAAGAGCTTTATGCGGGTTGAAAGAAAAAACCTTTTTTGCAGGTATCGACTTGCCGTAAGGACCAAGTTGTAGAACTATAAAGTGGCTTCAAAAAACGCTTAACAACCCTTGTCCTTATTTTCCTCCTTCCTGTCCAAAAACGGCCCCAAATTTGGAAAAAATTACTTTTTCACTTATATCTCCGAAACGGCAAGAGATACAAAGACTAAAATGGGGCATTTTTCTGTATAAGACTTTTTCATGCAGGTTGTACTGGGGGCCCAAATTTGACATTTCCGGAACCGGAAGCGATACAAATTTTTTGCCTGCTCTAAAATTGAAAGCCGGTCTTAAAGCATATGTATATTGAAAATCACAATTCTACGATTATTCCTTCGGTTAGTATTCTGTTAATTTCGGCCTTCCTGCAAAAACCGCCGTCCTAGCAGACAGAAGAGAAATTTCGACCTAATTCCGTTTCGCTCTGATACGTTGATGAAATATGTGTTGACGTTATGTTGGTATCACAAATATATAGCAAAAATCGTTCGTGCCTTTTCGTGCCGACCCGAGCGCCTCCGAAGGACAAATTTCGGCCCGGCGGCAGGCGCGACAGAGGTAATATATTTCCGGAACCGCAAGCGATAGAAAATTTTCGTTTGAGAGCGGGTAATAAAGCACTCGTTACTTATTAAAAAGACATTGTATAAAAAACTGTTATTATAGTAAGGCGGATCTAACTCCCGCGTGGAAGCACGGGCTGCGAACAGAGAGTCTAAAACTCTCATATGCCCGCCACTGTGCCCAGTCGTCGCGCACCGATTCTGATGCGGGGCGATATGACAAGCACCGCACCTTAGACGACCACCACTATTACCCCTTATTCAAACTGGACGCAAATATTCAATTATTTGTAGTGACTGAGAAGGCCAACCGCCAGACATCAAAGTGCTCCGGGAAATGAACACGGGTCCGTCTGTACTGCAACCCGCTCCCCAATCACGGGACCACGCTGGCAATACCGCTACCTAAATGCCAAATCCCATCACCACCCTGCCCAAATCCATTCGGTTGCAAAATCCTTCATAACCAGATCCGATACGAAAAATCGCCAAACAGAAATTAAATCCATTACCACCACCCTATTGCAAAATGAATATTCCAACAAATCCTTAACTAATATAATCAAAAATATAAATAAAAACACTAAATCTCAATCTCAAAACCCTCCTGACCAAGAAAAAGCATTCCTACCTTACATCAGAGGCATCACCGATAGAATAAGTCGCATAGTAATGCGGCAAAGTATCCGCGCGGTCTTTACGACTAACAACCAAATATCTGGGCTTATTCGCTCAGCAAAGGATCACTGCTCAATGAATCCCAAGGATTGTATGAAATACCTTGTGGAGACTGCCAAAGGACCTACGTAGGTCAACAAATCGGCAAATATCTAGCCGAATATACGAGCATTCACTGGCCGTACGGAAAGGCGATAATGGTTCGGCACTTGCCAAACACAACAAAGAAACAGGTCACAAAATTAATTTCTCTGGGGCTACAACCATTGACCCCATTTCCCATTTCACCAGCAGAATAATACATGAGGCAATTGAAATAGAAAAACGCCCACAGTGCCTCAACACAAAAGATGACAGCCAACGTTTACCTGTCATATTACCCTGCACAATAACACAATAATCCTACAAACTGTCCCCAACCCAACGCATTTCCCGCCAAACAAACTTTCACTTCCAGCCTTACAAAAGACCAAGCAGGTCACACAAAAGTCACTCTTACTCAAAGACTCATAGCTCTCCTTGGGGAGTAGGCAGATTGAAATTCTGAGTGAAGAGCTAAACTTTTGAAAATGGCATCAAAGCCAATGTCTAAACGTCAATAATTTTCTCAAAATTTGAGACAATTCTTGACATTTAGACATCGGCTATGATGTCATTTGTTTCTGTCTGGGGCATGTGCTTCCCAATCAGGTATTTTGGTACTCTCTCATCTGTGATGCGTGCTAAATGTCCTATCCACTTACTTCTGGTTTGCCTAATTAATTAGTTTAAAGCTGCGAATATATGATTTGCATTTAATCATTTTGTAGAGTTGAGATAAAAGTGTTCTTTGGCATAATCCATTCTATACATAGAATAGTTTAATACAATATATAATTTAATATAGAAAAAACTTATAAAATGGTTTCCAGGCGTCTTTTGAATCATTCACATATTCAAAAGTTTTAGTTATGCGTAAATTTTAATAAAAATTTAATGACTCAGTCAGTGAATTTATACATATTCACGTATGTGCAAAACAGGTAATTTTTAAATTTTGTATGGTATTAAATTTTGGAAACTATTTTAAACATAGGACGGAAAGAGATAGCTAGCCATAATTAATAGGTTGTCCCAAAAGTTGTAATCGGCCTTTTGTAAAACCTTTATTTATATAACAACACACTTAATAATCTAAGTATTCTGCTTAAAGTTTGATAGTTTCTTGACATTTTTTGGGTAAAAGTTCGATGCTGGTGCGGTAAAATTCAGCGGCAAGATGTTTCTTATTTTGATCAACGGCCAACTCGTGTGGCCCACTTTGACACTTTGATATTATTTTCCCGCTTTCTGATGTTAAAAATTGTCTGAGGACTACAGTCGAAGACATCGGCAATATTCAGCAAATCGTTGATAGATTGTGTTCAATTGTGTTGCGCACAGCTTGCTGGTTGATTTCTTGTGGGCGTTGGAACGTTCCTTGTCGACCATACTTTCTTCACCTTGTTTGAACTTTGCGATCCAACCTTTAGCAGTGGCTTCTCCAACAATACCGTTTTCGTAAGCTTTGCAAACATTTTCGCTAGCCTCAGTAGCACTCATTTGTAGATTCAAAACCATGGCAAATTAATGCTTTCGTATAAACACAGGTCTCTCTTGTAATTCTAAAATGGCACATTATAAAGGAACACAGCTTATACACTGTCATTAATAATATAATTGTATATAAATTTAAATAGTTTCCCCATTATAGCAATTTTTTAATCGGTTTGGTGTCAAAATCTCTGTACTAAATATAAAAAATCTGGTGTGAACATCACACGACTTTCCTTATCCTATTATTATATATTATACCGAGTTCATCGTCTAGGCCCTGCGCTACTCTCGTCCCGGAACTTGTTATTTTAAAAGAGGACGAGGCGCGAGTCCAACACTCGAGAGCTGATTAAAATAAACAGTACAAGACAATAATTGACTCGTACTTAAAATTTTGCTACGTCACTGAAAGTAACCGTGCGAGCTCGGCCGCACGGCCTTCCCGATTATCGCCTGCGTGCTCCCTCCTAGCGGCCAAGGACTCCCCCCCCCCGTCCTCCCGCAGTCGGCCAGGAAGATCTCCGAGCGCGCCGTGATTGGTTCGTTTAATGATTTTTAATCGGCTATAACTTATTTATTTGACCTCGGATCAAAAAATTTCGTTGTAAAACACACACACACACACGAACCAATTGGTCCAAACCAACATTTTTGGTGTCCTGATGCTACATTTCGTCCAGAAATGTGAAAAACTGGGTAGGTCAAATTTCCGCCGATTACATTACTTTCCTTATTATAGGATAAGGAAAGTAAAAAAGTCAACTTCTCTATAAACGTTTTGGTTTATGATCCGATCAAACTAGAGAATTCTCAATGTTTCGACATCATCTAATGACATTAAGAAGAAAGAGATATATGGTGAAAATATATTATTACTTAAGTAACAAAACTGCAAAATAAATTGTTATACCAGCAGTTTATAAAAAAAAACATTTAAGCGTTTTAATGTATAAAAAGTTGATTCCATAATAATAAAGTGTAAAATAATGTTCTAGATAGACTAAAAAAATATTTGTAATTAATGGATTTCAAAAAACCAATTTAAATTAATGAAATCGACTGTAATTGATAATAACAAACATATAGTAAAATTAATGCGAATACCATAAAGAGATAAATAAAACTCATAGCCTAAAATAATAGTACAACAATTTTATATGAGTGAATGGTGTAAAATATAATTTTAGCCGTTCTTTTGTTGACAAAATTATAAGGTTCTAAGGCTGAAAGAGCACAACAGACGTGCAATTGCTGAAATAGATCCGCATTTATAGGAAAGCATTATGAGAACCTTTTCTAAAAAATGGTTGCATATCCCGTAGTCGTGGAGGGCATATGGTCAATATCCTATTTTCATACGTAATTGCTAAATCTGTACTTTACACCCATGACAATAAAATTCGGATTGTTTTAATATTTTGTGTTTTATTTAAGAAACACTTACTAAAGTTTAATTTAAAACATATTGTATCATAAAAACTAAAATTATAATTAAAGAGACTATTTAAAAATGAAATATTATATATTATATTATTGTTAGTAAATTTATGCTGTTATGCAGAAATGGAAACATAGATAACTTAAAAACTTAAAAAGTTCGTTACTGAATTCTATATGTCTGTCTGTCGGTCGGTCTTTCGGTCCGTCACAAAATTTGAGATTTTTTAAAATTTTAAAATGGATTCTTATAGGAAATTTTACGCTGAATTCGAAAATGAAGTCGAAAAAATTCTATGTCAAATAATATTCGAGATATTCGATTTCGAATTTTCCCGAAATTTAAAACCGAAATCGAAAGGTCTTTTTAAGTTCGTTCTGGGATTGCTTACAGAGCGATCTCTTCGCTGGCCCCATGTTTATTTATAAATTTAGTTGCCTTGTTTACAGCTTTGTGGTAAGAAAGTGTGTTTTTAAAAGACACATTTATCAGGCGTTTGCTATTTCGTACGCCTGAGAACGCACCCTATGAAGCATGATATGAAAACTTATATATATATATATATATATATATATAGCTGGGTAACAGATACATTTGAACGATTACACCACGATGTTTGTTTAAGCGCTCTATTAAATTCAATTAGTAAGCAATAAATACAAATAGCTTATTTTGCAGGGCAAAGCTCTCAATATATTAATTATTTAAAAAAAAATGTGTCTTAAATTTAACGGTTAAATCAAAATTACAATGTTGCTAAATACATTTTTACTAACTAATAGTAAATTATTAGTAGACGTAAATGTAAATTCTTAATCTTACAGGATAGTAGTATATAATGTAACCAGATAGATATAAGCCTACATAAGGGGAGGTTCTCATCTAACGACCCAAAAATGACACGATATTCTCGAATTTTTTTCCATGGAAGAAAATAAATGAGGAACTCGATGTTCCTAACATCTGAAATAAGAAATAGAAAAATGTTTATGAAATATATTACATTTTTTGGAGGATGAACCTATAAAACCAACAAAAAGTAAAAAATTGAAAAATGGGGGACATGCAAAATTTAGTGTCGCGTTTTCGCGCTTTTTTTACTCTTCAAAGTGCTGTAAAAAATATAAATAATAATAAATTTAATTATTTTTTAGGTTCATCCTCCAGTAAATTTAATCTACTTTGAAATGAAAAAAATATATAGCGATATATTCAGTAGTTTTTGAGATATCGTGCCGCCCAGTTTGAAAAACGTGGTTTCGAGAAAAACGCGTTTAAAGTTTTCGGTACACGAACTGCTTGTATTCGGAGCACGTGGTCGACTAACACTACACGCTATAACCGTTGATATTAGTATATATAGAAGCACATATATAAAGTAATAGCTTATATTCCGACATCTGGTGACACTAGACGTAGCTATATTTACCATGGTCACCCATGGTACGGTCGTAAAGATGGGAAATTCAAAAATATTACGGAAAACATGCGCTACTTTTTCGCTATAACTTTTTTAAAAAAATAATTTCATACAAACCGTTTTGGGAATATATTCTACGGATAATTAGCTATCAAAAAATGCAACAAATAAATTGATTTTTTGGTCGGCTCTGATGAGAACCTCCCCATAATGCACCTAATTACTTGTAAATATTTTAACTTTTATTTCTATATTTAAAGATTAAGAGATGAGACTTACTACTACATCGGTTTCTTCATTATTTTTAAATTCGCACCCCTTAATAGATATATATTTGTATTTATCCACTAATTCCAGCTTCTTTTCAAAAGTCTTTATTTAATCTCGTTTTCTTGTTTTAAGTATTTTACTTCCCCCTGATAAGTTTTCTACTTGCTAATCATAACTTTCACTTGTCATTGCCTCTTCCCCATTTCTCTGATTTTATTTATTGCAGGATCTTTATAATTATTTACGAAGACGTCTGTAATTATTCATTTTACAAACGTCTTAGTCTTCTTTCGTTGAGGATTAGTCGCCATCGAAAATAATCGGAGTGTTCTGTAAAAGAGCATTTCGTAATTATGTTTATCTGGTCTCCTAAATGTTAGTCTTTCTCTAATACACTAATGGGTAAAAATGTTGTTAATCCTACCTCGGATCGATCAGTTGGAGGTAACGACGCCGCTTACTGCTACCACACTTACATAGCAAAATGTTATGTTAATCTCAAAGACTGAATTTTACCATCTCTTTACAGCAATTATAATTTAAACGCAGCAATAAGACTTTACTTATTTGTTGAAGAATATAAAATAAACCCTTGAAACCTCATATTTCGGATCAATATCTTACTTGGTGGAGCCATTTCTGGCCAGAGTAAATAAATACGTGTGAAAATAGCTTTGCAATTTAAATGAAATACTGGGCAATGGTCAGCATAGTTTCACATTACAATTAACCCAGGTGATTAACGTTTAATAGCAGTGTTAAATTAAGGAAATCAAGATACAGATTTAGCCGAACGTAAGTAAATTTTATTTACACAAAGACGTCGACTAACGTAGTCTTACGGCTTACTGGTTAAGATAAGAGGCAATTCCTAGCCAGCACCTGGAAAATTTACCAAAATTTAAGTAAGTAAATTAAATAATAAAATACTTTATTGGAGCCGTGGTGGCTTAGTGGATAGATCGCTAGACTACGAAACCAAGAGTTGCGGGTTCGAATCCCGCTCTCGCCAATTCGATCACTGGCATTTTTACGGCCCAGCTCGACTCAGGCTGCAATAAATGAGTACCTGGAAGTCAAACTCTGGGGTAATAATAGGCGGTCGGTACGTAGCGCTAGCCACGTTACTACCCTTGTGTACCGTAGGCTCTAGATTGTAGCAGATCTATCCTGTTACGACCCCAAAGGGCCTTCAAGGCCTGTTACGGGGAACTATTATTATTATTAAATACTTTACGAAATCTTTTACAGTGTCGTACATTGGATAATAAATACCGATTTACCGATAAGGGCAGGTTTTACGACCGGTTGACTGGGAGCCTGTCTTTGCACTGCTTGTAAAGTGGATAAGATTATTTTAGAAGAGATACTAACAAAGTATATAGAAGAAAAACTTCTTGGAGCACAAAGCGAATTTAGACCTGAACATAGTACTCAAGACCATATATTCACAATTAGAAATATAACAAAGAAATTTATACCGTATAACAACGAAATATAATAGGTGTATAAATAAGTTCTCAGCTTTTTTCTGCAAAATTAAAGTTTTATTTAAAAACAAACAAAAAAAGCTTAAGTATCAAAGTATTCTCCGTTGGCATCGATGACCTTTTGCCATCTTTCGGGTAGCTTGCGAATTCCCTGGTGATAGAAGCCCACCGGCTTCGAGACGATAAAGTTATCAATGCATTTTCGGACTTATTCTTCTGTTTTGAAGTGCGTATCAGCCAAGTGATGCTGTAACGATGCTATAACAACCGGAATAAATGATAATCGGAAGGGGCCATGTCTGGGTTATACGCCGCATGTGGGAGAAGTTCCCAGCCTAACGCGAAGATGTGTTCTTGCGTAGCTTTCGCTACATGTGGCATGTTCGGGCATTATCATGGAGCAGGATGACTTTGCGACTTCCTTGTCCAGTAAATGGCCTTTTTTCTTCGATTGCGTCGCTCAAATTGATGAGTTGCTGTTGGTAGCGATCCGCCGTAACTGTTTCACCTGGTTTCAAGAGTTTATAGTACAACACACCTTTCCAATCCCACCAAATACAGAGCAAATTCTTTTTGGCGTGGATATTGGGCTTTGGAGTCGATGTCAAAGGTTTGCCGGGGTCTACCCATGATTTTTTGCGCTTGGGATTGTCGTACAACATCCATTTTTCATCGCCCGTAATAAGTTTATGCAGAAAATCCTTTTTTCGGTTCCTTGAAAACAAATGGAGTGCGGTGTTACGTCGTCGATTTTTGTTGTCTTCGGACAGTTTAAAAATATGGATCACATGGAAAAGCAATGGTGCAGCTAGAGAACTGGCAAAAGCAATGAAGTGATTGTAAGGAAAAACGGCTAATATAGATAAAAGAAGCAACGGAGAATTAGACAAGGAAGAAACCTCAGCTCATTGCTGTTCATTATATTTATAGATAAAATAATAAAAAACATTAGCAGTCATAGCAAGAAAATTAATATTGGTTATTATAAAATAAAAGCCCTGTAAGTCAGCGATTGTGTTTGCGGATGACGCGTAATACTTGCAAACGCAGAAAAACATTTACAATTTCATACATCATATATAGCTCCTAAAGGAGCAAAGGGCGCCTTTTTAGACGTGTGAGTAGCAGTAGTAGACATGCGTGTGCTGAGGCTGTCAGTCTCATGCACTGTCATGGGTCCGTCCAGTCTTCCCAATTTTATTGGTTAATATCTTCCATTCTTTCCTATTTCCTTCTATTCCTTTTGCTTCTTCCCAGGTTAGGTGGACTTGTTTTAATTCCTCTATAATTGTTCTTTTCCATGTGTTATTTGGACTACCTCTTTTCCTTTTTCCTATTTTAGTGTAGTCTAGCGCTTGCCTTGTTATACTCTTTGTTGGTTTTCTGAGTGTGTGACCAATCCATCTCCATTTCCGTTTCCGTATTGTCTCTTCTACTTTTTCTTCTTCTGTTCTTCTCCATAATTCTTCATTACTAACTGTTTCAGGCCAGAAAATACCACATATGATTCGGAGACACCTATTTAGAAATGTTTGTAATTTCTGCCACTGCTTTTTACTATATTTCCAGGTTTCTGCGCCATAGAGTAGTGTACTTTTTACGTTACTGCGGAAGAGTCTAAGTTTTGTTTTCCTGCTAATATTTGTAGACGCCCAAATTTTGTGTAGTGTTTTAAAGGCATTTTGAGCTAATCTTATACGTCTGTCTATATCTTTCTCTGTATCGCCTTTTGTACTTACTATACTGCCTAAATAACAGAACTCTTCGACTCCTTCAATATCATTTCCCTCTATTTGGATTTTGGTTCCTTTTGTTTTGTCTGTAATTAGTAGTTTCGTTTTCTTCGTGTTTATTTGTAGACCTACTCTTCTTGCATTGTTGTCTAACCGGGATATTTTCTCTTGCATGTGTTTTGCGTTAGTTGTTATTAAGCAGATGTCATCAGCAAATTCTAAATCTTCCAATTTGTTGAACACAATCCAATTAATACCAGTTTTTTTGTCCTCTGTCCTTCTCGTTACCCAGTCTGTCACTATTAGGAACAGTATGGGTGAGAGGATGCATCCTTGTCTCACCCCTCTTTGAATTTCAATTTTTTGGGTTAATTGTCATTCATGTTCTATACAGGCTGTAGAATTATCATAGAATAATCTTATTATCTCGATATATTTATTTGGTATGCCATATTGTTTTAATATCTTCCACATTGTTACTCTGTCTACTGAGTCGAAAGCTCTTTGAAAATCTACAAAGGTGATGAGGATTTCCTCATCCATTCTGCAGTTTGTTCTAATATTATCCTCAAAGTGTTTATATGGTCAACACAGGTCCTGTTAGCTGTAAATCCTGCCTGGTTTTCTCGGAGTTTTTCATTGATAGGACTTTTTAGTCTTTCTAATAGTATCCTGGTCATTATTTTACTAGCCACACAGAGTAAGGTAATTGGTCTCCAGTTTTCACAGATTGTGCGGTTTCCTTTTTTGAATATTTTTATTATTACTCCTTCTGACCATTCTTTTGGGATTTCGCCTTGTGTCCAAATCTTATTAAGTAGTATGTATAATATCTCTATTGAATAATCTGGGTGTACCTTCATCAATTCTGCTTGTAAACCATCGATCCCTGCTGCTTTATTATTTTTTAGGTGTCTCAGTGCATCTTTTATTTCTTCTTTGGAAATTTCTTCTACCGAAATATATAATGTTTCTTCAGGATCTCCAATTTCATCTGCTTCTTCATACCGGATTGTACTTTGTTTATACATTCTGGAGAAATATTCCACCCAACGATTTTTGATTTATTCTTGACTAGAGAGTATTTCACCGTTTTCGCTTCTTAGTTTTGCTATACATATGTAGTTTAATCCTTTCAGATTTTTCGCTACCTTGTATAGAGTTCTTGCATCATGTATTCTTGCTGCTTCTCCCGCTAGTTCTATCATTTGATTTATATAGCTCCTTTTGTCTTGTCTTGCACTTTTCTTAACTTCTTTATTCTCTCTAGCGTAGTCTTCTTGCCAGGCCTTTTTTTGGTCTCGGTTCTATTCCGCTAGGTACTTTGCTTTTATTTGTCTTCTTCTATCTATTTTCTTTTTTGTTTCGTCTGATATCCAAGGTTTGTTATTTCTTCTCTTATAGCCTATTACTTCTACTGCAGTTTCAAATAGTGTGTTTTGTATGTTTCCCATATCATTTCAATATTTTGTGCTGACATATCTCCTACATAATTGGCTTTCCTTTCTAGTATTTCTCTATATTTCTCTGTTATCTCTGGGGTTTTCAATTCGTGTACGTTCAGTTTTCTTTTCTTGGGGGTTGGTTGTTAATTGGCTTTTATACTTATTCTAATTTTTGTGGTCCGAGGCGCAGTCTGCTCCTCTCATTACTTTCACATCTTCCATTTTTTTTCGATAAGAATATGATCAATTTTGGGTTACTCCGTCCGGCGCTGTCCATGTTGTTTTGTGACAGTCTTTATGTTGAAATAGCGTTGCTCCTATCATAAAGTTATTTAAGGGCAAAATTCTATTAATCTTGTGCCATTATTTTCATCCCTCATTCCGGGCTTCCCTAAGATATTTTTCCTCCCTTTATAGTTGCTCCCTATTTTTGCATTCATATCTCCCATTATAATTTTTATATCTCTCTTATATTTTGCTTCTAATGTTTGCATGAGTGCGTATAAATGATCGTAGAATTCTTTTTTGACATCCTCCTCTTGCTGATTTGTTGGCGAGTATACATTAATAATGGTAATATTTCTAAATTTTGCCTTAAACTTTGCCCATAAAATTCTCTCTGATATTCCCTCCCATTCTATTAAAGCCCTTGATTCTTTATTTAGCATTATTGCTACTCCTCTTTCCTTAGTAGCTTGTTCATTTTCATGCCCCGAGTAGAGTACGGAAGTGTCTCCTTCCATTCCACTTCCATTCACTTACTCCTAGCATACTGATATTGTATTTGTTCATTTCATTTGATATTTGATAAGCTTTACTTATTTCCGCCATTGTTCTTACATTTCAGCATCCCATGAAAATATTACTTCTTGTATCTATCAATCCTTCTATATTTTTCATGTTCTTTTTTCTTTTCTTTTTCTTATTTTTACATTTAGCTAAGTTAATGTTATCTGTTATTATAGTATTTTTTGTTTTTTTATTTATTATTTTTTCTGTATGTACATTTCCCCTATTCGCATTACCATTTTTTTTATTCTTATTATTTTTATTACTTTTATTCATGTCCTTAATCATATCCTGTTCCATTGCCTGCGTCTTTGTATTTAGTTGTTTTCTGGTTAGTTTTCGTCTAAGTTTTTTGGCATTGTATCTGCGTCTCTTCCTATTCTGGTTATTTTACGTAATCTTTCTTGTAAGTCCTCATCAGGGGATCTCTCGCTAAAGTTTCTTTTTCCTGTCTTTTTCTTTTGGTGTTTCTTCTTTTCTTCTTTCTGGTTCGGGTTCTTTCTCCATTGCATTCAATTGTTCCAGGTAGTAGTCTCCTCCATCGATTATTAATTTGTTGCATCTTAAAAGAACATGGTAGCCTTGCTCTCCTATTTTATTTCTGTGTTTGATCAATTGTTTTCTAATTACCTGCGTTTCTTTGAGGTAATCCTCCTCTATGTATACGTTTTTTCCTCTCAAGTTTTTAGTTTCTTTAAGGACTTCCATTTTCTTTGGCCATTTTTCAAATTCCACTTGTATGGGTCTGGTTTTTCTTGTTCGGTATTTACCCAATCTTCTAGTTTCTCTTACCTCTTCTTCCATTTTTATTTTTATTCCCATATTTCTAAAGGTCACCCTTATTTTTTCATATAATTGTAAATTACTCTCTTCTTCTTGGTCTTCTAGTCCGTGTATTATTATGTCCTTTTCTTGATTTCCCTATTTATTTCTTCTAATCTCTTCCCATGTTGTTCATTCTTTTGTTTTAGGTATCTATTGTCTTCTCTGAGACGCTCATTTTCGGTTTTAATTGCTTGTATTTCCTTTTGAAGTCCACCTAGTTTTCTTTTCGTATGTAAATCTCTTTCCTCCATTCTATCTAGTTTCGCATTTATTTCCTTTAACAATTCCTCCATTTTGTTAATCTCTTTAAGTTCCCTCTTCCGGTCTAAAATTTAAGGCCTAAGACCTCGAATCAACTTCTCGGAAGGTCACGTCGATCTCGACATCTAATTTTACTTGAATTATTTAATAAATAATAGATCCTACCTTAGTTTAATCTTCTTCTATTACTATTGGCACTTAATTTCACTTTATATTTCATTATGTAAATTAATTTGCTCTCTTAAATTCTGTAATATGCGAAATTTGAGGCAGGAACTTTATGCTCTCACTCCAGGCCTGAACTCCACATTTACAATTTAATGTGGACTTATTAAGCTGGAAAATAATGGAATTAAAATCAATTATTAATAAAACGACAGCAGTAGTCATAACAAATGATAAAGAGTAAAAAATAAGCTTATAAATTAATAGTCAGATTGTGGGGAGCAAGTAAGAAATATAAAATATTTAAGATCAATTATTGACAGTACTAAGAAACTAGACGAAGAAATTAATACTAGAATTACGACAACCTTAAATTATTCCATAACATTAAAATAGACATTGTTAATAAAAAGAAAATAAGTGTTAAAACAAAAATGACAGTTTACAAAACTATTTATTTACCAACTTTATGGATGTGAAACTGATTAATAAATTGCACAAAAAAAATCAGGTTATAAAAATGAAATATTTAAGAATAACAAATGTAACAATAATAGATAAAATAGATAATAATGCTATAAGAGAAGCATTAAAGATAGAAAGAGCTAGTAAGTATATCGAAAAAGCACAATTACGGTAGTGGGGGCGCGTGGAAAGACTAAACAAAAAAGACAAATTAGACAAGCGTGGAAAGCAACAAAAATTGGCAAGAGAAAAAGAGGTAAATCTGGCAAAACATGTAATAATAAAGTCACAAACTTATTAAAGATTAGAGAATTAACGTAAAAGCAGGCCAAGACCTTAGCAAGTGATAAAAAGAAATGGAAAAAATAGTGAAAAATTCAGAGAGATAAATGAAATAGTTTAGTTATAATACCCTCTAACCTTAACAGTAGAAGAAATGCAAATTATTGTATATATGTATGATATATATATATATATATATATATATATATATATATATATATATATATATATATATATATATATATATATATATATATATATATATATAATATATACACTTATACACTTGTGTTTACATACAACCCAATAAAAATAATAAGAGTTAAATTTAATGTTGCAATTAGGCTAATGTTTATTTTATTTTTTTTTGTTTCAAGATAATATTTTGTTAAATTTTTGTCAAAAATAAGATGGAAAGTATTGTTCATTGATAATCTAATATACCCGTATAATTTTAATGCCAGTTAAAAAAGTACAAATTAGCAGAGACTCTATGTTTGTTAACTGAGTAAATTCATTACATTTTGATAAAGGGTTTATATTTGAAAACACTTTGTACTCTTTCTACATATGAACATTAATTTACAATTTGCAAGCATTAAACAGACATTAACGGATTATTTTCCGTGTTTTATAACTATAAACGAAAGATAGGTTCACTACTACACATTAAAAACGGAGCAACAATAGAAATAGTGGGTTGCTCGAGATGCACTCAAAAAAGCCAATAGTGCACTATAAGCTAAAAAGGTGATAGTGGAAATTTTTTGAAAAATATTCTTCTGATTAACTACTTGTTGAATACCATGCAGATTAAAAATGACAAGTGCTGCCCCAGAGTGGCTACAAAAGTCTTGTATGCTGCGATACCGCACAAAGATATTTAAAACTTAAGATAGGATTTTCACTTGTTTACAAAACTAAAAATTTCCTATCTAAACAAGAATTTAGGTCATACGAGGAGATAAACAAGTATTTGGGGAATAGAAGGATACTCATTTTTGCAAAGGAAATGCGAACCTAGAGAAAGGTCAAAAATAAAGTACTTTATGCGACTCAAGCTATCGTATTTAATATTAAATCAAGTAATTTCTCAAACCACCATAATAATAATCACCAAATAATTTTCTATTAGTTACTTCGGTAATATTCCAACTAATCAATTTTAAGAACAAACTTTGAATATTTTTTAGATGCACTGCAAACCACATGGAATAAACTTTTTAACAATATGATTATTTAAAAAAGCTCAAACAATTTTTTACGCAACGAATAAAAAAATAAAATGCAATTCTTAGAAATATCAAACGGTTATAGATAGTTATCAGTTATCCTTTTTCTCCCAAGTAATGTAACTAGTGTGATTTATTCGATTTTATTTTCATTACTATACAGTTTGGTTCGGACATTTAAACCGAGCAGATGTGTTGCGTAATTACTTAGTGTTGAGTGTGACAAGTCTTTAAATTTGTGCACCGCCGTGTCGAGAAAAACATAAACAATTTCCGCGATCAGACTTGTGACGCGTCAACGTGTGGATGGCCCCCGCGGCCGTCACATCAACGTGGCCTAGGTTCCCTGGTCTGCAGCTCCTTGCCGCTCTTCCTGCCGCCACTGCAGCTGTTTTGAGGAGAAGAAGCATTGCAGTCGGTTCTTCGCCGCCGCACTACTACAGCTCTACAGCTGAGATAACAGCTTTTTATCCCGTGTCAAATAATAGGAACTGCTATTCGAATCTATATAAGTAAGCTAAGAAATTATATGTAAAGGGCTAGTTACTAAGTGTCTTTAAGCGGAACGGACTTAACATATTACCTGCGTTATCGCTTCAAACAGAAGGTCGACTGTATCTATTATCTGTATTTGATATTTAAAGTGTAAAAACGTCTCGAAACGTTAATGATACCAGTATCGTTTATAAATAAGCGAAGACCAAATTGAGAAATCAGAGTGATAAGCAAGTATAAATTTAAACCTAATGGTATCTAATCAGCAGTAAACAAATATGTAATTGCTTTAAGCACAAGTACCCGCCAATTATAATTTCAATCTACAAATGAAAATAGCTCAATAACCAATGGCATACCCACGACCAATTTAACAAACAAATATACCAAACAATATTTACTACAGTCAATCCTGACCAAATCAACTGCAGCAACAATATAAGCAGCAGTATGAATAACAAATACCGTTTACTCAATTTCCACCAATGGAGTTATAAAAGGGAAACGATTAGCAAATTGTAAACTTTGGCAATAAAAAAAGATTACTTACTCTTAGTCCAGAAGCAACAAATGAGGGCAATGAAAAATATTGTTAAGTAACCTTATTTCAACAAGCAATAAATGTGAGGGGTTATTAACAGACAAAGTTATGGAGCAGGATAAAATATCAAAAGATAATAACGAACCAAAACCATCGCCGAACTTCGTAGCACGTGTGAAGAACATCAAACCGCTAATAGAGCTGCTTGCTAGTCTAGCAAAGGACAATTGTACTCTAAAAGCAATCAACAATAATCAGATAAAAATTCAACCAAAAACAAGAGAGGACTGTAGTGCAATCATAAAAGCCCTAAAATAATGTAACACTAAATTCCACACGTTTAAACACAAACAGGACAGACACTTTCGGGTTGTTCTTAAAAATTTCCATTCATCCTCAGAGTTGAAATTATTAAAAGAAGAACTAGAAAAATTTGGTTGTCAGGTAGTCAATATTTAGAATGCCAAATATCAAGTAAAGGAAGATCCTCTACCTATGTTTCTTATTGATCTACTAACAAAGGAAAATAATAAGAAAATATACGATGTTAAATTACTACAAAACTGTGTGGTGCAATTTAAAGCACCATATGCAAAAAGAGAGATCCCACAATGTGCTAAATGCCAGATTTTGTCACACTAAAAACTACTGTTATCAAACACATCGATGTGTCAAATTTTTAGGAAGTCACATAACAAGAGAATGAAAAAGGGAAGTACTGGACGATCAAGTGAGGTACGTAAATTGCAATGGAAACCACCCTGCAAACCACAGAGGATGCTGGATTTATAAACAAATGCAACAAAAGCTCTACCTAGCGCTGACACAGAATACCAACCTGACCCCCAACTAAATTTGTTCAACTTGGAGTAAACTTTGCTCAACAAGCATTAGGCAAGCCACAAGATTTAAGCTACAATAATAACACTACTAGAGGTGCTACAGGTAACATACCACAACAAACAAACAAACTCTTCGAACTAAAAGTGATAATGAAGAAGTTAATGAAACAAATGAACACGATGCTAAACCTATTATCCACCGTCAGCCTCAGCCTAACTGAGCCTAATAAGCTGAGTTAATAAGAGAATGCCAACTGGCCTACAACGGTCTCAACATGCCTACAGAAATCGACTACTCTTTAAACATGAAATACAGGAAATGCATGATTCAAATGGAACTGCTTTTAAAATAACAAGTTGAAAGAATAAATGGCAGATCCGATTTAATACTGGCAAATTAGAAAGAACTGCCTTTATAAAACAACATTCATATTTAATGCATAATGAGACTGAAATCCAACTAGTAAAAATAGACAAAATAAACACAGGTCCGATTTAACTTACTGGTCAATTTATACAAGATATTCGAAACATTTATTACTAAAAGACTTCATCCAGTAATGAAAGAAAAAAATATATCCAGTTACCAATTCGGGTTTAGAGGTCAACACAGCACGACGGAGCAAATTGTTCATAAAATAAACAATGATTTTGAACACAATAAGTACTGCTCTGTTGTGTTACTGGACATCAAACAAGCGTTTGATACAGTATGGCACCAAATTGAAAAAGTCATTACCATATCGCTATTATGAAATAATCACATCGTAACTGGAAGGCAGATGATTTCTGGCCAAGCAGAAAGAAGAACAATCCCTGCTGCTTCTGGAGTACTCCAAGGCAGTGTGCTTGGCACAACTAACAACTAACGTAACTACTACAGCCACATTTGCTGATGATACAGCCATACTAGCTTTTGATAGCAACCCTATAGTCGCAAATGAAAAATTGCAATATAACCTAACATGAATCGAAGATTGGATAAGAAAGTGGGAAATTCAAGTTAATAACTCTAAGTCATAGAATGTTACGTTTACGTTGAGAAGAGGTACATGTCCATCTGTAATACTTAATAATGCTCCAATCCCACAAACTGAAGACATGAAATATCTGGGTACGCACTTGAACCGACCACTAACATAGCACAAACACTTGAGCAGAAAATATTCTATAAGGCTATTATTCAACCTATCTGGACGTACGGAATTCAACTGTGGGGTACGGCTACTGAAGCCAACATTGAAAAGTGCCGAAGTGTATTGGCAACTCTCCGTGGTATGTGCCAAACTACGTAATACAAAAGGACCTAAACATGTAGTCAGTGCGTGAATTAATCAAAAATTAAAATGTTAAATATGAAAGTAGATTTACAGTACACCCTAATGAACTAGCCACCGAACTAGCACACAATAATGACACTAGAGGGTTAAAGAAAAAACAAACCCTTGGACTCGTCCACCAGGGTTGATAAAGTATATATTGACGAGAATAACGCGTTGGTTTTAAATTAGATAATTTATAAAATAATAGTACCATCACTGGATTATTCTAGGCAAGTTTCGGTATACGTAAGTATACTATTCGATATTATAGCTTATATATTCTGTAGTGATTTATTTAAGGTTATTTTACTTTGTTTCGTAGTCAACAACTATTTTTAATCTGAAAAATCTAAAAAATTAATATAATCAAATATAATTATAATTATGTGTTAGTAAAATTTCCAATATAAAACTCATCTCTGCGTAAAAGCTTGTTGTCACAACTGAGATCAAAAGGTACCTGCTAATGAGCCCTTTCAATTCGTTAAGTACTTACATTATTAAATATATTAAACGAATTCTCAAATACTCCAACACTAATATTAGGAACATTAGTTACAGAAGTGCAATAATACGCAGGGATATTTATTTTAATTAATATTTTATATTTATTATTTATTGCATGTTACAGGAATTAAGGCATATCTTGCATAAATTTACAATATTAATCATACTGACATCATAAGATAACATTGCAATATGTGGTGTTAGTAAGGCGGTATATGTACTGCAATCTCGAAATGTAATGTACTCTCTTTTTCTTTAAAGAACTCCATTTTTACCAAATATCTTCCACTGGGAACATAATCAGGAACATTTATATATTTGGTCGACATATTATATGACATCTGGGTACCCTGAAAACGATATCGTTAATAATTTTGTTCACTTAATCGAAACAAAATACATTACCTTATGAAAAGGGCAAACTAAATCATTTCCTGAGCTTTTATATAAATCTCTTATTCCGTACGTATTATTCTGAAGCATTTGACAGAAATCTAGTGTGAGGGTAGTGGGTTTTTTGGGGAAATCATTAAATACCATGTGATAGACTGTTATGTTAGTCTAAAGCACATTTCAAATAATACATATTTTAAGTTAAACTCACTTTGGACTTACCGGAATACAATGACTTAAAGCAAATTTACGTATTGCATATATAGAACAGGTTTGCTTATCTACATTGAGAACTGCTGTGAAGTTGTCGAAGACGTCGGAATTAAAATAAGTAACTTCTATATACTCAAAGTAAACGTGCTTTGCTTCTAGTTCGTTCTAAAAATTTATTTCGTAAAATTGTGATTTCATCGTAGATTTTAAAAACATACCAAACTTATAAGAAGAATTATTGCGCACAACATTTTAGGTAATAGAAAACCCATGTTGGTTAGTTGAAAAGTCAGATGTCAAAAAAGAAAATTCCAGCAGAATACTAAAACAAGATGAATATGTTATTATATGTTGCGCAACACATTAAAAACTGAATGGAAAAGCGAATAATTGACATCTGTGTTCAATTGATCTTTATAATTAAAATATTGCGACTTACCTGTGTTTGCGTAACTTTCGCTTAGGTGGCAAAAATAATATTTGTGATAATCTTAACTGCGTTGCTATTTATATACACGTATGTCAAACTAATCTATACAATTCCAAAATGATAAAGCTATTCAATTCTCCTATCTGTTTTTCAGCAAAATTGTATAATTTTACGATAACGTTATTTGATGAGTTTCATGGCCATATTTTAAGCACATTTTGTAGGTCATTATTATCACTTTACCATAAAATTATTGTAACTCATCTTTATTATGATAGTGACGGTGAACTAGCAATTACTTTACTCACGGTATTTTAGTAAATCTTAATCATTTGATAGTATAAAACAAATAAATAATTCAACTTACAAAACGTTTGCCTACAAATATTTGCATTTATTCAATTATATATAGCCCCACTTCAAGCAGTTTTTTGTATTTTCGCAATCGTTGCAATTTTTTGTTTATAGTAGCGCGGATGTGCATTTAACAGAAAATTTCTGATTTTAAATTTGCGGGAAGCTTATTAATAAATAAAATTAGACCCCGATGCATCGGATGACCTTCGAACCTGTTTGGGAAAGCTGTCGCCGCCTAATTCTGTTTTTCTTTAAATTCTTCAAGAATAGTAGCGCCTACCAAAACTTCTGAGCTGATGCAGTTTAGCCAGTAATTAGTGGCTACGTTAACCCCAGTGAGTAGATATAAAACTGGGAAAGAACGTTCTTTTGCACGCATGTGACATCCACCTAATATCCTTATGCGTGTAGAGTAGTTGAAGTAATTAGGTTACTCCAAGTTGGTTTTTCCTATGATATATTTTTTTTAAATACACTTTTTCTGAAGCTCGCATACATGATCTTTTATAAATTATTTCCACACAACTTTTCTAGCCTCAATCTACAGATTAAGTTTATAAAGTGACGTGTCTTTTTATATTTTATTCTATACCCCTTTTGGCTTATATCTATTTAGATACATACATAATCAAGTCTTCTTTTACCTCCAGGTGTTAAGAAATGCCGTTTTTAAGATTGTTCTTTTCAAAAAATTTTTCACTACTCTGTTCTTGGTTATTTTTTTTTGATCTTCACCAAGTTATTTCGCTTTCTTCGTAAATTTTCTTTATTTTCCTATTAAATGTACTTCTTAATCTTACCCTTACTCTTTAAATGTTTGTACCCATCTGCGATATTTTTAGTGGTTACACTTTCAATGTTCTAATATATATCTTTCCAATTCGGTCTTCGTTATTACTCCTATTTTCCGTAAGATTCGCATTTTACGTACTTGTAGTTTTAAATTTTGTCTAGCTGTTAAGATTTGCATCCATATATCAAAATTGGTATAAACACTAATTTATATTTGAATCTTAATTAGAAAGGCACTATTTTGTAGCATTATATAATGTTACTGCAATTCCAATTCTGTTATTCATTTCTGGTTCTATATTACCTTTATTGTTTATTATATATCTTAAATATTCAATGTTTTCTACTTGCTTTATATGATTGCTCTGAAGTTTTATACTAAATTACTGTTCTTTCTTTGAAATATCAATTACTTCTGGATTTTTAATATTAGTTCTTATTTCGGTATTTTGCACATCCTTCATACTTTCATACTGATTTGTAGTGATTTTTCACATTATTAAATCACCAACGTGCATGAAATTCCGCAACTGTAACAATTTGGAACATACTCTTGTACCTTTTATTATGTATCCACCTTTTCTTGATGTCCTACTTATAACTAAAATAAATAGTAATGTACTTATTACACTCCCTTATCCTATTCCTTTTATTGTTATAATTTATTTTATGTTTCGGTTTTTTGTTCGTATTATGTGTTTTGTTGTCTTGTATATAATTTTGTTTCTTCTAGTTTATTTCATATTATATTCCTGCCTACACTATCAAAAACTTTTTCCATTTCAATGAAACATGCATAAAGATGCTCATTATGATTTAGTTTATTTTCACTTAGTTGCTTCCTGTAAAGAATACGATCTTGTGCACTTCATTCAGCTCTGAAACCACATTGATTTTCATTATTTGTTTATTCCACTTTTTGCTGCAGTCTATTTTTTAGAATTTTCTCGTATATTTTACTTGGTATAGTTAACAAAGAAATCCTTCTGTAATTGTCGCTTTTTTATATACGGGTACTACAGTCTTGGGGTATTCTCTTTGATATCATATTTTCCTTAATAATTGAAAGGTAACTTCATATACCCTTTCTCCCATATATTTTAACATTTCTGCCTTTATACCAATCTTTCCAACTTTCCCAATATGTAACTTTTTATTGTATTCCTGATATTCTCCATCAGTATGTCCCGTATTCTTTGTATTATTTGTTTCTATTAGTGTTTCAACATTTATTTCTTGTTGTTGCTTTTAGTAGGTGTACAAATTATTCCCATCAACTATTTCATTTTTCCTTTCTTCGAATAACACTTCCTTAGTATTGTTTTTATTCCTATTGTCAGTTCTCTTTTTTGTTTGTTTCTTTTCCTGTAATTCTCTATTTTTCTCCAATTTGTCCCCATGCTGATCTTTTCGCACCTCTAATAACACTTTTACCTTTTCATTTTATATATATTATATATATATTGATATGCATATATATATATATAATAGATATTTATGATAATAGTATTAGATAGTATAGATAGATGATAGATAGCTAGATAGATAGATAGATAGATAGATACCAAAAATTAGGTCGATTCGTGGATAGAAATGAACAAAACAGCCTAAGCACGAGTGGGGTGTGTGATAAGCCCGCAGTATATGAAGAAACTAGTGGAATAGACGGCACTAAGCAAAAGAACGATAAAGGTAGTATTTGCAAAATAGAACGCTAAAAAATGGATGTTATAGTTGTATATGGACCAGGGGAAAACTATACAAAGGAAGGAAAAAAACAATTTTGGAGTGAGTTACAAATGGTTTATGATGAGGCGGATAATACTACTATAGTCATAGGAGATTTCAATAAAAGAATAGGAAACGATAATATAGGAAAACAGGGAGTGATTGGTATCAAAGGAGAGAAAACAAAAAATACGCACGGTAAGTGACTAATAGACTTCTGCATACATAGTAGATTAGTGATATAAAACCCATTCTACCAGATCACTTACTAAGTGCGAGATTAAAAATAAACGAGATAGTAGAGAAGAAAAGAATAGTAAGAGACTATTACAAAAAAGAAAAGAAGACCATTAACATTCATAAACTACAAGACCCAAATATAAGACAAGATTACAAAGAACAGAAAAGAACAGGTATACAGCAGTAAATAATGACCTACAGGAATTGTAATAGAGGACAAATGTGACAAATTCAAAAAAATATTCCACAAGGCGGGAAGAAAAGCATGTGGGATACCGATACAGGAGGATTCAAGAAAAGAGCAAGTCGGCGAAACATCGTCAAAACGAACAAGAACAGGTGGAAGAGCTCACTTACACAAAGAAGCGAGAAATCTTACAAAAAAATACAAAATTGCGAGAAGGGCAGCAAAAGAGAAGATTAAATTAGCCAAATCCAGAGAATAGAAGAAATTTGGAACCAAGATCTAAAAGCATAGTAGAGCTAAGCAGAAGCTATTCTACAGAGTTTTTAAGAACATGAAAAATAAACGGAAAAAATTTAGATTGAAACAAATTATGGATAAAGAGAAAAAAATAATTACTGAAGATAATAAAGTTATGGACAGATGGAAACAGTACTATCAGGATATGCTAGAGGGAGAAGAGATAAATGAAAAAGAGACAGAAACAGGAGGAGAAAATGCAACTAATTTAGTCGAAGGAAGTGGGAATGGACAGCATGAAGAAGAAAGCGACGGTATAAAACTGGAAGAGGTGAAGAAAGCATTAAGAAAATTAAAGAATGGGAAGGCAGCAGGAGTAGACGGAATAAAAGCAAAACTATTAAAATACATGGGAGAAGAAGGAATAAAGTTCCTACATAGAATAATTAGAGAGCATGGGAAACTTTAATAGTCCCCAGAGACTGGCAAACCTCAGTAATCATACCAATATTAAAAAAGGAAATCAGAAAGAATGCTCAAATTATCGAGAGATTTCGCTACTCTGGACAACTAGAAAGGTTTATGAGATGTAATTGGAGGAAAAATTAAGAAAAGTGGTGGAGGAAAAACTTCATGGGGCACAAAGTGAATTCAGATCGGGACACTGCACAAATGATCATATATTTACAATCAGAAACGTCATAGAAAAATCGTTACCCTACAATAAAAAAGTTTATATATGCTTCATAAATCTAGAGCAAGCCTTCGACAAGGCGGCAAGGCAAAAATTGTGGGAGATTTTAGAAAGAAACGGTATATCCAAAAGCTTAAGAAATGCTATTAAATCATTATATAAAATAAAAAAACGCGAAATGATGTTTTCCCTTCCTTTTCAAGTGTCATTTAATACCATGTATGTAAGACTTTGTGAAATATATTTTTTTAAAACCCAATGATTCAAAATCGGCAAAAAAATAAAACAATTTTTGAATACACATTTGCAATTGTTACTACTAATTGTAAACATTAATGCTGTTGGTTACAATCTTGTTGCGGGCAAAATATTTTTTTAATTACTTATTAAAAAGACATTGTATAAAAAACTGTTATTATAGTAAGGCGGATCTAACTCCCGCGTGGAAGCACGGGCTGCGAACAGAGAGTCTAAAACTCTCATATGCCCGCCACTGTGCCCAGTCGTCGCGCACCGACTCTGATGCGAGGCGATATGACAAGCACCGCACCTTAGACGACCACCACTATTACCCCTTATTCAAACTGGACGCAAATACTCAATTATTTGTAGTGACTGAGAAGGCCAACCGCCAGACATCAAAGTGCTCCGGGAAATGAACACGGGTCCGTCTGTACTGCAACCCGCTCCCCAATCACGGGACCACGCTGGCAATACCGCTACCTAAATGCCAAATTCCATCACCACCCTGCCCAAATCCATTCGGTTGCAAAATCCTTCATAACCAGATCCATCAGACTTTCCGATACGAAAAATCGCCAAACAGAAATTAAATCCATTACCACCACCCTATTGCAAAATGAATATTCCAACAAATCCTTAACTAATATAATCAAAAATATAAATAAAAACACTAACTCTCAATCCCAAAACCCTCCTGACCAACAAAAAGCGTTCCTACCTTACATCAGAGGCATCACCGATAGAATAAATACTAATGAGGCAAAATATCCACACGGTCTTTACGACCAATAACCAAATATCTGGGCTTATTCGCTCAGCAAAGGATCACTGCCACAATGAATCCCAAGGATTGTATGAAATACCTTGTGGAGACTGCCAAAGGACTTACGTAGGTCAAACAAATCGGCAAATATCTAGACGAATATCTGAGCATTATCTGGCCAATTGTGCCAAACACAACAAAGAAACAGGTCACAAAATTAATTTCTCTAGGGCTAAAACCGTTGCCCCATTTCCCATTTCACCAGCAGAATAGTACGTGAGGCAATTGAAATAGAAAAACGCCCACAGTGCTACAACACAAGAGATGACAGCTAACGTTTACCTGTCATATTACCCCGCACAATAACACAATAATCCTACAAACCCAACGCATTTCCCGCGAAACAAACTTTCACTTCCAACCTTATAAAAGACCAAGCAGGTCACACGAAAGTCACTCTTACTCAAAGACTCGTAGTTCTCCTTTGGGAGTAGGCAGATTGAAATTCCGAGTGAAGAGCTAAACTTTTGAAAATTGCATCAAAGCCGATGCCTAAACGTCGAGAATTTTCCCGTGAACTAAGTTGTTTAAACATAGTTAACCGCGAAAACCTATTCGGATATATATATATATATATATATATATATATATATATATATATATATATATATATATATATATATATATATATATAGAAAGGCCTTTAAGGCCCATGGCCTTTTTATCACTTTTTTCCATTTGTTTCTGTCTGTGGCATGTGTGTCCCAATCAGGTATTTTCAGTTCTAACAGATCTTCTTCAGCGCACTTTTTCCAGATTTTCCTTGGTTTTCCTCTTCTTGTACTTCCATGCATTTTCTTAAAAGTTACTTTTTTTGGTACTCTCTCATCTGTGATGCGTGCTAAATGTCCTATCCACTTAATTCTAATTTGCCTAATTAATGGAATTATACTGGTGTTGTTGTACAGGTTCAGTAACTCTTGGTTTGTTCTTCTTCTTTATATTTCACCTTATTTTATACCCCCATAAATCATCCTTAATGATCTCCTTTCCCAAATTTCAATTTTCCTTATATCTGCTACCCTCAAAACCTATGTTTCGCTTGCGTATAGTGCCACTGGTCTGATTCTGGTTTGGTAGAGTTGAATCCTTGTGGCATAGGATAATTCTTTTGCTCTCAGTATCTTTATTAAAGAACCTGCCCTTTTTGTTCTAAATAACAACCTCCTTTTTATTTCTTCTCTGGGGTTCAGTTCTACTCCAAGGTAAACAAATGTTTTCACACTTTCAAAACTATATTTGTCTTCTCCTACCATTAATACTAAGTTCACCAGTTTCTGTCGTTTTTCTGCTCCCATTACCATAAACTTTGTTTTTTCAGTATTTATCTTTGCTCCCACTTTCTTTGCCTCTATTATGAATTTTTTATACAGTCTTTTAGCTCTCCCTGCGTTCTCGCTATAATTGCCAAATCATCTGCAAATGCCAAACATTGGTGTGAATTTTTGAATATTTTTCCTGATCTTTTAAACTGACATTTTCTTATCACACTTTCTGGTACTATATTAAAGAGGGTTGTAGAAATTGGGTCACCTTGTTTTAGCTCTATATTTGTTGGAAATTCTTCTGATAGTCTGCCGTTAAATTTAACACGAGTAAATGTTTCCTATAGCGTCATTTTTATTAAGTTTGTTAGCTTTCCGGAACATTCTAGTACGTTTAATGTTTTGATTACTGCCGTTCTTCGTAATTTGTAATGTTGTAAATCTATAAAACATACATAGAGCTGGGTCTTCTTTCTTTCTTTCTTCACGTTCCATTGCACGTTCCACGTGCTATTACTATGTTATTTTCTTTTTACTTCTTTTTTGTTTGGTTTTGGTTTTTTTCCAATCTCATTCTTTTTCACGCCTACCTTTGTTGGCGTCATTTCGTCCTTTACTATTTTATTTAGTTTTTTGACCCAGGATCTTGGATTATTTTTAGACTTCCTCTCTCTTCATCACTCCATTCGTAGTTAATTCCATCTATTTCAATTTTCCTGTATCCTACTTTTATCTTTTCACCTTTGTTCTTTTCTTCTCTTGCTACTTTTCTGATGCCCGCTCGCACTTTTTGTTCCTTTTGTGTCATATCATAGTCTATACATATTTCTTGATGACCCAATCTATTTTTCTTCTTCAGTATCTCAAATTTCTGTTCGTAATTTTCCAATATTACTACTGTCATCATCATTTCCCTTTTTCCAACTCTGTATGCTTCTTCTATGACCACATCAACTTATATTTCTTTTTGTACGAATTCCTTTATTTCTTGTTTGTTATTTTCTGTGTTGAAATTTTTTCCTTTTATTATTATGTTATTTTTCTTTCCTTTTCTCTTTTGTTTCTCTAGTTATTTCTTTATTGTCTAAATTTCCTTGTGTAACTCGTCTTTTTTTTCCTTCTTCCATTCCACCTTCTTTTTTATTGCTTCTTCCTTTAGGATTCGTGTTTCTTCTCCATATTTTTTTAGTTGCTCATTTATGCTACCTATGGTTTTGTTTGTGCTCCTGATGTCTTCTTTTATTTGGGCAGCTAGCCTCGCTTTGCTCTTTTTTATAAGTTTGCTTTTTTTGTGGTGTTCTTACTATTTTTTACTCCTTTTGAATGCTTCTATTTCTTTTTCTGTTTGCTTTTCTTTATTTGGCCTATTGACCCAACGCTGTTAGCTCTATTTCAATTTTCTATCTTTCAAGTCCGGCGCCAGAGACATTCCACAGGTCAACCCTTCGGATGGGAGATCTCTACCTGTTAATCCCAGCTGTATGGTGTGTCGCCGATTCTTTTACCAACAACTTAATGTTTTCTCTCTGTAATACTATTTATTTATCTCTTCTTATCACTTTAGCACACATGCAAATTTTCCTCTTATTGACAGACTTTTAAACTCTAATTTAATTATTGAATTTTTATACTCACAGTTTTGTTTTTTAGTATATTTTAATTTAAATTTTTCCTCTGTTTTCTAAACCTGTCCTTTTAACCTCCTAAACATTTTTATGTGTTTTCCCCCCTCGATAGGGCCCAATTTGGACTTTAATATCGGAGCAGTATCTCACCATGCGCTCTCAATTAGATTAAGCGACCGTAAAAAAATATAAGGATAATACAGCAAACAAAACTAACATACGTTAGTCAACGAATTTCACAAGTGGTAATGGCCAAAACATATAGCCCGAAAAAAGGATGAAAAATTGACCAAACGTATATTAGACTGGAAACCTCGCAACACCAAAAGAGGTGTTGCTGGAACAAAGTGTATGAGAATAGCAGCGGATAAAAAGGAATGTAAAAAAAGAAGACCTACATTCAACAGTAGATGGAAATAGGCTATATATATATCCTAAAAAGTTTAAGTTCATTTAATTCTCCTAAAGACGTATCTAAAAAAATGGTGAATACAAAGCTGTCAGTATATTTAATATTTATGTAAAAAATTAAGGCAAGTAAGTCTATATTAACAATACTTTAATTTTAAAAATTATATATTTAAGAACTATCAACAGATGGATCTAAAAAATAATAATTAATAAGAAATATAGAGTATTATGTTAATAAATCAGTGCTTTATAAAACCACCATTAAATTTATTTCAATTCACGGTCTATTAAAAAGTTTACTACTTAAGTCTTATTTGATGACTTAAAATAAATTGCAAGGAGCAATTTTCAGAATTTTATACTTTAGACCATAAGTTTCACATTTATAAGTTATGTATACCTATATTGTTTATACACTGCATTATTCCAATTGTCAAAGAATAACAAATGTATATTCTTGCAACATTTATATTAAAATAGCCCTTGTATATAACAGTCAGTTAGCGCAAATAGGGCCTGACTAAGATTTTTGACGTCCTAAGCTGATCATTTTTCATCCGCCTACTCTCAAATTTCTGCATGTTTTGGGCGTTATCAAAAATTTACAAAGAAATTGATTTATTTTATTTTTTCATTTTTTGTTATACACACATACTTCAATACAAATGTTTACATACATTGACTCACCAATGTGTTTTTAATTTAAAAACTTTTATTTAAAAAAACATTTCTTTTCCTGGCTTTAAAATTTAGCAAACCTCTGAACTATACCATCAAGATAAAGATTCTGTAGAAACTCACTTTCAATAAATACTAGCGCAAGAGTAATCATTTTTTTTGTTGTAAAATTGATCTCAAAACGTAGAAATGATTATTCTCCAATGCATTTATTAACTCCCATATTTATAAAAATTCTTAGGATGATGGCAGTATTAATAAAAGTAGACTCTACCTCCCATGACTTCAACAATGATAGCAGTCTTTGTGGTTTTAATTGTGTTTTTGCTTTGGTACTCCTATCTTCTTTGTCAATACTTTTATTAGTTCTTAAAAATGTTTCTAAGTGGACACGTTATTTAAGGAATATTTTATCTAAATTGAAAGTATACTTTTTTAATAGCTACTTTGTCCTCTGTCACTTTCCATTTATGTGATTTTTTATAAAAATCCGAAATCTCATGTATTTCTGTATAGATTTTTTTTTGTTACAAGTTCAACTTTAGAAAATCAATTGCAACAAAATATGTTTTTATCACGAAATACTGTTGCCCAAATACTCATAACTTTTATCTTTGTATGGCTTTCTCTTTCTTGTACTATCTCTTTTGTAGACGTCATCTGCACACATCAATTTTGCTTTATTTTCTAGCCTTGATAACTCATATTCGTTTCTAAAAGTGTTTATAAAAGCTTTTAAAGTATTATACAGAGTAACGACCTTTATTATTTCTGTAACTTTTCCTTAAAGCCTTCCACTTGCTTCTCGAAATTTTATTAAATCTTTCCAGAAACTTCACATTAGTGCCATTTAAAGAAAATTTTCCAGCATCGCATTTGCTTCATACTGTGCGTCCTTAGTCCGATTACTATCATGGGTAATATGCGTCAGTTTCGTACGATTTATATAATGATTTACCGGCATCAGCATCTGCACTCCATTAGGTTGTCGACGATGTTTTTAAACATAATGAATCTTTTTTAAGCTAATATTGCAAAATTTTCTAGTTGAAGAACTCAAAAGTTATAAATCGATCGTTCTAAAAAAAATCAACAAAGTACTTGCAATGCTCCGCGGCTGCAAAGTGACCTGCGTAAGAGCCTGAAGATATTTTTAATTACCACTTTCTGTGTTCAAAATTGTTGTCATAATGACTCATTATATAGTTATTCTTCCACTTATCAAACCTCTTAGTTGCTAGAAACGTCGTTTCTCCATAGAGTTTGAACGGCGCACAAGATACTCAGCTAATGGGTTTTAAATAAGCCAGCCAATTTCGCTTAATGCGTTCTCTATTCATTAACTTTTTACAAAACAATTGATTAATACAAAATCGTTTTTGAGTAGCAAACTGACTTTCAAAGTGAAAGTCACCGTTTTGTTGAATGCCACCAACTCACAAAATTCAGCATTACGCACCGCAACGTTTGGTCATCGAGTGATATAATTGGGTCTATCTACTCTTCAAGAATATTTTCAGAGCTCTATGAGCTCGAGCCCTCTTGCAGTTGTACATTTGATGCACTGAATTTTGGGCTTGGAGTCATTGAAGTCGATGGCGACGATTGTGATTGCGTCACATTACGTGAAACAAGTGTCTACTTCTTGTATTTTCTTCATCACAGCATCCTACCGTTCAAGGCGCCCTTTGGAGCGTTTTCTGAATTCTGATCCACTTGTGTTTTTAACTTTGTCACTCGTTCGGCTTTTATTATAAATTAAATGTGGATTGAATGGCGATTTAATTAAAAACTAAACTTTATTTGCAAGAATATGTTATTTCCGTTACAATATAAATGTTTTGAAAAATGTGTTATACGTGGATAAACAATGAATGTATAATTCCAAAATTAAATAGCGATAACCTATTCAAAGTTTCTCTAATTGAGCTTACTTTACCTTTCACTCAAAATTTTGAGCCCCCAAACCCTGACGCCATAGGCTGCAGCCTACTAAGCCTACGAGTTAATGAGCCTCTGAACGCAACGCTCGCGCTTTAATATAAAACTGGTAAAAATAGGCAGACATAAAGCTAGGCTGTAAAGCAAGTATTTACGTGACTAGACTAAATTATTAAGCACTAGTCCTGTCATTTAAAATACCCGCTACAAACTGAAACAAATTTTAACATTAAACTGATATTTTTGCGATTTCAATAAACCACGTTATTTTATAATTAACAAAAATTTTATTTATATTTCTTTGTGTGTATTAATAAAGTTATTTATTTGGTTTGTTCCAAATAAAGTTAAGCGCTGGTTATTTACTAATTTATAGGTGGATTTCCGTTTACCACTACGGAGCTTGTTCCAATAATTAAACCTACAAAATGCATCACGCAATATAAATTCAATAAACTCTATACCAAAATCGATATATAAATATAGAAGCAACATGCGTAATTGTAATAATGAAGTAGAAACTTGTTTGTGACTTCGATTGTTTGTAATGGTTCTGTGCGGAACAGCTAAATTTTGGTATTTTGTTTAGTGACCTTCCTAGCAGATAACCTGCTAAATTATAGATGAAGTAGGAGGGACAACCTCAATTTGGCCATGCCGGCTGCTGTAAACTACCTCGGTACAGCCCAAAGCTAGCAGAATCTCGCCAAGCCCACATAAAGTATGCTGCAGGCCCGCAGCCCTGTTGAGAACAATCGGTATCGATTTCGGTGATAATTGATACACCTACCTATGCTCGTATCTTGGACAGCCTTTATATTCCAGATAATCGATATGCCGTAAAAGTCAGCAAGCTTTGACTGCAACCTTCTAGCTTATCTCAAATACATGGCGCATGTTTGACGCGGGTTTAGATAGCACGGCCGTTGTGCGGCTGCGAAGGCCATTTGATAAAAAATTATCATTAATACTTAAATTTATTGGAAGGGCCCTTTAGGCCGAGTGCGTGGGTAATTGAATAACGCAGTTTTGCTGTGGCTCCGCCGCTCTCCCAGTGAAGTAGAAATTTATTGCCCCTTTTACAGGACGCTCAGATAATGCTCTTCTTGGAAATATTTTGTGTTTTAAAAATAAAAACTTGGTTTTTGCAGTTTTTTGAGAACGAAGCTGACAACGCTATCAGAAAATGCTAAACAACTTTTTTCAGCAAAACTGATGGTTTGAACTTGAATGACAAGTACTTTTAACAAAATAGAATCACATGTTAAACAGCAAGTAAAACATTTAGTTTCCTTCAAACTAAATTTTCCATTTGTATTATTTCGTAGAAGTATGACATAGATTAGCCACCGCAGTCTTGCGATCTGACTCTATACAACTTCTTTCCTAAAGACCATTTGAAGGGCAAAGTTTATGTCAGCAAACCTTCTATAGAGTAACTAAAAATTTCATTAGTATCTATCGGATTTCTTACATTTGTTCAGACTATTATTAAAGACATCTATTAAATTTAAAACAGCTGTCAATATGGTATTAAAAAAATTATTTAAAAAAGAGTCAAAAGTAATATTAAAAGAAGGAATATTAGCGGTAAGAATAAAGTACAAAATTACGAAACAAACAAAAATAGTTTATAAATCAAATGATACGATTACAACAAAAAGCAATAAATTTTTTTTGATAATAATTACAACAGATCATAGTTTCAAGAGCAGAAACAGAGCAAAAAAATAAAAAGCTATTTTAGAATTACAAGTAGAACATGAAAAAGGACAATGGAAACAATAATAAATTTATGCACAGTAAATGACTTTATAACAGACAACATTTAATTACAGCACAAGAAGACGAAAAACATACAAAAATAAATAATAATATTATTATCTATTCGTCCCAATACAAAAATCGCAACTAGAGATCGAAATCGTATTAAGAAAAGCATAAAATAAACGTTAGGAGTTACCAAATAAAAAAAAGAAATGAAGGCACGCTAGTAAAAATATTAAGAGGTAAATTAAAACAAGTATAAAAAATATGAGCATTGAAAAAACATGAAACCCCTTAAAGTCGAATTACCTTTGTATAACCACAAGAAAAGGTTGTGGAACATTACAAACTAAAATAGATATCTCAATGGAGAGTGCGATCAGAGAATAAAAGATAATAAATTAAAAAAATCTGGTGTGAACATCACACGACTTTCCTTATCCTATTATTATATATTATACCGGGTCCATCGTCTCGGCCCTACGCTGCTCTCGTCCCGGAACTTGTTATTTTAAAAAAGGACGAGGCGCGAGTCCATCGTCTTGGCCCTGCGCTGCTCTCGTCTAAAAATTTGTTAATTTAAAAAAGGACGAGGCGCGAGTCCAACACTCGAAAGCTGATTAAAATAAACAGTACAAGACAATAATTGATTCGTACCTAAAATTTTGCTACGTCACTGAAGGTAACCGTGCGAGCTCGGCCGCACGGCCTTCGCCATTATCACCTGCGTGCTCTCTCCTAGCAGCCAAGCGCTCCCCCCCGTCCTCCCGCAGTCGGCTCGGTAGCTCTCCGAGCGCGCTGTGATTGGTCCGTTTAATTAATTTTTAATCGGCTATAACTTATTTATTTGACCTCGGATCAAAAAATTTCATTTTAATTTTTTATTCGTCTCAGTTTGATCTATCCGGTAATATAAATTTTCCGAAACATTTTATTATTACACGGTATATTAAAAATCCTGAGCTTCAATTTTTTTCGAGTTTCTATTTTATCAACTTTTATTTTAAATTCATGTTTATCTCATGATAACAAATCATTTTTATTCTCCTAAATTTTTTGCATTTTCAACCGTTTAGATTCGCGGCCGCTTTCCGACCAATTTTTCGACCTTGCGACCAAACGGCTCGACCGACTTTTACCAAAAGCTTCGCATTGCGTCCCTACCTACAAGTAACTTGCATACCAAATTTCAAGTCTCTAGCTCTTACGGTTCTCGAGGTATCCTGTTTACTGACAGGCCGACAGACACACACACGAACCAATGGCTCAAACCAACTTTTTTGGTGTCCTGAGGCTATAATTCGTCCAGAAATATGAAAAACTGGGTAGGTCAAATTTCCGCCGATTACATTACTTTCCTTATTATAGGATAAGGAAATAAGGAAAATAATGGTAAAATAAAAAAAATATTATAGAACACAAAATAGAATATCAATTATATTATGTCAAAGATAAACAAGGCAAGCTACTAACAGCAAGTAAGGATGTAATAATAATTTCTCGTGAAGTCATGGTCTTTCAAGTAAAGATTAAGACTCTCATATACAAGGTAACCAATAAAGTTTTGCCGTTTTTACTTTGCCATTGAATAAGTATGCAATTAGTGTATCACGTGATTTAAAAACCGGACGGTCGGGAGTAGGAATATCAGTCGTTATAAAAGCAGGTCCACCGCGCACTTTCATCATTAGTAACTCGTACAGTAGCGAAGACAAATGGAAGTGTCCAAGGATTTCGTTCGGTATTGTTTGCTTTACGACTTCATAGTGGGATTATCAGCAGCTGATATCAAGCGTTTGGGGAGAGTGCTGTGAATAAACGTACTGCAAGGCATTGGTTTTAAAAATTCAGGTCGGAAGATTTGTCCCTCTGTGATGAACCTCGCACTGGACGACCACAGGCGGCCATTGAGAAGGACAGCAGTCTAACGTGTGGTGAACTTGCAAGACAGTTTAACGTTTCTGATGAAACAGTTAGACTTCATCTGCACCGCTTAGATAAAACGTACAGGCTGAGCAAGTGGGTTCCACACACGCTGTTGGAAGTCCTCAAGAAACAACGTACCACATCCATATTCAATTGAGTGCTTAACAACGACGAAAAGTGTATCCTGTATGACACTGCCAAGCGTTTCAAACATTGGTTGTCACCCCAGGATACTGTCCCTCACAACGCAAGACCACCTATGCACCCACGCAAGATTATGCTTTGTGTCTGGTGAACAGGTCGTCAAGTGATTCACTGTGAGCTGCTACAAACGGGCTAAACGGCCACTGCGGACCTGTACTCTCAGCAATTGAAACGTGTGCAACAGGCATTGGAATAGAAGGAGCCAGCACTGGTGAATTGCAAAGGTGTACTCTTCCTTCATGACAAGGCCAGACCGCATGTCGCACGGGTGATCAGGGATAACATACAACGACTTGGTTGGGAGACTTTGTGCCATCCTCCTTACTCGCTTGACCTTGCGCCATCCGATTACCACCTCTTCCACTCCCTGGACAATCATCTTCGTGGAAAATCCTTCACCAATGAAGCAGACTTGCGCCAAGCACTCGCGGACTTCTTTGCGTACAAAACCCCCGAGTTTTACCGCAAGGAGGTTGCACAGCTAGAGACCCGTTGGCAGAAGATGCTGGATGCCGATGGCGATTACTTCGAGGACAAATAATAGGCTACACTTTCTGTAAATCATTTTCTTTTTGTCCATTAAAAACTGCAAGAACTTTATTAGTTACCTTTTATATTCATCGTCACTGTCATGTCTTGTGCACCGATACGAAGCGATGTGACAAGCACCGCGCTTTAGACGACCGTATTATTACTCCTTGTTTAAATTAAACGTAGCTCTTCAACTATCTTTAGTAACTGATTAGACTATTCGCCAAGCATCTGAGCTTACAATTGAACCTAAGTCCGTCCACGCCACAACTAAACACCTCATCCGCTCGGCAACATCAAAACCAAGCATATAACAGAAAGGTGAAACGTTTTTAAAAATTATGATTATATTCATTACACAAATAACTTTAATATAATATACTACATAAAATATGAAATACAACAAAGGAATAACAAGAAAAATACACAAACAAAACAAAAGAAGAATTGGAGAAGAATGATCAAAATCAAACTTTCTGATTTGCATTCTTTGAACGTTAGAAATTTGCATTTATCTAGTTAGTATTTAAACCCATGACAAAATCATAACGACGCCGTATACTATAGAACAACGTATCAATCAATATCATTTAAGTTTATTATGAAAATAGATAATCGAATTACGTGAGAGAAACTTTGATCATTTTTTGGGCTCAATAATATGCAAAGTAAGCATGTAATTTGCAAGGCTTCGTTACTATCTCAACAGTTACTCAGATGACAGTATTGCTGTAGTAAGTGAATACCTTATACGGTACTACACAACACATGTTAACAAAAGTTTTGCATTTAGAGGCTTATAAAATTTAATTCACTCAAAAAGTTAAAAAAAACGGCAGAAACGGCATTCATTTATGCACTGGGTTTTAGAAAACACATCAGTTGATACTGATTTTTACAAAAAGTCTTATTGACCTCATTTTTCTTTAAAGGGTTTTATAAATTTTTAAATTATCAAATCTGAAGTAGTAAAAACCCACTAGCTTCTCATGGAAAAGCAACCAGAAGAATGCACTGTTTTGTGTGCATTCTGTGGTGGAGAAATCATTAGCCGATAGCTTTTTGAAGGCGAAACTAATAACGCTGTTACTTGTGCATGTTGGCGAGAGATGCTAAAGGACTTTTTTAATTTAAACTAATGATTTAAACTCAAATGACATGTGGTTTCAACAAGACAGTTTCACATATCGCACAGCATATGAATCACTCATTTTATTTTAAACCAAATTACCTGTTCGTATTATCTAACAGAAGGGTGTCTTGTAATCTAACGCAATTAAATTTTGTTTAGAGCTATTAGAAGACTAGAATTTATCTGAACCAACCTGCTACAATTTGAGAGCAAAAAAAACATCATACGTGCAATTACTAAAATAGGGCCGCATTTATTTTATAAGTGACTACTAAGTCTGTACTTTACTTCGCTAGCAATAAAATTCGGATTGTTCTAATATTTTATGTTTTATTCAAGAAAAATTTCCTGCAGTATAATTTTTAATTAGTCTATATATTTAAAAAAAAATTTAGAAGCCAGATTGAGAATGAAAATGAACGAGTAACTAGAAGAAGGGTAGTATATAATTAAAGCAAAAGGAAAAATTTAAAATCTCATCTTCAAATTAAAACAGATAATAAAAAAAACTATTAATTACGAGAAAACTCATTTTGCTTTTATAAACATAAAAAAAGGATTTAAAAAATGGAGCGGAGTATAGTTTAAGAGAGATGCACAGGAGTTAAAAAAGTCTATATAAATCACGTCATAATTATGTAATAGCAAAACCTATTACATTAAAATTGTTTGAAATCAAGTTTAGTTTTAATTCAGGGTACAATATAATTATATTTCTATTTATTCTAGAAATTACAAAATTATGAAAAACAGTTACAGTAGAACAAAACGTACGGTAAAGGAAGGTAAAAATACAGAGAAATGAACTTATCAGACTATTAAGAACAATTTACCACAACTGATAATGCAGATGAAACTTCGTTTCAATACAAGATTGTATACAACAAAGAATTTAAGTAAAAGAACATAATAATATATAAAAATAAAATAAAAACAATGATAATGAGTATATAAAACAATTAACATAAAAATAAAACGTTATCTGTACAACAGCTACAGCTAAGATAGCTGGGTCATATATACAAGATAAAATCCGAAAGTAAAAGGGGATCAAGAAACAACTAGAGGAAATAGGATAATGTTATCGCAATGGAGCAACATTTCTTGTGGACACTCTAACACATTTTCCCCTTCTGAAGAAATTCAATCAGAAAAATTTTTTACGTCGAAAAAAGAGATGGCGTTTATTTCACCTTACACACCATTTAAATGCTATTTTATTTTTGTTATATAGTGCTGAAACTAACTTTCGTATGTGGTCAAAACACTTCAGAGTAAAACCTTCTTAAACACTTACAAAAATTCGGATAATATTCACATACAAATCGCTTTGGCTCTGGAGTAGAATAAAGTAGTTATAACTCTATAAACATATGAAGGATTAGTCATACCATATAAACATGGTTTAAAACAATACACCTTAAGACACTTGAACAAACCAGTAAATGGGTTGATTTTAAATTGACGTTCATGCGTTTAAAATAATGCAAACGTTATATTTCCCGAAAAAAATAAAATAAAAAAAAACAAAAAACTATTTATTATAGAATTTTAATTTTTGGAAAAGTAGGTCATATCTGCGAAAGCTCAAAACTTTGTATTGGATCAATTATAGAACGGAAACAAAATTAGCTACAATTAAAAATAAAAATAAATTAAAATAAAATGACACATATATTATATGTGTTATACCTTATTTTCGTTTAATTTACCTCACCTTGTCTGAATTAAGAACAACCTCCAACCTCAAAGCACCCCTAAACAGCCATAATACTTGTTTTCCGAGGGAAGTTAACCCTTAAGGGGCTACTCAGATACTCTGAAACATGTAAATTTCAGCTAAGTATATGTTAAGAGCGGAAACGACATTCCTTTATAAATAAGATACTTTCACTTTGTAAGAGTAAAAGACATTGTTGTGGAAACAAATTTAGCATTTGCTACAAACAATAAAAAACTATAATTAATACTAAAATACAAAAGCTCCATTAATAACGACTGAAGTAAGAATAAAAAAAATAAATTCTGACCTACACAGTCACTAATCTGAAAAATACAGATGTAGTTTTGTATAAAGGTAATTAAAGATACGTACATGGATACAGACCCATTATCTGGACCATGCTTTTAGGTGGAAACTAAAATGTAATTTACAATCGATTTTTACAGAAATTTTAAGTAAATTTGATGATATAAAAGCCATAGATCGAAGAAAGCATCACTAGTTGATAATCCCAAGAAGATTCATTCATGACGGCTTAATTACAGCAAGTTTGACCCATATTTTCTTTAGTCGTCTTAATGAGGGATTGGTAGACAATTGTTAAATTAATTCATTGTTGGGTCCATCTAATTGTAAGTTTTGGTGGCAATTCCTTGCGCATCTTTTAATTTTATTAGCAACAAATGATATGCCAAGGTCTTAATAAATTGTTTGCTTGGTAAGGAACCAAGGCAGATCAATTATTGTTTTAGTGTTTTAGATTGGAATCTTTGCAGCGCTTTAATTTTGTTTAGCTGGCCACATCTCCAAATGTCCGGATTGTTTTATAAAGTAATAGTTTGTTTCTGATTGACAGATTTGATTTCCTTTCTTAAAGCTAATACATTTTACCTAATTTTAGGTTTAGTTGCTCGCATTTAGCTTGTATATGTGTGTTTTATATGAGTCGTTGGTCAAAATGTATCCTAACTACTTAACTTCTGTTTTACAGAGAAATTCAAGGTCGTAAATTTTCTTATTGTTTAGATTGGGTTTTGGGTCTACATAGAAGAGTGGGTGGAGTTGCTTACCAACTTTGTTTTATATTTATTACATTACAAACCCTATGATTAAGCTTTTGGAATTCTTCTTTGATTACTTCGGTTAAGATAGAGTCATCAATCATTCCATTGTAGCTTGTAACACGATAAACGTATATCGAGGGAGGTTTAGGAATTTTCATTGCATTTTCGCTCATTTAGGTACGTCGCTGGCTGGATAAATCGGAATTATTGCTGGTTAAAGACTCGAATCTATTTTAAGCTAAACTTTGCAATTGCATCAAATGTAAGTTTTCAGCTGATCTACTCAACGGTTTTCTTTTTTTTGTAGCTTACCAGAGATGGTCATTATTTTCCTTTTTTGCTCCATATTATCGCTATAGTTGGGTTGGATTGTTGGTGAGTGCGTAAACTGAGCTTATGTTTATATAAGAAGCAGATATTGGAGGTTTTTTTGGAAGGAAATGGTTGATTATGTGAATTGTAAGTAGAATTGGGTTTGGAAGATACGCTGATTGCCATAAGGTAAATCTTGATAAGATTGTTGTAAATGGGGTTGAATGTAGCTTAAATTAGTTACATGCCCATAAGTGGCTTTCAAGGTGCCGGTATGAATAGGATACATATTGTTCCATTAACTAAAATATTTAAATAATTTTAACCAGCTAATTCAGTGCATTTATCGATGCACTTGACATTAAGCAAGGCTGGGAACGCTGCCGCGTTGATAACGTAAACACAGGCTAGCCATAGGTACGCCCGTTCTCTTTCAATGCACGAGGATCAGTGTATACATCCGACACTTTCACTGTTGTAAAGCAACTAAGACGATCATTTTGAAGGTTTAAATAATATAACTTTCCGCTTTATATTAGTTTTAGTAAAGTAGTTTTCGTAATTGTTTCTAAAAAAGCCTTTTTAGAATTATTTTATATGAGTCTCGCTACAAATACTAAATAAGTAATCTTGGATAGGATTTAGTAAAATTGGGGTTCTTTATAGATGGAAGGATAGCCTACCAAATGGTGATGGAAGAACCCTCAATATGGCCAACGGGAGTGTTCCAAGTTGCAGTAAGCGATAACTGCATTCAGTCTTAACCCACCTGGCAAGAGTGGTGAGTAAACAGCTAAACTCCTATAACTCTTTGCCAATAAAATAACCCAGATAATTACATGGCTTTTAGTTCCCTATCAGACTAGCAATTATAACATTATTAAATATAAAATCATTTTTACCCGTATATTAATTAATACAGATAAAAGAACAAATATCGGGTATAAAATGAGATATAATAAGAATATGCAAGAAAATTGGCAAGCTAAAATCGGAAAACATATATATATATATATATATATATATATATATATATATATATAATATATAAAATATAATAAGAAAAAACATATGCAAAAGTAGGATTCCTCATAAATCAAAGAATACCTTCAGATTTCTATATAAACATTAAACATCAAAATATACTCCCCACTAAAGATCACTCAAACAAATGTAAATAATGTAATAGACAACTTTAACGGAAAACTTGACAAAGAAAAAAATATATAAAAAACATGTTAAAGTGTATCATACAGGAAAAAGGAATAACAGAGGATAAACACTTAGAAACGTTACAAAAGGTCAAGATTGTACTTAGTGAACTTATTCTTCCCAAGAGAAATTGATAATCTACGTGGGAAAATCCAGATGGCAAAACAAAAAATGTGATAGATTTTATAATCCCCAACAGAAAACATATGGTAATATATATTATGGTTTTTAACAAGTATTGCGTTAACAGTAACCATATAATGGTTTGGGCATAAATTAATATATCTATGAGGCTAGAACGGAAAAATCTAATAAAGTAAAATAAGATTAATGTAAATGTTAAACTACTAGTTAGCAAAGACTAAGAAAACTAAAAAACTAAAAACAAAAGCAGCTTAAAACAAATAAAGAATGGGAAAGCGACGAGTCTAATTTAATAAAACATCTAAAAATGCGTAAATACAGGAAATATGCCACAAAGTTGAAATAAATCGGTAACTATACTTACACACAAGAAAAAAAATTGACTTAAAAAATGCTTCCATAGGTATTTAGACTATTACCACATTTGTAACCGCACAGTCGTGCGACACTATGAGCCATATTGGGCGTACTCTGGACAGGTAACTAGACTAACCCGTTAATGTAGATGAAGGAAAATTTACTTCATGACCTGCTTTTGACCTGGGGGTCGAACTCAGGATCGTCGCGTGCCAGTGTGGCAGGCCGAGGTCTTTATCTCACGGCTATCATGCAGAAGAACTACAAGACATCATAGAATGGGTAGAAGAGCTTTAAATTAGAACTGGAACTAAACATGTCTGAAACAAAGATCTTGATTAGACAGACTACATAACAACAGACCCGACATACAAGAAATAAAAAATTACGAAGTAGTACACATATCTGGGATCACTAATAACAAATGACGGTTCAACAGAAAAAGAAGTCAGGAAGAGGTGTAAAAGGACTAGAACGAATATGAAAAAATTAACAAGAATATGGAAAGACAAGAACATATCAAAGAGAATAAAATACAGATTTATACAATGTTTACTCTTCCCTATACTAACATACGGCAGCAAATACTGGACTCTCAGACTCTCTATTAGCGAAGAATGCTGAACATCTCATGGACAGAACAATAAACCAATATATAAATACTCCAAGAGCTTAACATTAAGAAACGATTGTCGAGTGAAATACAACTCAAAACACCAAGACACTTTGTACATATTATGAGGAAAGGACCTGACAACATAGAACAATTAGTAATACAGGGGAAGGTAGAAGGAAAAAGATCCAGAGGTCAGTCACATGCTAGATATATAGATCAAATCAAAAAACTAATCGGAAAATATATGCATACACTCACAGTCAAAGAAAAATAGCGAGCAAAATAGAAAGAAGCAATTCAAGATGCCGCAATGGCCACTACATTCCCTACTGGGAATTAATACTGAGGAGGAGAAGGATCATGCTCTCACTGAAAAGAATTATAGACCTATATTCTTATTGTCACACGTATAAAACTATGTTATAAATAACAGAATATTTAATCAACTAGATCAATTCCCGTCCATAGAGATCGATGGATCATATTAATACAATAAAGCAATTAATACAGAAACAAACAAATGCAACCTACTATTACACTTAGCTTTTGTAAACTATAAGAAGGGGGTTGATACTACGGAAACGTGGAGTATAATCGACACTCTCCAACGAAGCGGAATTGACTACAATCAGTAAAAACAGCTTACGAAAATGCGATCATGACTATTAGAACTTTTGATAGCGCAGATTCATTTAACATCAAACGGCGAATTAAGTAATAAGAAACAATATCTCTAAAATTGTTTAAAAATGTTGCAGAATACATAGTGAAAACTTGAAGTTCACATGAAAATTAATACATAAGCTGAAAGTCACACAGAAGGCTACAGAAAGATCCACTATAGGTGTTATACGCAAGGATAGATTGATAATATATAGTATATTAGATAACAAACTAAAATAGAAGACAACATTACTAATGTTCAAATTAAAATAGAGCTGAGCCGGATACCTTGCTAGACGTTAAGATGAAAGATGCAGTAGAAAACTTCTGGAATGGAAACCTAGGATGAGAAAAATGTGTAGGCCGTCCAATAGTGATACGGTCGGACGATCTGACGAATATGGCTAGGAAAACATGATTGACAAAAACAATATTTAGGAATAATTGAAAACGTAAACAGCGGGGTTTTGTTGACAATTAGAAAATGGATTAAATACAGCTGCAAGAAGAAAAAGAAGAATTGAAAATATGATGCTGCTTACAAAAATGTAAACAAGTGAAAAATAATAAAAGTGGAATCGTTATAAAATTTGAGAAAATAACCAAAACTTGGAAAAATTATACAATTACGAAAATGAACATTATGACCAAACTAGCGATAACACAAGATTAAAATATGACACAACAGTTAGGGCTCTAATAGATAAAAAAGCCACCAGCATGGTCCACATGCCAGCAAAAATAATTAATGTAATGCATGAACTAATCTTTGCAATGTATAAAACAGGAATGAAAGCAAAAGACATACTGACAGGACATATAGCAAGACAATATAGAGGATAGAAGATATGAGATATAATAAAAAAATTAACCAAGAAGGGCAAAATTATAGTATATGCATTAGAGAATAACAGATATAAATTTCAGACTAAGACTAAATTTTTTATTCCTATTCATTTGAATCATTCTTCTTTTAATATGTTCTAATTTTAAAAACAAAAAAATTTTTAACACAGGATTTTGTAAGTATTAAAGTTAAAAACTAAACAAATCTTAACGAACAACACTATTTTCTTTTTAAAGTATCATTAACTAAATACATACATATATTGCCACAATTTTTAAAAACAATAAAAGTTAATAACAATAATGGTAAGGCTCTAACGTCCCGCATAGGAGCACGGCCTGCGAACTGAGAAGGTTACAGCTCTCATGTGTTCACCCAGTATGCTCGGGCGTCGCGCACCATTTCTGTTGCGGGGTGATGTGACAAGCGCCGCGCCTTCGACGACCGCCATTATTACCCCTCCTATACAAATATTTTAGTGAATGACAGTGAGTAAGCCATCCGCCGCCACGCATCAGAGAGCTCAACGAATCAACCCAGGTTAGGCTGCACCGCAGCTTGCGCCTCTACCGCGCGATTATGGTGGCGATTACAATAATATCTATTAAGTGTATGTAAGCACAATAAAATTTACAATTTTTTTACATGATTCTAATCCAAAAAAAGCTTTCGTTTCTCATCCAATAATTTTTGAGTACCTTTTCTAATGATCAAAACTCTCAATAACATAAACTGTAAGATCTTCTTCTTCTTCACAGTCGTACAGTATTATAAACCATATTGGATGTACCCGTTAATTTAGAAGAAGGAGAGAATGTACTTTGCCATCGCCAAAAATGTTTATATGACGTCCGGAGAGCATTTGATGTCTACCATTGTTACAAGATGGTTCAAATGTGACAGAGACTAATTTTTTTACAAAAAAAAAACAAATTTCCAAACGCTTACTTGCATAAACATATTTATTCCAAAGTTCTAGAAGCATCATGATACTCTTTTCAAAATAAACTTTTGGTCGGCAGCCAAACATTCTGGATGACGGTGCCGTTGTCCGTAAATCGCATGCCCTACAAGTCTGATTTGAGCCTTCCGAGCAGGTACAAATCACGTGGGAATGTATTTTAATTTCCAGGAGGTTTGTATTACTATTTTTGGCCATATGGGGACGTGAGTTGTCTTGAAAAAAGACTACCCGCTCTTCTCCTGTCTTTTGCTTAAATCGGATCTTTTTTCACATCTGTTGCTAGGAGGTCTGAGTAATAAGCGGCATTTACTGTTTTAGTATCCGTCAGAAAGCATACATGGACAACCCCCTGCCAGTCCCAAAAGAACTTTGACATTACTTTTCCTGCGGAACGGCTCCTCTACGCTCTCTTAGGTTTGGGACAACTTGTATTCCGCCACTCTTGCGATGATTGCTGAGATTCGGGTATCCGGTGCATCCACGTTTCATCGGTGGGCACTATAGACTTATAAGTGCATTACCTTCGTCTTCAAACTGCTATAAGAAACGACTGGCAACTTGCGTGCACACCATTTTGTTCTCGTCCGTCAAAGTGCGTGACATCCACCGTGCATTCACCTTGTGATAGTGCAAGTTGTTCTTCACGATATCTTCTACACTACCAACACTGATATTTTCAACACTTGATACTTTTACGAATAAGCGCGTCTGCAAGATTGGCTCGATGACAGATGTTTGCAGCCGACGATCATGCGGTTTATTCTTCACGCGCTCTCTGAAGCGCTTACACCCTCAAACGCACGGGTCCGTGAGAACACTCTTTTCCATACTGTTCTACGCTCCGCAATGCCTTCCGTTCATTTATCACTCTAGCAACCCCCAAACAAGACTAAACAGGTTCTAACCCAAGCAGTAGGGAGGGTAGAGAAGTTGTGGCTCTACTCTTTCAAGATCGCACAACTGTTGCCCAGTACGGCTTGTTTACCCACAAATTAGTCCCGGTCTTATCTAAACCGCCTTGTATTAACGCGAAAGTCGAACCCGGGGCCGCCACGCGCCAATGTAGCAGATTGAGGGTTCTACCTCGCGGCTATCATGCAAGATAAATGTTAAATTTGTAGAGAGCTCCTCAAGCTCAACCGGTTAAAGCAATTTAAAAGAGGACAACACTTTTATGGTACCTCTAGCTTTAATTTGCATTTAAAAATATTTTAATTTGCGAATTTTAAGCATCAGCAGCTTTATACCAAAATTTGCATTTGCATTAAACACGCTTCAAGCGCGTTTGCTCTTTTAGTCGTATCTTTAGATCACCCCTGACGTTTTCGTTGCATACAAATTGACACCTTAACAAAAGCTGTCCGCTGGAGTAGCGAGTGCTGTGAAATAAATATTAAGTACAAACCCCACTATTTACGCAATTAGATAATACCTACAACAGCATTTTGTCAACTAGATAATTTTAATTGCAAAATTGGCGCCGTCAGTACACAAAACATAAATTTGTTTCTTTTAACTAGGCGGTTGCGCATTACTTTTAACAAAAATAATTGATCCAACAGCAAGGCCACTTTTGATATTCTAATTACTCGACTGTTAATATAATACCTAAGTACAAGCAATATACAATGTAGCAATTTTTTTCTTTTTATAGTCATTAAATTAGTTGCTTACAAAATGCTTCATATTTAATACGGAAATTAAAAATCTGTAACAAACGCATTATCTTTACAAAAATATAATAAATAATTCAACAATATTGTAAATCACTGATTCTTTAAGTGTGAAATACCTCCGGGGAGTTCGCGTTAAAAAACTGAATGGGAGTCGCAAAAGAATTTACAAAATAAGATAAACTTTACATTGAATTTCTGTTGCATTTTATTCTGATTCACTACTTCCACATTTATCTGATTCGGAACCAGAAGTTTGTTCTGTCTCACAGGTGTCTTCCAACGCTTTCTTGTACCTTCAACGTTATGCTTTTCTTTCTTTGCACTAGATATCGATATTTATCGCATTTTTCATTTAATAATTTGTCTTCGATGTACAATTTTTGACGTTTCTTTTCGGGTAAAGATTGATAACTTTCTTCTAAATCACATTGATATCCTGTGTTTGAATCATGTTTCGTTGAACTTGCGTTAGTAGCTTCTGAATCACTGCCATCGCTTGTATCAGACGTATATGGTATGTTTTCTTCGTGGAGAACAATATCATTGACTTTTAAAAAATTTAAAAGAAGTTTTCCTGTTTTTTTCTGTGTAACATTTTATTTCTAGTTAGTTATCTCACTTTTCGTTGATAGTTGTTCCTAAATACGTATATGACGTGATTGCATTTATTAACTTTCTACAGCGGAGCTTATAGTAGAAAGATAATGAGATTATCATCCTGTCTGTCTGTCTGTGTGTCTGGAGACACTATAACTTCCGTTCTATCCAACTGATTCACTTAAAACTTGTCATACACACATCTTAGGTCAGTACCTTTCATGGGATTGATTTTTAGCCGCGTTAACGACAACCGGAAGTGACCATTACGATTTCGCACCGCTGTAGAAAGTTTCCTTTACGGTATTATACCGTTCTTGTTACTATTTATTTTGTTTTAAATGTGTTGAACGTTAAGCCATACTGCTTACTAATATTTTACACTGTATCTGCGAATGTCACTGTGTACCTGATATTATTAAGAATTTGGCCATTGATTGAAATTCTGTCGTCGATATAATCTAGAGCCTCTTTAAGAATCTCTTCAGAGTAGTTGTTGAACGAAAATGGCGAAAATACGCATTTTCGGCGTACCCTTCTTTGATTGTCGACTTCTTCGCTATCTTTACCTTCAGTTCTAATTTTTGCTGTTTGAGCTGATGTTTAAGCTATTATTGTCTAATTTAATTTTTTGTAGAACTTCAACAGGCTTGTTCTTGTCTCGACACCTTTTAAATAGAACTTGAACGAAAAAAGTTTTTTTCTTGAATTCGTAGGTGTGGTCTAGTAGGCTAAGTAAGTTTTTGTAAGTATCCACTCATCTATTGTTTTGTTGTAGAACGATTTTAAGACCGTGTTAAGAGAACACTATGTAGAATAATTTTTTTCATGTGAATATCAACTATATAGTGGTGATTTTCTGATAACCAAACATTTACTTTATTCTAACGGTTCCGTCCGTTTTTGATAAAAATAAATAGTTTCTAAAAGTGCTCACTCTCAGTTTTATATTTTATTTTTGGTTCCTAATTTTGATAAACATAAATCGCCACCTTGTGAGAGTGACAAAGGCGATTTTTCTTATAGCATTCATCGCAATTGACTCAAATTGTTCGATGTTAAATCTAAACCAAATTCTAATTATAGAAATGCCACGTTAAGCCTATGGGCAATTTTGACAACTTAAGAGGCCTACATCTCAAGAACAAAAAATTTGCAAAACATTTTTTTTACTTTTTATTTATATACTGAGTAACTCAAAAAAAAATTTCATCGAAATTGGTGATATTGCATCTGCGACCTTGCCTTGTAAGCTAAATTATTTAAGAGTTCTAAATGCACTGGAAAAAATTTTTTAATGCAGATTGACTACGATAAAAAATTGAAAATTTTTACTTTTTATTTGTAGTTATTATACTAATATGGTTATTTTGCAAACTATATTAAAAATGTCTAATTATTTAAAAATATTAGCAAGAAAACTAGTGTAAGGAAATAAATGAAAATAAGATTTTTCACATCGTAAGTACCTATTATGATTATTGCGTTTCTCTACTCCACTATACTTTGCTTAGTAAAAATATTATCGATTATTAATTAATTTTCTATGCAGAATTCTCTCATCCTCTTTTCGTTTCTATTTTCTATTCCTTTACCATATTCTCCCATGTAGTCTAGTTCTAATTTATTCTTAACATTTCTCGATATCCAATCCCCCATAGTAACTAAAGACCGGATTTAGGTAAAATAAAAAGTTAATTAGGTAAAATTAAAGACACGAAAAGAAAAAAAGTAAATAAGTAACAAAAGTTTTAATGAATTTTTTCAATTTTGGTATATACAATTTACACTATATAAAGAATTCAGTCTATACATACTGATAGATTCCCAAACTCAAATTAACAATTTTTCTAAATTTTTAGATTTGTTCCCTTGTCCGTTAAAAAAAGATAAATATTTTAATGCATTCAAGAATTAGATATATAAACGCAATACATGAATAACAGCAAAAGGAAATTGTATGTATTAGTTTCAAAAAAATGTACAACTGCTTTTTCTTGGTTGGTTTGGGGAGATAAAAAGGTTAACTATTTGTAGCCAAATTAAAGCAAAATATTTAACAATTACTTATCATTGCACTACAAATTTTATAAAAGAACTTTTCACCATCCACCCAATTTACACCATAATCAATATTTCTCTCTGCTGGTATCTTCAACGAGTTGTGCATAAAACGAATACCCAATTTGAACTGATATATTTAGTTGATGGAAAACCTGTAGGTATAGTTAAACAACTATACATTAAAACTTTATTAGTTGAATAATGGTAATGTCGTAATGTCTAGAAATTTCGGAATTTTCCGATAATAATTACTTTTAAATTACTATTTCTATACACTGAAAATCGTTTAGCTTTCGCTTCTGCTACCTGACCTAATCAGTTAATGTTTCATTCTTCCGTAAATAATATAAAAGTTGCTTTAAAATTAAAACCCCGAAAAACAGTAGTTATTAGGTAAAAATACCTTAAAAAGAATAAAGCCTAAGAAGGGTAAAACCCTTTGCGAACTACTGAAAAAGGTAAAAAGTTAGGTAAATATCTAAAATCCGGTCTCTGATAATAGTTTATTTTCTTTCTAAATTTACCCGTTTCTTTTTGTATTTTTATATAAATCTCGTTTATTATATTTTCATCTTTGCCTTTTATTGGTGCACATAACTGTATAAAATTGATAGTATCTTGTAGTAACATACTTAGGATTATTGTTCTTTGGGTTATTGCTTCTTAATGGACCAGACTTTTTTGAATTTATTATTACAAGTCTCTCCTTTGTCCTTTGTCCTTTTTTACCCTTAACTAATATATTTATTTGTTACATCAAATATGCCTTCTCCTTGCTTTTTGGTGTCAATTAGTAGCTTTATGTTTAGTTCTTTCATATTTTCAGTTAATTCTATTTCTTTTCTATTTAGTGTATTAATATTCTAAGTGCCTACCTATTTTAATGTTTTTGGGTGTATTATTTTTAAATATTCTATTTTAGATTGTCATTGTTTATTTGTTCTTATTTTTCTTGTTATGGTTGTTTAAGGCGTTTTTAATATGGTTCATCAGATGTATTTCTCCTTTCATCTCGTTTTTATTTATCTATACGTGTTGTTTTTATTTTTATTTTTGTTTTTCTCCATTCAAAGTCATGTTTCTTTCCATCGCTATTTTATTTTCCAGGTCCCCATATTCTTTCTCTAGTTTTTGGGTATGTATTTTTTTGTTAGTTTAGCTAATTCTTCCCTTCATTTATCTTCCTTTTCTGTGGTTCTTTCCTTCACGTTTCTCATTATTTCTTTTCCACTTCCTTGTATATAACATTTTGTTTACTTTCCCAGTTTATAACATCCTCTATGTTATATACCATTCTGCTTATGATAAGTGTATTATATTTTATTGTAGCAAAAATCATTTTTTCCTTACTATTTTGTTATGCTTAATCAGTTATTTCCTCTGTAACTGGGCGTCCTTTGGACAGTCTCCTCTTATACTCTAGTCCGTGTTTTTCAGGTTATTTGTTACAATCAGAATTACGTTTTTTTTATTATTTCAACTTACCAACTCTATTAGTAATGGTCTATTTTAATTTTCGGTTTTCTTTTCTACTCTTCTTATATCTGTTATTTCCTAATTCTATTTGTACCTCTGTTTTTATTTCGATTTTCTCTATTCCACAAAGTATTAGATTTTTCTCGACTTTTTTATATTGTGCACGTATTTTTTCTTGTAATTGTTCGTTTTCTTGCCTTATTTCTATTTTTAATCTTTTCAGTTAACTATGTTTAAACAACTTAGTTCACGGGATGAACCGCGTCTATTTTGAGAAAATTCTCGACTTTTCGGCATCGGCTTTGATGCCATTTTCAAGAGGTTAGCTGTTCACTCGGGGTCTCAATCTGCCTACTCCCCAAGGAGAGTCTTTGAATAAGACTGAGCTTTCGTGTGACCTGCTTGATATTTTATAGGGCTGGAAGTGAAAGTTTGTTTGGTGGGAGATGCGTTGGGTTGGGGAAAGTTTGTAAGTTTAAGGGTGTTGCGTAATTGGCAGTGCGGAGCAATAAGGGACTTCCACATGACAGGCAAACGCTAGCACTGTCGGCGTTTTTCTATTTCAATTGCCTCACGTACTATTCTGCTAGTAAAATGGGAAATGGGGGCAATTGTTTTAGCCCCAGAGAAATTAATTTTGTGGCCTGTTTCTTTGTTGTGTTTGGCAAGTGCCGAACCATTATCGCCTTTCCGTACGGCCAGAGAATGCTCGTATATTCGACTAGATATTTGCCGATTTGTTTGACCTACGTAGGTCCCTTGGCAGTCTCCATAAGGTATTTCATACACTCCTTGGGATTCATTGGGACAGTGATCTTTTGCTGAGCGAATAAGCCCAGATATTTGGTTGTTGGTCGTAAAGACCGTGCGGATATTTTGCCGTATTAGTATGCAGCTTATTCTATCGGTGATGCCTCTGATGTAAGGTAGGAATGCTTTTTGTTGGTCATGAGGGTTTTGGGTTTTGAGAGTTAGTGTTTTTATTTATATTTTTGATTATATTGGTTAAGGATTTGTTGGAATATCCATTTTGTAATAGGGTGGTGGTAATGGATTTAATTTCTGTTTGCAACTGAATGGATTTGGTCAGGGTGGTGATGGGATTTGGCATTTATGCAGCGGTTAGTGTGAGTTGGTTTTCTGTAGACAGTGTAATAAAAGCTGTCATTAGAAGGATTTCTTGTTATGAGAGTATCTAGGAAGGGAAGGGAATTGTTATGTTCAGTTTCCATGGTAAATTTGATATTGGTGTGGATTTGGTTGAGGTGGGAAAGGAATTCTGGAAGGTTATCATGTCCATGAGGCCAGATAACAAAAGTGTCATTGATTCCTGTTAATATATGTTCAAAAAACTTAAAAAGTTCGTTACTGAATTCTATGTCTGTCTGTCGGTCCGTCACAAAATTTGAGATTTTTTAAAATTTGAAAATGGATTCTTATAGGAAATTTTACGCTGATTTCGAATTCGAAATAATTTTCGAGATATTCGACTTCGAATTTCGGAAAAATTTTCGACATTACGATTTTAAATATGATTCTTATAGGAAATTTTACGCTGAATTCGAAAATGAAGTCGAATAAATTCTATGTCGAATAATTTTCGAGATATTCGATTTCGAATTTTCCCGAAATTCAAAATCGAAATCGAAAGGTCTTTTTAAGTTCGTTCTGGGATTGCTTACAGAGCAATCTCTTCGCCGGCCCCTTATTTTTAAATATAAAGTTTACTAGTTTCAAGACTCTATTTAATAGATTTTTAAGATCATATTCGCTTTGGCTTATCAGCACGCCACCATCGCCATAGCACACTATTTTGATTTCATTTTGATCTACTTTATAAGCTCTCTTGTCTCTTGTGGGTTAAAATATTTCATCTATCTTTTTATCTCAAAAGCATCATTTGTCAAACGACAACAAATCTGCCCGTTAGACTTTTAATCAAAATCAAAAATTTTGTAAAAGTGTCCAGCATCAATTACAACAACGCCAACGCAGCTGTCAGCAACATTCAGAACCGCATCAAATATGAAAACAAGATTGCCGTGCCCATTTTCAGCTTCTCGAACATTCAAGGGGAAAAAATTGCAGAGATATCTTCACAAAAAGAACAGGGAGAATTACAACACAGAAACATGTTGGAAGCTTCCCAACATTAGAAAATAAACTCATATTTGCCCAAAAAAGGATCAAAACTTGAGGCTCAATCACCACGAAAAATTCTTCAACTCTTTCGGAGAGAATAACAGCAAAAGTTAACGATGTTGACATAAAAGGAGCAATTGTTCTCTTTGACGACACGAATCTTCAAAAATTAAAAAAGAGACACCCGTGCGCTTCTGATGTATCTTAATCATTTCCCGAAGACACCGAGGATAATTTCCTTACTCTAATTAGTGAAAAATTAATTTTGAGGGCATTAAATTCTTTTCCATATGGATCTGCTCCAGGAATTGATGGAATAAGAGCTCAACATTTAAAAAATATGACATTAATATCCGTTGAAGAAGCTGGAAAATCACTTAGTATCGCAATAACTAAACTCGGTAATTTTTGCTTACAGGAACGTTAAACAGCAACATAACCTCACTCTTCTTTAGTGCTTCGCTATGTGCTTTAACAAAAAAAGATGGAGGCATAAGACCAATCGCCATGGAATATGTTCTGAAACGTTTCACAGCTAAGGTAGCTTGTAATCACATTCGAGAACAAGCACGGAATTTTTTGAATCCACATCAATTAGGAGAAGCCACCAAGATTTGATGTGAAAGTGCAATAGATGCAGTCAGATCCTACAAAACGTCCAAAGAACGAGGAAAAAATTCTCCTAAATATTGATTTTGTCAAGGCCTTTATCTCTGTGAACAGAGTAGTGATACTAAACAAAATTCATCAACATTTTTCAGAATTATGCTTATTTTTTAATCACTGCTAGCGCTCTCAGTCATCTTTAGTGTTTAGAGATGATATAATGCCAGTAGGGTGACCCATGTGGACCACTAGCGTCACAATTCACTCAATTGTGGAATCTATTACAACTATTCCTTTCCAGACTCTTAGATGTGAACGCTTCCGTTGCATTTTACCTTCTGAAAAACTGACAAAAATAATGTATATGCTACGAACAAGTGCGCTTTGATAACACTCTTTATTGACTTAACAAATTAATAAATGCTTAGAAACTATTTTAAACATTAAGTTAAATAATCAACAGTGGGGGCAGGCAGTTTTATCGATTCGTTTAAGTGGGCTTGGAATAAGAAAAATTTCTAATATTTTATCGTCGGCTTTCCTGGTCTCGGCAAATGGCTGCTTCAACCTTGTCTTACTACTACTTTCCAAAACCGACAATGAGATTGAAATATTCCATATGAATGAAGCTATTAACTACTGGAAAGAGACATACGATAACATTTTACCCGTTACTCTACATATTCAGAAGGCGTGGGATAATATTCAAGTAACTGTTCTAATCAAAAAATAATCTAAAAGTTTACCCTCTGTTCGCCTTGCCCGAACACTCATTGTGAGTGTAGTGTCTAGCCACAAGCAATATGATCCTCTAACATCGATATTCTACTTGATGACCAGATCATGTGTACATGTGTAGCATTTTATTTAGGTTGTGAAACTTATAAGAAACATCAATGTTCCTATGGTGCTCCAGTAGGTGAAGACGTCAGATACGGACATTCACGTCATCAGAAGCTGAATCAGATAATTCATAGGACTCTAATTTCCATTCATCTTGCTTCATCTCTTGAACCGACGGGCCATAGCAGAGACGATGGAAAACGACCTGATAGGATCACTCTTGTCCCTTAAAGCAAAGGTCAGAAACTAGTTTGAGATGTAACCTGTGTAGACATAATCGTGAATAGTTATCTTTCAAAGCAGCCGGATCTGCAGTAAGCTAGCTTGTTTGTGGAAACACGAAAAGTACAGTCAATTAAAAACTGCAGATATCTTTTCTAGGATTAGCTTTTGAAACGTTGAAACCTTGGGCCAAGAAAACGAAATTTTTTATCGATATTATAGGCTCTAAACTTATAAACGAATTCTAAGCCTCTCGGGCTAAACATTATCTATACCAAAGACTTTCTCTTGACATTCAACGTGGAAATAGTGTAAGCATCCTCGACACCCTTCCTAACTCTATTTTCACGGAGAAAATATATAATTCATAATTTTATTGTTATGTTAATCTCTCTCTCTTAAAAAAAACATATTGTTTAAATAAATGTTCCAAAATGTTATCTATAATTAAGCTGAACTCAAATAGTTTCTTTATCCTATTCTGCACTTTATTTGCACTGACCTTGTCTTGTTCCTTTTACTTTAATATAGGCACTATTTCCATGTATATATTTTGTATGAGTTTGACTAATTAATTGGGCATAGTAATGAAACCCCAGGGGGGTTGCTAGGTCCCCTACTGGGCGCCTCCCCAGGTGGCGGATAGGGGGATGCTCGCTAGATATAGCGGGTACCGGGGAAATAAAATACCCGGGGTGGACCAAAACTAGATCACAGCGTCTGATCCATAGTGTGCGACTGATTGGATAACCCTGGTAAAGGGCAGCAGCTTTACCAAAACTAACCTAAGGCCGAAGACAAATGATGTTGGCTGGGCTTAGAATTAGATATTCACATGCAGAGCTGGAACAGCGGTATGGTTGGGAAACTGCGATGTGGAAGGCCTTGGAATGACCACCACATTATTCTTCCTAGTTAATCTATATGGCTATGGACGGCGGAAGAGTAAAGATTACTGATCATGGTTTTCGGATGCCAAGATCCGGCAGAGGAAGAAATAGTGGAAGAAATAGTGGGGCTTCCCAGGTCGTCATCCAGCAAAACCCCCACGCGACGACGACGACTACGACTACACCTATCAATATATACAAGACAGAAATAAAGATCGCTACTTGGAACGTTAACAGCATGTATGAACCTGGTAAAACACAAAATGTCGAACAGGAAATGAGTAGGATGAAGATAAACATTTTGGGAATTTCGGAATCTAGATGACCCAACATAGGAGAACGTGCAATCAGAAAAGGGAAGATCTACTACTCAGGAAGCAACGATAGGCAGCATAGACACGGAGTTGCAATAATGGCCGATAAAGAAACAAATAAATCAGTTATCGGTTTTACACCTGTTTCAGGAAAAATTATTTTGCTACAGCTACTAACCTGTCATGGAAAACTTAATATAATACAAATTTATGCACCCACGGCAGATAAACAAGACGATGAAATTGAAAACTTTTATGCTGAAATACAAAAGGTACTTAAAAGTACAACAACACGAGATATAACAATTGTCATGGGTGATATAAACGCCAAAATTGGGGAAGGGAAAGTTGAAACAATTGTTGGACCCTATGGACTTGGTACTCGCAATGAAAGAGGAGATCGTCTAGTCGAGTTTTGCCAAGAAAACAAATTCATAGTACTAAACACATTTTACAAACTGCCTAAACGACGGCTACACACATGGAAATCTCCTGCAGACAACGAAGACAATATTGTTCGAAATCAGATCGACTACATATTAATAAAGGAACGATACAGAAACGCAGTTAGATCTGTGAAAACATACCGGGAGCGGACGTATCTTCCGATCATAACCCCTAGTTGCCAAATTTCATCTCACCTTAAAGGTTAATATAAGGAATAACGAAAATAAACTTAATGTAGAACTCCTCAAGGCAACAGACCTACAACAAGTGCTAAAACAAAAGATCAACAATAATCTATCAAAATTAATACTGAACTTGAAGCAGGAAACAAAGTAGAACAACGATGGGTATCCTTCAAAGAATCAATCCTAAAACTAGCAAGAGCTACTGAAACAAGGTATAAAGGAAGAGTGGATAACAGACGAGATTTTGAACTTAATGGAACAAAGAAGAAGATACAAAAATCGAAATAAAACATGTACCAAAATCTACAGAGGAAATACGAAGCAAAATAAGAGCAGCAAAAGAACAGTATTACGCTGAAAATGTAAAGAAATAGAAAACCTTCAAATTAAGCATGACATGTTTAACCTACATAAAAAGTAAAGGAAATAACTGGTACAACACGTAAAAGAATGCCAACATACTATTAAACAAGGAGGAAATATAATAACAGAAAATGCTATGAAATTGTGTAGGTGGAAAGAATATATAGAAGAATTATTCAGAGATCAGAGAGAAAACCCGAACATACACACACCCAACCAAGATATAGGACCAGACATAACAAAAAGCGAAATAATACATGCAATGAAAACAATGAAAAATCGTAAAGCCCCAGGCCCAGATGAAATACCAAGTGAACTCCTACAACTAATTGACGAAGAGAATCTAGATATACTGGTAAATCTATTCAACATAATATATAAAACCGGAATTATACCTCAAGAAATGTTAATCTCAACGTTTGTATGTATACCAAAGAAAGCTAATGCCAAAGAATGCTGTGATTACCGCACTATAAGTCTTATGTCTCACACACTAAAAATTCTCTTAAAAATCATTCACTCTAGGATACACCGGAAACTAGAAGCAGATATCAGTGAAACACAGTTTGGTTTCCAAAATGGAGTGGGGACAAGAGAAGCATTATTTGCATTCAACGTGCTTATTCAGAGATGCTTGGATGTTAACCAAAGTGTATATCTATGCTTTATAGACTATAATAAAGCCTTTGATAGAGTTAGACACGACGCACTCATAGAAACTCTCAAAAATAAGAAATTAGATTATCAAGATATAAGACTAATATCAAACTTATATTACAGGCAGAAGGCTACAGTACGAATAGGAAACGAAACATCAGAGGACTCAGAGGACATAATGAAAAAAGCCCTGGAATCTGAAACTGCGGGAATAAAGGTAAATGGAAGACCAATAAACAACCTAAGATATATATATATATATATATATATATATATATATATATAGATGATACCGTAATTATTATTGAAAACTTAGAAGACCTAGAAAGGGTAATGAATAAAGTAATTGACTATAGTGAGGAATACGGCTTATCACTCAATATCAAAAGACGAAGTTTATGAAGATCAGTAAAACAATAACTAAAGACGCATTAACATTAAAAGATAGAAAGTCAGAAATCACTTTTTAGGAAGTCTAATTACAGAAAACAACGTGGACGTAAATAAGTCTTCTGTAGTAAGGATCTGTCTTACCATTAAAAATACGACTGCTCAGATGCTATGTGTTTAGTGTACTTTTGTATGGTATGGAAGCGTGGACGTTAAAAAGCCGCATAAACAAACTTGACTCCTTCGAGATGTGGACTTACCGGAGGATTTTAAGAGTATCGTGGACGGATAGAATGACAAATCTGGAGGTACTGAGAAGAATGGGAAAGGAGAAGGAAATTACAAATACAGTCAAAGAAAGAAAACTCCAATATCTGGGACATATCATGCGTGGAGAACGGTACAACATACTACGACTTATAATACAGGGCAAGATCATGGGAAAAAGAAGCGTTGGTAGAAGACGAATGTCATGGCTGCGCAATCTACGAGAATGGTTTGGCTGCAGCTCTGGTCAACTGTTTCGAGTAGCAATATCAAAAATTAGAATAGCCAATATGATTGCCAACCTCCGAAGCGGAGATGGCACTTGAAGAAGAAGAAGAAGTAATGAAATTGTGTCAGAAATAAGCCTCAGAATTTCTCAGAATACCACTTCTCAAAGTCAAATATTCTTATGAAATAAACCTTTTTTATTTAACTTTCCATGCTTGTTTATTAATAAATATACTCTGCAATATAACACTCACACTTTATGTTAAAACCAACTCTGCCACTAAAGCAGTCGTAATTGTTTCAACTTCCAAAACGAAGAGCAACATTAACAGAAAAACATTGGTGCTTTGGTCAGAATTTCTAGAGTTCACTCTTAAAGCGTTGCTGCACTTTTTATATGTAGCTATTGAAAGTTAATGGATTTTCTGTCAGGATTTAGGAGTTCTAATGGAATATTTGAATTCTACTTTACTAAGAATGGTGTTATTACTTCTAAACTTAGTTATAATTAAAGATTTTTTATTATAAAGCTTCCTATGAATCTAGATAAAAAATAATTTTTGACTAACAGAGATAAAATAATGCGTTTTGGACACATCGAGCACCCAATTCGTTATTTAACAGTTTATTTCTTCATCCTCATTAAAGCAGCAATTTATTATTTACTAGCAAATATTCTAAGAAGATTATTACTCCTACTTTTGTTGTTAATATTTTATACTATTTTTATAACAGTTATTTTATAATGTTTTAGTTGTAATAACAAGTACTTAGTGTCAAAAAGAATTTAAGATATTTCTATCTGATGCACCTGCTTTAGTTTCAAATAAAATGTCTCTTTAATTACTGAAAAAACATTATTTAACTTGCATCTGTCCTCCAGAGTGATAGCGTGCAGTCGCACACCCGCTGTTTAAATAAATATTTGCCGGCCAATTCGCTTAGTTAAATATTGCAGCAGAATATCAGCATTGTACATGTTTACTAGATCACTCGCGAAGCTAAATACCAGCCGAAAATATACATGTTAGTGCGACCAGCTCGGGGATGATATTTCAGCCAACAAAAGCTACATTATTAAAACCTTTCCCAAATACCAGCTACTCCGCTAGTCCATGCCCTCGTCTCAAGTAGCCCGCCCGCCAGTTTTCAGCTTTCGGTTTTTCAGGCTTCGACTTCTGAGCGATAAATCAGCGGGGCTAAGGCCCTCGGGCGAATGTTTTGCGCTTTGCACATATATCTCGCGCTTTGCCAATAAACCGCGAGTTAAAAAATCGACGGCGGCGTTGCCGGCTCTGCTTGCGTCTGCGTTCCCATTTCGATGATGCTTTGCACCGATAAAATTTGGTCGAGATATCTATATAGCTATTTTTCCGGGGTAATTGCGATTCATCTATTGAGAATACGTTTTATTGTCGTGCCTGATAAAAACGATAGCAAGGGCTGCATCAGCGCTTGCATGTATGTATAAGTACGTTTCGATGAATAGGCCTTCAAATTCCAAAAATAAAGCTTTGCATTAAAATTCGAAACGGAAAATTAGTGATAATCTATTGATATTCTGTTAAACTGAATGTATCGACAACGAAATTTTCATTATACGTCAAACACAATTTTATACCAGTTTTAATAAACATCTTATTACGCAGCAACAATTAAATTACGTTGAAAGATTAAAGCATTCAACTAAATAAGATGTATATAATATCTATCTATTATTATCATAAACTTAACAAAAGTCAAGACAGTAGTGTAATTGTAATGTAGTTGTGAAGTTGTAATGTATAGCGTAACGTAGTTTTTTTTTTATCTAAGATAAATAACAGAACAACACAAAAATAAGAACTTCTGCATCATTCGCTTTGTCAAGTTGGCTGCATTAATAATTTAATGGCATACGAATTTTTTTGCTCAAGATGGATTTGTATCACTTTTTCTATATTTTAACACGGTTATATCTGGGTATAGCATACGAAATATCTCTTTTGTGTCTGAAGCAAAATTGTAGATATTGAATAGAAGAAAAAAAAAGCGGAACAAACCTACCCCAAAAAAGGACATCCAGTACCTTAAAAATCGCAAAAATGCCCATTTTTCCCCATTTTTCACCTTTTTTGCCCAATAAGTGGATTACAAATCCACAAATATGCTGGTTTTTTTTCTTTATAAACTTTATTTTGCATGAAAATAAAAATTCCGATTCATATTACAGCTATTCTTACACCATCCTCGTTGAAGTTGACGCTTGTGGTTCTGATGATCTTGTTTTCTTCGTAGGTTGTTCATATTCATGTTCTGAGTCTGCATCATCATCCGAGTTAGACATAATATTCAAGGGCATGTTTTCTTCAGTGTGTCCACCAATTTCAGTGTCATCTTCATCTTCGGTGCTTTCATCTTCAAACTGCATAATTTTAGAACTCCACCAACAAACCTCCGCAAGCAATGCATCTAATTTTTTGCCTTTGAATCGCTTTTCCATTGGCATGGTCACCTGGTGGAACCTCTCTCCTTGTTCGTCCGATTCCTGAGGTAATTGTGCCAAAAAGGTTACAAGGTGGAAATGCATGAAATGTAATTTTAACGTCATGGATGCATTGATTTTTTCAAAATAATACAGCAACTTGTCCACTCGTGCCTGTATGTCATCTCGCTGTACACGGTTTTTTCCTAAAACGCCTTCAATGACTTATTTCAATGCCTCCCATGCACATAGGTGGTTATAATGGTTCGAAAGCATATTTGTGAAAGATTCGCTGTTCATTAATTTTCGTATATCCGGTCCATTCGGAGTACCTGTTTGAAATAAAAAGCATTTGCGAAAAAATTATTGGTAATGCGAATATATCGAAGTGAACAAATTTAGTTATGACAATATTTAAATACAGACAACGATACGTACCTTTGGAAAGATGGATTTCAAACAGTCATAGGTGTCCTCAATATCTTGACTACCACTTCAACGAATTTCCCAGCTATTCCTAATTTCATGTGGAGCGATGGCAACAAAATATCATCTACATCCTTTATCAAAGGTTCATTACGTAATTTTAATTGTTTCTCGAGCTCGGGAGTTCTTGCTTTCCAATCTTTACATTGATATTGATTCCCTGTGTATCGCGAATCCGAATTACAAAGAAAGCAGAAGTATTTTGGAGAACCGCCTTTTAATATAATGCCTTGTATTATGTTGACAACCTTTAGATCACAACAAATCTTCCATTTGTGTACATTGTATTCGATTTTCTCCAAAATTTCGCTCAATGTTTCATACGTTTCCTTCATAGTTGTGCTGAATCCCAATGGAATGGACGGTTTTTTGTTTGTTTTGTGCAACAGCACATACTTCAAACTTGAAACTGAACCGTCAATGAATAAACGGAAGTTGCCAGCGATATAATCCATTCCCATATTTTTCACTAAACCTGGGATATCATGGCAGTAAGTGAACGTATTGACTTCGTCAACGGAATAAAATTTCTGAAAATCAGCTTGGTGTTTTTGGTATGATGTTGCGCTGACATTTTGCTCTGTCAGTTTTTTACGCTTCAAAAATGATGTCAAAAATTCTGAATTTTTTTGTGATAGTCTCATCTTAGCCACAATGTAATCCATTTCTATTTGTGTTACCGGTTGTGGTGCATTATTTTCAATATCGGGTGTCCAATCTGCATCATTCACATTGGTCGGATTGGTAAAAACGGTTTCGGCTTGCAGGGACACAGTATCCAGACTCCGAGGTGGTTCGGTAACAGCAGCGCGTTGTACTGGAAGTGTCGCGGTAAAAGAGGGAATGTATACTTTTGTTTTCAATTTTTTTTTGTTCAATCCATAACCGGAATTTATGCATGCGTAACACCTGGATTCGTCATGTCCAGTTAGGTCTTGTACCCAAATTACTATCTTCATAAAAGAAAACTGTACACCTTTTCCTTTTATAAGGGTATTATAACTTTTGCACGCTGTGTTCGGCGTAAAATTTGCATCAATTAAATCAGTTTCATCAAAATAATGACAATATGCTGTTTTGAATTCCTCAGTAAACAAGTTTTTTCGATCCTGTTTGCCTATTTTTGGGACGATATGACCACAAATATAACAAAAATCATCCAATTTTGGGCACTTGTTATTTTCCATATTGAAATATTAAATGTTCTTCTGGTTTTAAAATGTAATTCACTCTAAACAAAAGGGTTGTTTATTCCAGAGCCATTAAATTATTAATGCAGCCAAATTGACAAAACGAATGATGTAGAAGTTCTTACTTTTGGGGCTACTTTCACGTGCAATTCTCAGAATTGAGTCCCAAATCAATGAGCTGAAGAATGTTGTACTGTGTAATAATAAAACCATTACTGTCAAACTCAGTACAACAGGATTTAATATTACTTTCTTCTGCTAGATTAAGGTTAAGGTTGCTGTTAAAGTTAGGTCAACCGGATTAACTTCAATTGTGTAAAATTAACAAACTCTGAACACTTTAATGACAAATATTCTTATAGCAGTAAACAACAACGCACAAGTATGATGGCTGTTAAATACAACTAAATATAAATAATAAATTGGAAAAAACCATTATTGCTACACTAAGCTAAAATAGTGCGTAATAATAATTTCTGAAATAAAAAAAAAGCGCACGAACCAAGTCTGGACAATTTTAAACCCGGCTGCTAAACTGTTAATAGTTTTCTAATCATACACTCATTTTAGATAAACAAAGATTTAACACTAAATTTCTGCTTTATATAACGATCCATTTACAGCATTCTCCAATATTAAACCAGACAAATTAAAAAGACAAAAGTTAGAAATTTTAAACCACATAAGCGAAGTGTTTACAATTATTTTGCAAATATATAGCATTATCATAGCTACGACGCACGTTAAACACAGCAGAAATAAACTATATTATTAGGTTTTCTATTTCAAAGAGATATTCAAATCACCATACACCAGGTGTCCTGATCATATTTATTGATAGAAAATCCAATTGAGTTCTTTCAACACCAAACAAAAATTCTGATATATGGTGGGATCAGCTTGGTGTCGTGTATTATGAAGTGCTCAAACCGAACGAAATCATTACTGGGGCTCTCTACCAAACACAATTGACGAGATTGAGCCGAGAACTCAAGGAAAAACGCGCCCACTACTACTCCAGACACGACAAAATTATTCTCCTGCATGATAATGCTCGTCCACATGTTGCGGCGCCGGTCAAAACCTACTTGGAAACACTCAATTGGAAATCCTACCCCATCCGTCGTATTTACCAGACATTGACCTTTATCAATTATCACATGTTCCGGTCGATGTCAGATGGCCTGTCTGAGCAGCACTTCACATCATATGAAGATACCAAAAATTGGGTCGATTCGTGGATAGTTTCAAAAGATGAAGCGTTCTTCCGACGCGGTATCCGTATGCTACCAGAAAGATGGGAAAAAGTAGTGGCTGGCGATTGACAATGCTTTGAATAAAACATAAGGTTCCGTTCTTTCGCAATAAATGCCCAATTTTTGATAAAAAACGGCGGAGACTCATTCGTACTCCCTTTAGTATTTTTTAGTTTTTCCACATGTCTTCTGTTTTATCTGCATTCTTTTCACTTATTACTACTGTTTGAAATTTATTTTTAGTTGTCTTGTTATTTTTAGCAAATTTACTTCTGTCTATATTTATTGTTGTATTTTATGTTTTGATAACTTTTTTAAACCGCACTCTCATCTTTCCCAAAAGTAGGTTACGATTTGTAAGCACGTTTGCTCCAGGTTAGATTCTTACTGACAGTATAGTTTTTAAATCTGCTGTTAATACAAATGAAGTCTATTTGATTTCCAACGATTTTTTGTGGTGAATTTGCAGGTGATATCCACGTGTACGAGCGCCGTTTAGGTAGCTTGAAGAAGGTATTTCTGATTGTCAAGTCATTTTCTAGACAGAATGCAGCTAACCTGTCGCCTCTATAAGTTCTTACGCCTAGTTCGTGATCTCCAATAATATCTTCCTGCCTCCCTTCTTCAGTTTTTGCATTGAAGTCTCCAATGACGACAGTGACTTCATGTTTTTTAATAAATGTTAGTACATGATTTAAGTCGTTGTAGAACTGTTCTACCTGTTCTTCTTCATAGTCTCCGGTTGGCGCGTAGACTTGTATTATGTTTATGTTTATGGTAGCTTGAAGTTGTATCATTATTATTCTTATTGTTTTTTAGTCGCTCTAACTATATCTTCTGCAAGGATCATTGCAACCATATTTCTGTGGTAAGAGTTGTCCCAAATAGAATATTATGTGTTTGTCTATTATGATTTTTTCATTGTTAGGCCAATGCATCTCACTTATTCCAGGTATGTCGATATGCAATCGTTTCACTTCTCGTATGGTGTTGTGATTTTTTCCGGGATCATACATGCTATTCACATTACACGTTCCGATATTCTGTACTTCTTTAGATCTGTATTTGATTTTAGCTAACCGGGACATTCTTTGCACCCCTGTCCCATTTAAGGAGCGCCCGTACTCAAAGCCGTTGTATTCATCAAACAATATTGAATTTTCCGGGGAATTTTTTTTAACTAGGTGACTTCTCGTTGCCTTCATAGACGGTAAGAATGTCTGTAGGACTTATGAGTAAAAAAGGGTGATAGGATTAAGGGTTTAGACGTGACTCCTCTCGGTATTAAGATTGAGAGAGAACCACGGCTCGCGTGGGCAGTGTCACATCCTTGAGGTAGACCTATATTAACCGGGTTTATTAAGAGTACCTACCCGCTACCCCAATGTATGTATATGTATGTGTATGTGTATATGTATGTGTGTATATATATATATATATATATATATATATATATATATATATATATATATATGTATATACTGTTCAGATAGGTTTCCGCGGTTAACTATGTTTAAACAACTTAGTTCACGGGATAAACCGCGTTTATTTTGGGAAAATTTTCGACATTTTGGCATCGGCTTTGATGGCATTTTCAAGAGGTTACCTCTTCACTCGGGGTCTCAATCTGCCTACTCCAAAAGGAGAGCTGAGTCTTTGAATAAGACTAACCTTTCGTGTGACCTGCTTGATCTTTTATAGAGCTGGAAGTGAAAGTTTGTTTGGCGGGAGATGCATTGGGTTGGGGAAAGTTTGTAGGATTATTGCGTAATTGGCGGTGTGGGGTAATAAGGGATTTCCATAAGACGGGTAAACGTTGGCTGTCATCTCTTGTGTTGAGGCACTGTGAGCGTTTTTCTATGTCAATTGCCTCACGTATTATTCTGCTGATAAAATGAGAAATGGGTGCAATGGTTTTAGCCCCAGAGAAATTAATTTTGTGGCGTGTTTCTTTGTTGTGTTTGGCAAATGCCGAACCATTATCGCCTTTACGTGCGGCCAGAGAATGCTCGTATATTCGGCTAGATATTTGCCGATTTGTTGACCTACGTAGGTCCTTTGGCAGTCTCCACAAGGTATTTCATACACTCCTTGGGATTCATTGGGGCAGTGATCCTTAGCTGAGCGAATAAACCCAGATATTTGGTTATTGGTCGTAAAGACCGTGTGGATATTTTGCCGCATTAGTATGCGGCTTATTCTATCGGTGATGCCTCTGATGTAAGGTGGGAATGCTTTTTGTTGGTCAGGAGGATTTTGGTATTAATAGTTATTGTTTTTATTTATATTTTTGATTATATTAGTTAAGGATTTGTTGGAATATCCATTTTGCAGGAGAGTGGTGGTAATGGATTTAATTTCTGTTTGGCGATTTTTCGTATCGGAAAGTCTCATGGATCTGGTTATAAGGGATTTTGCAACCGAATGGATTTGGGCAGGGTGGTGATTGGATTTGGCATTTAGGCAGCGGTTAGTGTGAGTGGGTTTTCTGTAGACAGTGTAATAACAGCTGTCATTAGAAGAATTTCTTGTTATGAGAGTATCTAGGAAGGGAAGGGATTTGTTATGTTCAGTTTCCATGGTAAATTTGATATTGGTGTGGATTTGGTTGAGGTGGGAAAATAATTTTGGAAGGGTATCATGTCCATGAGGCCAGATAACAAAAGTGTATATATATATATATATATATATATATATATATATATATATATATACACTTTCAACCTTAACAAATGTTAAATAATCTTATAATAAAATTTGATCAATAGCACAAAGTCGAATATATTATCTACCATCATTTTAAAATGCATTTTTACGCCTTTACCCACTTCAACATTTAATTAAAATGCTGCAGTTCGGGACATATCGCCTGCTATAAAACATCGAATTATTTAATGGTAAAACAGCAAACAATATTCATGACTGACAAGTACTTAAATAAGAAAGAATATAATTAAATTAACTTCAAAAATAACTGCAAACTGATAACTAACAAATGTGCAAAACAGATAAGATATATGAGGATAAAATCATCCAAGTTCATCTAATAATACTCAAATTCTCAAACTTCCTAAACCATCACAGAGCCACACATAGGACGTTACAACTTCCAATATAATGGTTGATAACTTAGCCAAAGTAGCAAAAGAAGAAGAATAGGGTAGTAAGATTTTGGTTAACAACGCTATAAAAATAAAACTCCCAAATACTTTCAAAAAACTGATAAAACGCCTACAAAAAGAAAAAGTAAGTCTGTAAATTTAAATTACACAAAGTGCTCTCGAAAGTATATTAGACTAGACCCTATAATTGTGTAAAATGTGGTGAAGGTTACAACTGAAAAATATGCGTTAAATTCAAGAACACCTTAGCACAATATGCCTTAAGTGGAGGCGATCACTCAGTCAAATACATAGACTACTTTATGTACAAAAATATAATGAACATCAGGAACAAATATTTCAAAATTAAAACCAACTCTGCGCAGAACTAAAATAATCTGCTAAAACATATTCAAGTATAGTATGTCTACAAACTCATTTTAAGATTGACAATAATTTACAAAAAAAAACTTAAAACTTCTCGCTGAATTTGAAACTATTTTCGCCAAATTGATAAATCAAAATCAAATGTTCTTAAGCTTACTATCATCTGCACTTAATAAAATAATGAACACATTTTAGAAAACAAACCGTACTTTTTATACCTAATCATGCCATCTACATGGTAGTTCAGTTGTTACCATTAAAAATTCATATATCTCACCATAAAGTGGCCAAGTTCCAAACCGAGTAAACTCAAGCTGCAAATATGATAATACCCTGTCGTTGTCATTTGTAATTCTAGCAGTATACAATCCACGAAAACACCGAATTTCTTCTAACCATTACCATATGTTTTTTCAGGTCATTAGGTTTTAAATTTATTTTTGTAGGTGAGTTAAACTTTAAACACACATATTGAGGTTTAAAACTCACGACGACAAAAATCAGAACTAGCCTAAAAATTATGATTGATAATAATTACGATTTCCTCTCTACAGACGAACCAACGTATTCACCAACAATTCAAGGTCTACTGAACTTCTACTTAACGCATGTTACCAACTGTACTAAAGTCAAGTCAAATCATAATGTATCATCTGACCATTCACCAATCTTAAAGACATTACGCAGCCATATAATTAAGAAAGCCGAATAAGATGCAATCCAAAACTTTATTATAAAAAACAAATAAAACAAATAACAGGCCTTAATAAAGCAGTTCAATGTCTAACCAATCTTAACCAAAAGTTCAACAAAAAGTAATAATATTTCACCATACACAAATAAACTAGTGGCTGAGCTCTTGCAAAATTAAAACTATTACTAAATGCAGCAAAATCTCATATAATAGATTAATTCAAAAACTTAAAGCACCTTTCCAGAACTCAAAAATTATACTTTTAAAAGCTGCTGCATTACCAACCGGGATATCAACTGAAAAACACATTGAATAAAGAAAAAACTGATAAATTAGCCATATATTTATCAAATGTTTTTAAACCTTTCGATCCATCACCAAATAACGAATCAAGAATCTGAAGTATTTGAAAATGTGGTGTAACAGATGGCCCTCCCTATAGTCTTTTTCTCCGACAAAAATAAAACTCTAAATCAACAAATTAGAACAGTTTAAAGTTATAATAATAATATTGAGCAAAATATCAATATGCTACCTAACATACTAATCACTGCCTACTACTCCATCCCTTGGAACCATGTTTACATTCTGGTAGTAATAAAACTTGTTAAACCACCTAAATAGGCCAACTAACTTGATTCCCATATTAAGCGTTCGAAAAGTTGCCATTAAAAATAATTTGAGAAAACATAGGACTTTCGACAGTAATACCGCGATCTTTTCAGATTTCGCATAAATCATTCAAATATTCATCAAACAGAATTGCCAATAATATCGCTAAAAACTTAAAAAAGAATAAATACCGCACTGCAGCATTCCTCGATGTATTACAAATATCTGATAAAGGACCACTGTAAAAGCTAAAACAACTACTCCCAAACAAATATCATTTAATTCCTATAATTCAAATCCTACCTGTCTATTTAATGAAACACCTAAATGGACTTTTCAAGTCACGTTTGGCAGTATATTGGTGAAAATTAATATCAACAAAACCAACTACATCAAAGTTATATGCACCGTGAAAACCACAATTTGCCCCCTACAGTTCTCCCATCTTTGTAAAGAATCAAATAAAGTTACTTAGAACTTTAGCTAAATCAGCTATTAAAATAAAAAAAACCGTACAATCAGACAGCAATTAAATAAAAAACAGGAAATCTATTATTTAGCTCTGAGACGCATCCAGAATCAGATGATTATGTGGTTTGCAACATTCTCACGGTGTGATCTGCACCTTAAAATTATGTTTTAACAATCGTTGAATAATAAAGTTTAGCAAAAAATTTTTTTTAATACACAAAATTATTAATGGCAAAAACAAAACCATAATAATTATAAAATTAATCTAACACTAAGCCTACGTTAAAAGTAATCTGGCATTGGAGCAATGTAAATTTACTATTATCACAATCAGAAACAATGCACTTTTCTTAATATTGTAGTTGGACCGTATAAATGTTTACACAATTTAACAAATACTTTTATGTAATTTACGCAGAGGTAAAATGTACCAATCTAATTACTTATCTTTACGTATGCTTTCCTTCCGTGCCACTGGTACATTACAAGTCAAAACAACGTGTATGCATTATGTAACGAAAACATTCAAATTTTGAATACTACATAAAATTTCGTGTACAGATTATACGGCTAAAAGTATCCGGATACTCCTCTGGAGAAGTCAGTCTAACTTACGCGAACTGAAACGTCAGAGAACGAGATAAAAGTGTCGGCAGTACTATGTTTAAGTCATACATGTGCCTTAAACAGACAGTGAGTAATTCAGCAGAGTTGAGTGATTTTGATCGTGACGTAATTATGGATGACCTTGTTGCAACAAATCGGTTCGTGAATATCGATCTTGTCACAGCTACTTAAATCAACTGTAAATGATGTCGCTGTTAAATGGAAACTTCTCGGATATGAAACAATCGCGATACGAAGTAATAGGTTGCATAAACTTAATGATAGTTGCCATCAAATACCGAAAAGGGAAGTGGTCAAAAATCGGATGTCCTCTGTGGCAAAAGTTACTCGTGATTTTTAAAGTGCGTCTAAAGTTGTTACTAGTACCAGCATTGCTTGTCAGTAGTTGAAAATATGGGTTTCACAGTCATTCGGCCGCTCACTATCTCAACATAAGCACGGTCAACGCCAAACGTTGCTTGCAGTGATGCAAATCTCTCAGCCATTGGACAATAAACAAATAGAAATAAGTTCTGTAAAGAAAGAATCAAAATAACCTTTCTTATTAGAGTGTATTGTGCCAACAATCAAGTTTAGTGGCGGAGGATCATGATCTGGTTTTGTTTTTTATAGTTTCGCTCAGATTCCTTGGTTTTCGTGGGCGCAGAGATAAACTCTGAGATGTATCTTAATATTTTTGACAACTCTTTCAACACTCTAGCAACGGTTCGAGCCAGGACCTTTCCTGTAACAATAGGATAACTGTCCTGTCCACACAGTGAAGATTATTCTGCCGTAGTTTAAAGAGATGAGCGTTGAAAAACTGAATTGAAAGAATGGAAAGAATTGGAACATAGATCATGCGTCAGAACAAATAGCCCATCTTCAGTGGCTGGACTCACTGTAACTCTTATGTAAGAATAGAAGGCTATTTATACGGACATACATCAAAAGCTGATGGAAAGTTTTTCCAGTCATCTCATTAATACATACTACATGAGTCTTTGATTATACAACAATAGGTGTTCGGATACATTTGATCATGTAGTGTAATATAATTCTGAACAATTAAATATACAATAATAAAAGTTTGAAAAACTAAATTCAATACAATACAATTATAATTAAGTAGCTTTTCTTCTAAACAAGATACCATTTATTTTAGTTCAACTGTGCTTGCAGTTTTGAATGTAGAAAACACCTACAGTTACGATTTGCCTAGTTTAATTGTTAAAAGGACAAACTCAATATATTTTGACAATAAATAAAGAAATTTTATATTACATATTTAGGAAAAGTGCATATTTTGAATGTAATAAGTATTTTATTAACATGAAGTTGTTGCTTTATATGCTTGGACTAGCCGGCTCGGGTGGCCTTCGGCTTCCATTCCCCGTCTAGCCCTGCAGGGATGCGTTTTTATTTACGAAAGTACACCTCCTAATAACATAAAGCCGCAATTAATAAATTTCCTAAAACCCGGGTTCTTTAATTTTAACTATAGATTATTCCTGCAAAATATCTTTAATAAGTGTATAGATGGATAACATCCCTCTGTTTAGAGAAATTAAATAATTATAGGAGTCAAGAGATGCCATCTATTTTTTTTTAATGAATAGCGGCAAAAATGTAGCGGCCGAAACCGGAAACTTTGCGGCCACTTCCGGTCAAACCGGTCTCGATATTTTCCGATAAGGCGGATTTTTGGCGTCTGGACTTGGCTTATAGTCCTTAGTTGAATGCTGAAAAGGTTGTCTCTATCACAGATAAAAAATTATAAGGCGTGAGAAGTGTCGGAAATGACAGAAATAGAAATTTAACTTTTGACCCTCAATTTAGCCTTTGTGGGATCTAATCAAAATTTCCCGAAACACGGGTCCTTTCAATTTGGCCGAAAATTATTCCTGCCAAGTTTCACGTTTCTAACTCAAACCGTTTTCGAAAAAGCCTAAAACATTGAACCTCAATTAGACCCCTTGAAGAGCTAATTTCAAAAAATACTTTTTTAGTACGTCCCTACGTCATACAGAGAATAAAGCCCTAAAGCTTCCAGGTTCTAGGTTCGACGGTTTAGGCTGGGCGTTGATGAATCAGTTAGTCAGTCAATCAGTCAGTGAGTGAGGGCTTTCTCTTTTATACGTATAGATACTAAAGCCACTGACAAACAAAAGTAATGTACAAGGTTTGTATAAAAAATATCGGTAACAACGTTGGAGCACGCTGGCACCGCGCATGTTTGGTGGTGAGGGATGTGACCTTCAAGACGCGCCAAGCGCCAGTCGCCTGCGAGCATTCGTTCAGGCTAGATCGTGTTTTTAGTGAATTCCTGTCGAGTGACTCTGTGCAAGCGCAAAATGCAGCGAACAAGTGAACAATGGTACGCCATCAATTTTGTGTTGGACTGGGAAAAACGGGTACGGAAACGTTGGGCATAATTCGCCAAGTGTTCAAGGATACAAACATGTCACAAACTGCAGTTTTTAAGTGGCACAAGCACTTCAAAGATGGCCGAGAGAGTACGGAGGACAAGCCCCGCGCTGGACAGCCATAGACCTCAAGAACCGACAATAACGTGTGCGTAAAGTGCTGAATTCAGACCGTCCGTTAAGTGTACGTATGGTCTCAGATAAAATTGACATTGATAAGATGATAGTGCACAACATTATCACTGAAAATTTTACGATGCGAAAGATCTGTGCTAAACTCGTCCCGAAGGTCTTGACGGACGACCAAAAACAGATGCGTGTATCTGCTTACAAAGACCTTCTGCAACGCGTTGAATAATACTCCGGCTCTTTGGACAACATAAATACGGGAGACGAAACTTGGATATTTCCAAACTGGAACATTCCAAATGACACACTGCGGCATCACTTCGTCCAAAAAAGGCTCGAATGAGCAAATCCAGAGCGAAGTCATGCTCATCGTTTTCTTCGACGCCACTACGAATTTGTACCTGAAGGGCAGACATCGTCGGAAATTGTAAATTGCATCACGACAATTCGCCCAGCTATACCTGCTCCAAGGTCACCAACTATCCTTATAGTCCCGACTTGGCACTAGCAGACTATTTCCTATTCCCAATAGTAAAATCGTCCCACAAAGGACACCACCAAAGAAGATTGCACGCGTACTCTTAAGAACGTTTCGAAATTCGCTTACCAGAGATCTTTCGAGTCGTGGACAAGCCGCTGGCAAAAGTGTGTCGACGCTCAAGGGATGCACTTTGAAGACTTTTGAGGTCTTGTAGCAAAATCTCGAATAAATCAATTTTTCCGAAACTTTCATCGATACTTTTTATACAAACCCTGTATAGTTTCCATAAATATAAAAATTTCAAAGTGATAATGGCCATTCTATCAAGAAGGCACATTTATTTACAAATAGCAGATACTGCTCTAATATAGATAATACCTATTTCAACATAAAAAAAGAAGAAGAAAATTAAATACCTATACTAGCAATACCTAACAATTACATGGATATTATTGGACTAGTTATTGTCATCAATGCGCTAATATATTTAGTCTGCTCTTTCTCCCAGCAATTTTCAAATTTCAGTAAGCTCCATTTTTTCCGCATCTTTAAGGCATGTCTCTTAATTTTCAGTAAATGTCAAGTTCGGCTTTATATCTCAGTACATTCAGTTACTGTACTAATTTAGTATAACAATTATTCATTGAGTTTCAGTCGGCACTTTGACTATTTAGAAAAAGCACATTCCTACCTCCCACTTAGCGTAATACAATTGTGTATAAATTTGAACTCAAAACTTCAAATTATAACCAGAACTGTTAAATGCATACATTTATTGTAATAACTATTACTAAATAATAAATACTTGAAATGGGTTAAATAAGAGCTCGAGTATTGTATTTATTACTATTAAAGCGACAAAGTGCATTAAAATTGCATATTAAATTTGCTACTCAAATACAATGATCTAAAACAGATGCCGTAACAACTCATTGTTAAATTTATTATTTTTTAAACAAAAAAAAACTTTAAAAAGTGTTTTAGATTACAAGTACTTATTTATATTGACAATAAATCTTCCAGTCCATGTGTGTAGGCAGAGAATATTAAACAACATGGTTTTGCTACCCCAAATGTAAAAGAATATACAGGAAAAACCAAATTTGCGATTAAACCGGAAACAGAACTAAAATTAATTATAGTGATATTAAAACACTTCATCCTCCATCTTACTATTTTTATAAATACATATGAATATGTATAAATATACAACACAAAAATAATCGAGCATATATATGCTACTCATGTGATGGAATTATTAGAACACAATAGAATTATGCACATTTAATTATTTAAACCTTTAAACCATAAAATATCGGTTTACTTATTTACAGAGTCTACCAAAAATTTAAAACAAATGTAAAATTTTTATTAAAATATAACTGATAATTCAAATACTTTCCTAAAATAATAAGTCTATTATGAGAATTAATGTACAAGATTTGTCAAGTGTTTTCCTTTTCTCATATTCTAATTACCAAGGCAAACCTAAAATATCACTATTAAACAGTACCTAATTTCATTACAAAATAAATATATCTCAATTTCGATAATCTCTTTCAATTGATCGACAATCTCGAATTAGTTTTGTACATTTTATCTTTAGTTAACGCCACAGGAAAGAAACCATAAGATCAAATAAACAACTTAACCAACCTTTGCTCTTACCTCCAATCCTTTTTCTCTTGGAACACACGAAAAATAATATTCAGGCACAAGATGTATGGTAGCCATCTTACTAAAACCAAGAGAAACTTACACCTTTTCTATATCTAGCTTTAGAAATGAATTTTTCCAGAACTTCTTTGTGAAAAACTTAACTACCGACAGTACTTGCAAAAAATACTAGACCTAAAATTTTATTATAAAAGATTGCCATTATACACTAAATTTCTGAGATTGGAGTTAGGTGCAACAAACATATGGGAGTTTTTGGTATTCTGAGTGTTTAGAGATAGCGAACGTATGAGAGCCTTAACCTCTCAGTTCGCAGGCCGTGCTCCACGCGGGGCGTAGGGCCTTACCATTATTATTATTAAGTGTTAAAGTAATTTAATACAAAATAAATTTCAATAAAATGTATTTTATTGGTATTGATTTTCTTATCTCTGAGCTTCTCAAATTAAAATTTTTGAACGAAAATTCTTTGAATTAAAAACTGTTGGATCCAAATTTTATAAAGAAATAAATCTAATTTGTTGTACAGAATTCTTCTAATACTTAAATCTGGCATTCCAGTACAGCGTTTGCATGAAATTGTGGCCTCCAACGGCAGGCGTTACTGACCGTCTCAGTATTCTTCAAGATGATCAGTTATTTATCTAACAGTCTAACACTTCTAGTCCTTTCAAATTTTTTTGCCAAACTAGTAAAAATTAATAAAAAATCAATTTTAGAAATGTCATGTTGAATTTGTGGTGCTGGCCTTCTAATTATGTCGCCACAGAGTTTTATATATGATTGGTCTCAGAATCCTCTGTTTACGCCAATGAATAAACGCCCGTTTGTATACCAAACCTTAATAATAGCGATCTTCAGTGAATTACGTGGTCTTCGCCATGATCATTAATATCAATAATAATTATATCAAAAAAACTATCAGCTCTTGTGCTCTTCAGTTAAATAAACAAATTTTTTCACTAAAACCTAGATGCACATAAGCAATTCTTCATATCTTCTCTTCTTCTTTAACCCTCATTGCGCGCAGCATTGGGCATAGGTCTCCCTCAAATTCTTCCATGTAGCGCGATTCTGTGCGACTCTCATCCATGGCAGTTCTGCTACTCTCTTAATGTCGTCTTGCCATCTCATTATTGGCCTGCCACGCTGTCTCTTGCCTGTCCATGGTCTCCATTGGAGGATTTTAACGTTCCACCTATTGTCTTTGATCCTGCATATTCCCATTTCAATTTCGTCACTCTTTTCACTACATCCGCGACCCCAGTTCTATCTCTTATCCATTTATTTCTTTTTTTGTCTCGTATTGTAATTCCAATCATTGCTCTCTCCATTGCTCAGCTGAGTGACTTCAGATTTGTTTTACTTGTTTCGTTAATGTCCATGTTTGAGCGCCGTATGTCATTATGGGAAGTATACATTGGTCATATACCTTAGTTCGCAAGCGTTGGGGTATTTTGTTGTTTTTAAAATATAAGCTAGCTTTCCAAAACTGCCCACGCCAGACGTCTTCTTCTATCTATCTCGTGTTCTCTGTTTTCCTTCCTTAATGTTACAGTTTGTCCTAGATATATATACTCGTTGACATTTTCTAGGATAGTTCCATTTATGTTTATTTGTGGGTTCTCAAGGCACATTGTCTTCGTCTTATTCAAATTTACTTTTAGACCTATTTTCTTTGACGTTTTTTCTAATTCTTTTATCATAATTTGTAGGTCGTCTTTGTTGTCTGCAAATAGAACTACGTCGTCGGCAAATCTTAAATGATTCATTTTTCCCATTTACATTAATACCCTATTTGACCAGTCCAGATTTTTAAATATTCCTTCAAGTGCCAAATTAAATAATTTTGGAGACATTGTGTCTCCTTGTCTAATACCTCTATCAATTGAGAATTTATTACTATATGCATGTAATTTAATTGTTGCTGTAGCGTGTTTGTATATATTACTTATCAGTGCTGTATATCGGGAATCTATTCTAGCACAATTAAGTTCCTTCATTATTGCCCAGTGTTCAACGCAGTCAAACGCCTTCTCATAATCAATAAAAGCCATGAACAAAGGCAGGTTATATTCGATGGATTTCTCGATTAGAATTTTAACAGTAAGTAAATGGTCACAGGTACCATATCCCTTTCTGAAAGCTGCTTGCTCTACTGTCTGATAATCATCTAATTTTTGTGATAATCTGTTAGTCAAGATCTTTGTTAACAATTTATACATTTGAGAAAGTAGCTGATAGGGCGGTAATTTTGTAAGTAATGCGTCCCTTTTAAACAAATTACTATCACGGCGTTATCCCAGTTATCTGGTATTCTCTTGTTAGGCACATGTTAAATAGGATTTGTATAGATTACATGCTTCTTTGATCATTTCTATTATTATATTATCATCTCCCGGCGCTTTATTGTTTTTCATCGTCTGCAGGGCATGCAAAATTTCGTCTTCACTGATCTCCGGCATATCCTCAGATCCTACATTTACTATTTTAGAATTCTCTTTTGGCCCTCAGGTTGTTTAATGTGCGACCCATATAGTGTTTTATAGTATTTCTCCGTAGTTTTAGGATCTCGTCTGTGTTTCTTATTTCTGTTCCGGCGGAGTCTTCCACTACAATGATTTCTCGTTTCCCATATCTTATTTTCAGGCACTTCATGCTTTTGTTGTCCTCTATTACTTGCTCTATTTGTTCTTCATAGAATTTTTATAAATCTTTTCTTATCATACGCCTCGCTTCTTTTCTCACTTCTCGATATTCATCAGTTGAATATTTTCCTTCTTTATATAACTCTCTTCTTTCTTCTATTTTTTGTTTTGTTTGTTGAGTAATTTTATTTATCTTTTGGCATGTCGTCTTTGTGATTTTTTCCGACGCTTCTGTTAATGCTAGTGTCAGATCACGAGATATTTGGTTTAGATTGTTGTCATTATATTCCTTTATTAGCAATGATTGTCGTATGTACTTTTGATAGGTTTCCCTGTTTTGTTTGAGTGTCTGGGCATTTATCGTTCTTTTATATCTATATTTATATCTGTTAAACTTTTGAACAGTAACCTTTGCCCTTACGAGCCGATGGTCGCTTCCTGTGTTAAATGAATTTAAGACTGCGACATCGTTTATGCTTAACTTTTTGGATGAGAGTATATAGTCAATTTCATTCTTGGTCTGCCCATTTGGGCTTATCCACGTCCACTTGCGCTGGGCTTTTTTACTGAACAAGGTGTTCATGGCGTACAATTTTTGATCTGCCAAGAAAGCTGCTAGCATATTTCCTCTTGGGTTTCTTTCGCCCAATCTATATTTTCCGATGTATTCTTCCTCCTCTTTTATATGTTCTATAATCGCATTGAAGTCGCCCATGACTATATCAAGATTAGACATTCCTCTTTCCTCGCATTTATAATGTCCTCGTATAATATTTCAACATCCTCGTCAGTATATGCCGAAGTATACTTTTGGTAAATCCTGTACATCAAATATTTAAGCTGCTAAAAAATCATATATAATAAAAGCAATTGTCTTGTCCATTAAATTAACATAGAGTAATAATAAATTGTAAATTGTGGTGCAAAGCAAAAAAATAGTTATGGTAGAGGCACCAAAACAAATTTGTTATTACCTTCTAATTCCTCAAAGACATGTTTTTAAAATATTTAAACCAGAGTTAATTAATCTCCAACTACTGAGAATATATATGCGATAAATTTTACAACACCGTAAAACATTTTTAGGGCTCACTGCTTACACGGGCCCGTTTACCCCTAGTAAATTAAAATAAAGCACTCACCTGACTTGGTATCTACGCAAAATCGATGGGCAGGAATCAGAATTGCCTTTTTCATGCTCTACTGATGCATAACGCCTACTTTTCGGTGCTAGTAGTGATTTGATCCGAATAAGATTCAATTACAAGTGTAGTCAACGGAGAAATGCAAACACACACTCAATTTGGCCTTAGCATTTTATCAAATGTGCATTGCATTCAAACACCTCTAACTTACTTACCATGATTTTTATACGATTTCAAATATCCTGTTGTTTGATTTTATTCCTTTTATATATCAAAGACAACTGAAATAACGCCCAATAATTAGTACAGTACTTATTGTTATCAAGAAAATTGCTATTTTGTGATTGTATATTTATTATATTTTACGACTACTAAAATAATTAATTTAAATATACAAAAAATTAGTGATTCGTTTAGACTTTATAAGATAAACACGTCCAATATCTAAAAAAATTTAACTTGAATCTACGTATAAATAATTTCAAACACAAGAAAATATACAATAAAAGTGGTTCTACTTACCTTTCAATTGGTGTAATTGAAGTTTTATAGATAGAATTTTAAATTAATCACCTTAGAAATCACAATTATACCTGCAAGAGGTAATATTTTTTTAATTAAAACGTTAAAGTGTGATTTTGCGTTCTAAAGAACATTAATAATGTTTGAGTAGTATAAAATACTATTATCCAGTTTCTTTATTTGTAATTTGCAGTATTATACAAAATAAATAATTTTAACACTTGTAGTTGAACAAATTGCAATGTCGGAATCATTATTATATACAAACTTAATAGTTAATTATTAAAAAGTCCCTCTGTAAACTATAAGGATAGCACATAAAATACCCTGGCCGCCGGTTCCCTCTGGAAAAAACAAGAGGCAAAGACAAATTTGACGTAGAATCCGAATCCACAATCAAAATTTCAAGAAAATTAGTGCAAGTGGCCTAAAAAATAGCCCCTTTATATATTATTAGGCTTGACAGATGTCAGAAATGACAAAAAAACTGACCGAACGAACCAACGCACAAAACGCGCTTTCCCGAATTGCCCAATGGGTCGAGTTGGTAACGGGTTTTCTTCGAGATGCAAAGTTTATGGGTTCAATCTCTTTGGTGGTTGCCGTTTTTTTGCAGTCTTTTGCAACATTGGCTACATTTAAATAGGGGAGAAGGTAGAGCTCGCACTTCATACAAGCGCGAAGCGCCTCAAGGCACACCGCTCGAAAGCTTTACCATCTCATGCATCGAATTATACTTCAACAAGGCCACGAAGCGGACTTTACGTTATAATTAGTTATTAAATTAATTTAAAAAAAACAAAGCCTCAAATCGGCCTTGCCGCTTATAACTAAAGTATTATTGCTAAAATTTTAAAGGTACAAAAGACATCAAAAATTATCAAAAGTTAAGACTAAAAAACAAATTCAAACGTCATTTTTAAATTTATGAGAAACGCATGCAACGCACAGAACTGCAATAAAAATACCACGATATAATATATACTTCGCCAATTACCCGGATAGGATGTATTATCCTATCAAACTGAAAAAATCCAAAGTGCAAGCATACAAATACGAGCTCTTCCCTACCCGCTAACAATTGCGGCAGTGTATAGCCCGCCCAGGCATGCCATATAAACAGAAGAGTACCAAAAATACTTACGGTCCCTAGGAAACATTCATAGCAGGAGGAGACTGGAACACGAAACATACAGCCTGGGGTTCAAAACTACCTATCAACTGGTAAACCTACCCATTGGCCTAGTGACTTAAGGAAAAGACCAGACTTAATTGATTTTGCAATCACCAGTGGCTTAGCTAACACATATATAAAAGCAGAATCCAACCATGACCTATCCGGAAATCATTCCCCAGTTGTTATCGCCATAAACACAACAATAATCACGAAAAAACCTATAAAACTATTTACTAAAAACACGGATTGGGACCATTTTCGAAACCATCTGGAAAAAAATATTAGTCTTACTGTTAGAATCAAAGAACCTCAGACCTGGATGAAGCAACTCAATATCTAACTACTAGAATACAAGATGCTGCGTGGCAAGCTACTCCAATACCTTTAAGTAACTCGTCTGAAATAGCCATTATTCCCCTACATAAACGAGATCTTATCATCGAGAAACGAAAAACTAGAAAAATTTTGACAGACAACAAAAAGCACATAAGACAAAACCTTTTGTAACAGACTTACTCACCTTACTCACTAACGAATTCCTTCAAAGAATATATCTTAAAACCCTCCCCTGATGACCATAACATATGGAAGGCAACAAAGAAATTAAAAATACCAGTAAATCAGACACTTTCGTCGAACACCTTGTCAAGGTTTTCACGACCCCACTTCCTCAAGGAAATAATGACGACCATAAAATTGAATCTTTTCTGGACGCCCTATGCCAGCTACACCTACCAATTACACCATTCTCACCAGCTGAAATCCGACACCAAGTCAATTACACAAATACCCAAAAAACCCTGACTATAATCTTATAGTTGGAGAGATTTCACAAAACCTTCCAAGAAAGACAGGTATTTCTTACCACTGTATACAATAGCATTCTAAGACTAACATATTTTCCGATACATTGAAAGTATGCACAGATTATAATGATTGCCAAACCAGAAAAATCATCCGACCAACCCTCTTCCTATAGACCGATAAGCCTCCTACCCCGAATGTCAAAGTATTCGAAAGATTCTTACTGAAAAGAATTAAAGAAATGGTAGTCCTAGACCATATTGTCCCGTCGTGCCAGTTTGGATTCCGAGAATTACACTTTATAACACACCAATGCCACCGGATCGTCACCCAAATATTGGACAGCCTTGTATTCCTAGACATAAAACAAGTCTTTGACATAAAGGCCAGTTATATAAAGTCAAAAAACAATTTTAAGCCAGCTCCATCTAGTGCTAAAATCGTACCTCAACTTCCAAGTACGGATAAAGAATGAAATATCAGACTACCACCAAATTACGACCGGAGTACCGCAAGGCAGTACATTAAGACCACTGCTTTACCTGATATACACTTTTAACTTACCAATTATAGAAAATACTGTAACAGCTACGTTTGCGGACGATACGGCCATTTTGACAGTCAGCAAAACACCACAGATAGCAGCAGAACACCTATAACCACACTTTGATAATATCTAAGAATAGACAAACAAATGGAGAATAACGGTCAACAGTAAAAAATCCACACAAATAACATTCACAAATAAAGGATGTGTATGCCCGCAAATTAAATTCAAGAACACCCCCATACCAATAAAGTCGGAAACAACTAAATTTAAAGATCAAACAAATGTATTTGTTAATCGGAAACAGATCCCAACTTTCCTTATCAAACAAGTCACTATTATATAAAATAATATTAAAGCCCATATGGACCTATGAATTCCAGCTGTAGGACTATGCAAAAGCATCTCACACCAAGATCTTGCAGAGATTTCAATCGAAGATTTTGCGCATGCTAGTGGACGCGCCATAGTACGTCAGTAACAATACTCTCCATACCGTAACATACGTAGCAAAAGAAATTCAGAGACTGGCAAAAGCATACAATCTCAAGTTAATAGACTGCAGAAATAGGATTGTAAAGCAACTGTCAAACCAACCACTAGTCACAAAAAGACTTAAGTGGAAATGGCCACAGGACCTTGTTTTACGACCTAATCAAAACTGATTTGTGTCTAGATTTCCTCATGTCATGTATATAAAGTTATGAAATTTACTTAATACTCAATTGTAAGAGTATACAATTAAATAAAACAAAAAAAATAAATTTTGCTACTAAATGGAAAATTAATATTTCAGTTAATTGTTTCATATTCTAATAAGCTATATATATTATATATATATATATATATATATATATACAAGTGCAACTCAAATTACATTTTTAAAATGTCAAACATATATTTCTTCTTAAAAAATTATAAATTGCAATTTGTACCTAAAGTTTTAAATTTTGTGAAATGAAACAATTTAATTGAAGTATAATCATTGGCTACTAATAATTTTTTTTTTTAATAGAACTTGTACCTGCTCAACAATATACATTGTTATACAAGGTATTTCTAACAAATAATACTTAACAGAATGAAATAATATGAATGGAAATTAATATCCACTTGAAATAGAAAAAGTTCACATTCACTTCGGTTTGATTGTTGATTGGCACTTAGTTTTCACCACTATCACTTTCATGTATGTCTTGCGGTAGCTTGCGCTTTAGACGTGTATGGATATTTCTTTGACCTAGTTTGTAAGAGGTGGCACCGCTGCAGTTGGTAAGGTTCTTATGAAAAGTTTTGGTCAACTTCGCGATGTGTTCTTGAATTTTGGGTAGAGCTAGTTCATGGTGGAGCTGCTGATTTGTAATAAACCAGGGAGCGTTGACTGTCATTCGAAGGATTTTATTTTGTAGGACCTGGATTCGATTTAAATTGGTTTTTGAGGTGTTAGCCCATACCACACATCCGTAAAGAACTAAAGGACGAATTAATGATTTATAGAGAAGAGTCATACAGTCGATTCTCATAGAAGAATTCCTATTGATGAGTGGATAAAGTTGGATTAGTAGTGTGTGTCCCTCGTTCAATTTTTTTAGTATGTGGTATTTCCATGTAAGTCGAGTGTCGAGGTAGATACCAAGATATTTTGCGGGCTCATCATTAGCATTCCACTGGATGGGATGGTCGTTAATTAAAATAAGAGATGGATTTTGATTTTCGAAGAGAGAATATTTTAGTGACACATTTAGAATAATTAATTGATAAATTCCACTGTTTGAACCATCTGCTTAGAATATTGGTGGCAACTTGAAGTTCAGCAATAGCTTGTTCTAAATGTTCATTCATAGTTAACACGACCGTGTCGTCCGCGAACATCGCAAGGTTTGTGCTGGGAACTGGAATATCGTACATGTAGATGTTGAATAGAATGGGACCCAGTATACTGCCTTGCGGGACCCCTGCGTGTATAGTTCTGGTAGCCGATAAGCTAGTGTGTATTTTGACCGCAAATGTGCGATCTTCAAGGAACGAAAATAATACAGACTTGATATACTCGGGTAATTGTAGATGTGTTATTTTGTATTTTAAGCCTTCTGTCCAAACGCGGTCGAAAGCTTGTGATACATCTAAAAACAGGGTGGTAACGTATTGTTTGCTTTCAAAACCTCGTTCAATGGTCTCGGTCATACGCTGAAGTTGGTGGCAGGTGGAGTGGCCTTCTTTAAATCCAAATTGAAAAGTGGGAAGAATACTCAGTTTTGTGATTTTCTCGTTGAGTCGGAGATAAATGATCTTCTCGAAGAGCTTCGAGGTTGTTGTTAATAAACTGATTGGTCGATAGCTGGTGATTTCTTTCTTATTTTTACCTGGTTTGGGAAACATTAGAATAACTGCATGTTTCCATACATTCGGAAAGTATCCTATTCTTAGGCAGGCATTAAAAGTACTTGCTAGGTATGCTAGCGCTTTTTTAGACAGCTTCTTCAGTATTATATTTGGTATTTTGTCGCATCCAGGTGATTTATTTATCGGGAGAGTTTTAATTATAGACGCAAGTTCCCTAGGTGACGTTGGTTTAAAGTTAGCTTCAGCAATTGGTTGATGTGTTTCTATATAATTTATCACTATATTTTTAAATACTGGGTCTGCGTGATTTGCAGAAGTGAATGTTTGGTCTAAATAGTTTGCGAAGGCTTCACATTTTTCTTCATCCGAGTTGTATATTTGTGTTCCTGAAGAGATTGGAGGTGTCTCGTTTGGTTGGCGCAGAATGCGTTTGGTTGTGTTCCACAAGCCCGGGTCGCTTGGTTCAAGGTTAGTGATATGTCTTTGATATGTCTCGATTCGGTAGGTGTCAAGTTCCTTTTTAATACGATGTGATAGATTGTTCACCATGTTTTTGGTTGAGGGATTCCTTGTTCTCTGCCACTCTCTTCGCAGAGTGCTTTTTTGTTTAATTAGGCTCACTATATGTTTGGGTGAATAGTGATCGATATTTACTTTGTGTTTATGGGTAGCTATGGTCGCCGCGTTTATACTGTCGGAGATGGTTTCGGTTATGTGTGTTATCGTTTCATCGATTTGGTTTGAGAATTGAAGATCGTTGGGATACTTAAGCTGTTGATCGAGTGTAGCACTAAAGATGTCCCAGTTTACTGGACCATTTATTAATCTCGGCTCTGGAATGTGTTTAGCAGGCGATAGTATAAACGAGATTATAACGGGTATGTGGTCTGAATCGAGTTCGGAGAGCGCTTCTTGAAAGATTTGTTTGTTGAAGTTTTTGTGGGTGACGATGTCCAATATGTCTGGTTCATGGTCGCTTCTATATGGGTAGTATGTAGGTCCATCTGGGGCTTCTATTTGGAAAGCGTGTGTAGATGCTAAGTCATAAAGTTTATTTCCAGCTGGGTTTGTTGTTCTACATCCCCATATCGTATTTTTGGCGTTCAAGTCTCCTATAAGGAATGTGGGTTTACTGGTATTGAATATGATGGAGATATCTTTTTCAAGAAGTTGTTTCTTTGGTTGTTTATAAACACATGCTACGGTTATATTAGTACCATTGTTAAGTTTGATTTTGGCTCCGATAGTCTCGAGGTTAGTGGTATTAATTTTTTGGCATTCATGATGAATTATATTGCGTTTTATGATTATGGTTACTCCGCCAGATGCAAATGTAGCCTCTCTGTCAGCTCGGTAGATTAGATATCTAGAAATTTTGAGTTTGTCTAAATTAGTTAGATGAGTTTCTGAAACGCACGCTATGTCAATGGAATGTCTCATAAGGAATGACTTAAATAAGGTTATTTGTTTTGTAATGCCATTGGCATTCCAGTTAAGGAGTTTTAATTGAGAGAGAGTTTTAGTTTTGTTGTCCATTGAAAAGGGAAGGAAGGAGATTTGATAATATAAATTGTTTGATTTGTTCTATGTAGGGCTGGATGAGATTTAGGAGGTTGATAGAATAGTGTTGATTATGGGGAAGTTTCGGGTGATGCAGAATTATTTTTGGTAACCAGGATGGGTTAGGTAAGGATGTGTTGTTTGTATTGTTTGAAAGGGGAGGAAAGTTTCTCATATTGTTAGCAGGTGCTGGCTTGTTATCTAGTTTTCTTGTTGTAGGAGTTGCGTTCTGAGGTCGTTTGCCTTGGTGATTTATTGATTCATGGAAGTATTTGCATCCCCTGAAATTAGCGGGGTGGTTTTCTCCGCAATTAATGCATATTGGGGTATCACTTCGAGGTTTATCACAGTTAGTGTACAAGTGATTTCCTTGGCATCGTACACATCGTGGTTCTAATCTACAGTAGTTTTTGGTGTGCCCTATGCGTTGACATCTGTGACACTGGGGTGTTTTACGATTAATTGTTCGTGGCTCTACAGTTACTACGGTGTGATATAGATTTTTGACGTTGAAAATTTCGTTTGCCTTTGCATTTGCGGTGAGGAGTACTGCACAAACGGGCATAGGCGTTTTATCTTTATTTAAAAGCCTTGTAATTCGTGTTATAGGGAGGTTGAGAGCGCTAGCTCAGCATGAATGTCTTCTTGGTTAGCGAAGGAGGAACATTCTTTATAACTACCGATAGGGGTTTGTTGTTGGGATTTTGGTAAGTATGAAATTCGATCTTATTTGTTAAGTAATGTTTCGCTAATTTTCTATAATCGCTGTCGCTTGATAATGTAATTTTCAGTGATGATGAATTGAGAGCCGTCGAAAACTCACCCTCGATAATAGTTTTGATATCATTTACAACTTCTTTATGGTTGACTGGGCCGTGAAGAAAGATAGGTGGTATTTTAATTTGAGGTGATACATTGTCCTCTGCTTCTTTTGAGGCAGACGGCTCGAGATGTTCGGGTAAGTAATATTTATTTCTCTTCGAGTAATGATTCAGGATTCCATTGGTATTTCTTTTGTAAATCGGTGATAGGCGGAGAAAGGTGATCGGAATTTCTTTTGTGAACAGACATGATAGCACACTCAATTCACCCCCGTAGGGGGTGATAGTTAAAAGCTGACGAATTTACTGCTAAATATAAATAAAGTTTGTTACCAGAAATAAATAAACGATTGCTGGTAATCGCAGGCACCAAATGTTGATAATTCGTACTCGCACTTTCGGGTCACGGAGTGAACGCTCGCACGTCCTTGCGGTTCGAAAGTAAAGCGCGAACTTCAATAATATTTTAAATATAAATAAATTTCTCACTATTAGTAATTGTGTATATTTCTATATTCATATGTCGGAAATATACAACTTTTATGTGAAACTACTATAAATATTGATCCCGTCACAAACAGAACTTTTGGCCTTTTTGTAACTACTTACAAAAAGATAGAAAGAGTAAGACATTCCTGTTTTTGGTTTAAGCAAATCGAGTATCCTCAATTTGTAAATAATTGTCAAGCCAGAATTTCCGAAAGTGAATAAAATATTTCTTTCTTTCTTTAATCATAACCCTTTGTGCCTTATGGCGTTGGGTTTTGTAGCCATTTCTTGCATTCTGGTCTGTTGGTGGCCAGTTGCCTTAATTCTTGCTCCGTCTTTCATCTATTTCTTCCAAGTTTGTAAATATAATCCATCCATTGCATACGTGGTCGTCCCCTTCCTTTTTTCCCTTCTGGTCTTGCCTCCATAACTAGTTTTGTTATTCTTGTTTCGTCCATTCTATAGACATGTCCAAACCACTGCAGCTGTTTTTGCTCTATTAGTTTTTCTAGTGGTGTGATATCCAGTGTATCTCTAATTCTTGTGTTTCTGATCCGGTGTGTCTAAGGTTCTAAGGTACCTCATTTCTGTTGCTTGGATCTTGCTCTTGTTTCTTTCATTGATTGTCCAGCTCTCTGATGCATATGTTAAGGTAGGTATAAAAACTTGTTTATATATATTTATTTTGGTCTTCTTTTCAATTTCTCTTTTCCCTACTATTGCTTCATTTAGTTGGTAATATACGTTATTTGCTGTAGTGATTCTATTATTTATTTCATTATCTATCTTGCCATCTTGACTTATTATTGTGCCCAGGTATTCGAATTTATTTTTATTTTTTCTAGTATTTTTCCATTACATTGTATATCTTCTTGGGCGTCTTCTTGGTCATCTTTACTTATATACATTATCTTACTCTTCTTTCGTTTATTGTCATAGCCTGTTTCTTTATGAGATTGTTCCACATATTGATTGATTCTTGTAGTTTTCGTTTCTCGCTGCGATTAGGACAATATCACATGCATAGATCAGAGAATGGACTTTTGCATGGTCTCATTTTCCAGTTTCCGATTTTAGTTGTTTTTGTTCTTCTTTTACTCTCTTTTATTACTGTATTAATTACTACGTTGAAAAGTAGAGGACTGAGGCTAGCCCTTGTTTTATTCCTCTTTCTATGAGGAAAGTGTCCGATGTTTGCCCATTTAGTCTTACTTGTGCTTTCACTTTCTTAAAGACTCCTTTAATGGCTTCGATAAGTTCTTTGGGTGTGTTTAATTTTTCTAGTGCTTTCCATATACTTTGTATCGGGACCGTGTCGAAAGCCTGTGTTAGGTCGAGGAAGGCTAGATATATTGGTTTGTTCACTTCTTTTATCTATTATTATTCTTAGTATGAATATTTGATCTTGTGTTTGTAAAATATAAACCGGAATTTCTTCTTTGTGTCCCGTTAGGTAAACGAAGAAGGCCGTGACTTCTGTATGTTATACATACACAAAAATGCCTGAAGGAAAATTTCCACGATAGTTACCTTGCACTATTGCTTTTTTAGTCAGTATTGCGATGTCAGAGCAAGAAGTACCTTTGTCCATTACGTGGTGGATAATTTTTTACAAGAAGCATCAAAAATTTTATGAAAACTTAAGGTATAATTCAGAGAGAATGCTCTCAAATAATGTACACGTATAAACAACTTATAAAAAATCGAGAATTAGTTAAATTAAAGGTCACCTACATCTCTTGAGGACTGGCGTGTCGAAGGAGAATATTCGCATTGTTTGAATAAGTTGCGGCAATTTTCAGACATTCCCAAACCTTATAACAATGCCTGACCGCATACCGTTGCTCAAACTCAACAAAAAATTAAGGGTCTGCCCTGAACTCTACTGAAACACTCTCTATACAGTCCGGGCTTACAGCCCTACGATTATCATTTGCTTGGGCCTTAAAAAAAGCATATAGAAGACAAATATTTGACAAGCCATTTAAACCCAACTTAAGAAATATGTAGAAAAATAATTTTGTATCTTTGTACTTTTATAATGCTTCAACAATTTTAAAAAAGAATTTCTTTTTATATTTTATTTACTCTCAAATTTTGTTTTCCATTATTGAATAGATTGTCGATATGTAGTTTATTCATTTTTGAACACAGTAATAACATTTTTTATTAAATACATATAACTATTTCAATTATTTGGCCTTCGAGTTAAGAAATGTCCATACGTACAAGCTATGCATATTTTGAATAACACACTTTTAAGAAAATAAACAGTCGTACCGCGTTTTCGCTGTTATCATTTGTGAAAAAACAATCTATAATTACATCCAAAAAGAAATTTGATAATACCATCTGAAACTTCAAGGAAAATTTAACTCGTTCTTTTTCTACCCTCTTATAATTATTGCGTAATAGTTACGTAGATGTTTACTGTCGAAATTTTACCAAAAAAAATTTAACACAAATCTTATTAGAAGTTGCCGATAAAATCAAAATAAATGTTTATAGTCTACCATATTCCTGAGATATAAAATACCAACATCAAGCATAATGTTATATCAACTTTTTTGCAAAACACTAAACAACCTACATGAGGATTGGCATTTTGAAATAATGAATATCTATCTCGTACTTAAATATTCTAATGTTTTAAAAACTATATAAAAGCAAAGGAAGACGTTGAAAACAATGCATATCCTCATCGTTCCTTTTAATTCACATCTAACAATAATATTTAAAAATTTACTAAATTATTAATTACCTATTATCGCAAGTTTTTAAATTAATTGCCGTCTTTGTTAACGTCAGTATAATAGCAGTTAAATAAATTTTAAAGTAAATATTTGACACTCTTAAACAAAGAAAAATTCTAAAATTACTTTTGACATTGAAGCTCTATTAAAATATTTCATAGTGATTTTGATAACATATCCATAAAACACGCTTCAAATATTTAAATACAAATATATAAAAAACTATATCTCTTCAGATATAAACTAACTTTGTCATAATTATCTAGTTTTAATTTATAATAGAACTTGTAAGTACAATACACAGTAATGAAAAGACCTCAAAAGGATTAAAAATATGTCTACTTACTGATATCAAACAAATGAAACAAACCTTGAGGAGCTAAAAATATTTATTTTAAAGTTAAATTCTTCAGGATACAATCCACTTTGACTATGTCACGAAGAAAAACATTTACAAAAACTCATTCAACCAGTAAATAAACTTTATAATACTTGATAACCTAACATATTTTATTTGACTCATACAATACAATTACACTCCGGTGTAGCCTTATCCAGGCACATTCCAAAATAGAACTGAAGATGCTAACATTAGAAAATAACAGCTTTCTGACAAGTCATTAAGCCATTAAATTCAACGTATCATCAACCAAGTACATGCACCATTGGTTAACCATACCAAAAAAATTAGACATGTGCATATTTACTAAGAAATTTTGTGTTGTTAAAAGTTTTTTTCGAAAGAAGATTAATGGCCTATTTGTTTTCACATAAGGCACACTATAAGGCACAAATTATATTTTAAATTTTAAAAATTACAATTATTTGTGATAAGTCTGAAACATATAAGGTTTAACCTAAAAAACTAAGATACAATAGTTACAGTAAGAAATATTTAAAATAAAACAAGTTAAAAATAAAACAAACAGAAATGACGAATAAATTACAATAATTTTAATTGTTTTTTTTTACTACGAGACGGTCTTCACTCTGGTATTTCTGAATGTAAAATAACCTCTGAACGTGAGCGTGTCTACTTTTATATTCTCATTGGCACAATGTCACGTGATTCGAAAACCGACTAAACAAAGAACAGTTTTTCAGCATGCCAGAGTGGATTAATTTGAAATTGTCATTAATAACAAAAAATAACCTTCAATTTAAGCTGATGTCATGTTGACTTCTGATGACTGCCAATGTGTAAGTTAATATGTATAATTTTAGTAATTATCTTCCTCCGGAGCAGTTTTAAACTAAACTACACGTTTAGTACTTTTATAACTATAATCTACGGTGATGAAATAATAGGACCATTATCTCATGCACAATCCTAGCTTTTATATTTGTATAAATAGCAGTAAAGTCACTTGTATTCACATGCATTTCTATTATTCTCTTTGATTTCCTACTTTAACTTTGTCTCTTTCTACCTTGAAAATAAAAAATAAAATAAAACATTTTAAATGGTATATATTACTGTATTCCGAACTTCCAGATCTGGTAGTCTTCCAATAATTAAATTGTTTCTGAAAGAACAAAGTCCACGGTCAAATTTGGCAGCATAAAGTCGCCCAAGAAAACCTTTTGCAAGTAGCATTTTCTACTATTTTATCCCCTTTGATGTTTTGCAACGTTTACATGGGACGTGCACATTACCGTTTATGATACTAGTCTATGTAGATAGTGTCAAGCATAGTAGACCTCTATAGTATAATAAGACACTTTCAAGAACTTATCTAATATGGAGGCGTATCAACATAAAGAAGAGTATAGTTGTTTTAATGATAACATAATGAGTAAAAGATTTTTGGTCATAAAGGGTCTTGACGATAGTACACAATGAGCTGAATCAAACCAAACAAAAGTTTAACTTTAAGAAACAAAAATAAAAAATTGAACAAATTTGATGTTTCCACACTACGTTAAAAAAAGTCAATTTTATCTCCAAAAATTTATCAGTCATCCCTATCCCAAAACCTCATTTAAACCGATAAAACTAGAGTACACTATACCAACAGAGAGCAATTGTAGTATTCTTAAGTTATTTCTGATTAATCGTTGAGTTAGGCAGCCCTCTTTTGGATTGCTCAATATTTAATAACCCATAAAAACTAATACCCCCAAAAATATGTTGGCATTCCAAAAGTAAATTAGTGAATTATAAACCTCTATAATAGCAACTATAAAGTTGATAAATTTTTCTAGTGCAAGTGCCCAAAGATTTTTTAATTTAAAAATGTTTGTTAAAATTTACATTATTACCACAAACACTTAAAAACTAAAGTCTTAGGTATTCATTTTCATTTTTTAAACTCTAATCACTTAATTACACTTAACTAACTAACTAACTCACAGGGTCTAACCCTCTTGAATTTTTAGCATGGTTTTGTTGAAGAGTTGAATGACCCCAATATTGGCGTAATGAAAATTTGTTTATATAAATATTAGTATTTTGTTGTAAATTGACATGATGGAATGTCTACCCAAAAGCTAATATATTTCCTTAGTCTTAATTCCAAGTTCCCTTTTTCTATTGATATGGGCCTTCCTGTGCAACTTAGCATATACCGTAATACCAAAACATTTTGCTATATTGGCATACGGTACTTGTGTATTATTTATGCTAATAAGGATATGTTGATTATGCTTGTTTGCAAAATTAACATGAACAAATTTAAGTGTTGTTCAATTTAATTCTCCATTTAGTCCAATTGCTAATTTGATTAGCAAATATTTACAGATTTATTCGTGATATTTGATAACCGTGTCTTTGCAAAATGAGTTATTGTGTCATGCATTAACTTAGGAATATCACTGGTGTATGGGAGATAAACAACAGGTTTCAATACATACCCTGTGGTATTCCGGCTGTAAGTTCTTTTATTTTAGAATAAACATCTTCTTACTTAATCCTAAAGACTATCTAAAATATATAATATCAATAATTGTGTATATTGTATAGGCAAAAAACTCTTTGTGCCACAATTTATTAAAAGCTTGTGTTACAACAAAGAAAATAGTAGACCAAACTGGTGTGATCGAATTAAATTATTTTTCTATAAGTTTCAATATTTTAAAAAATTATTTTTTGTAAAAATTACGGAGAGAGAGAGATTGGTCTGTAGAATAAAACTTAATTGGGTAGCTTTCTAGCTTTAGATATTATTATCACTGGCTGTTTTCATATCTTAGGTGCATATTTCTAGTCTAAATGGGACATTAATAAAATGTTTGACCATAGTTTTGCTAGGAAATTGTTTTTGGCGTCGTAGGCTGACAATTTTTACCCGCTTGACTCAAATTTTGCAAGGTGGGAACGTATACATTTTTAATTCGATAGACGAAATGTAGAACAATTTAACTTAGCGCCCATTTATAATGGACGATGTAAGCATAAGCCGTTCATAAGAAATGCGGTCGTCCATAACGCACTCACCGTAATTTTACGTTTTACGTTCATTTGCAGTAATTTTTAATTTTTTCCTAGATGAATGTTGACAGCAGTAATATATTTTTTTTATTCTGAAGTTGAATAACCTAACTTTCGTATTGTCCACATTTTGGCTTCTTATTTACAACGGATAGGGAACTATTAATTAAGTTAGTAAATTTACAGTCGAAACTTCGCTAGGCGGAAGCAAACCAAATGACCGTAGCAGACGTCCGACAGCCGCGGCCGCCCGGCCATTTGGTAAAGTGCAATAGGGAGACACGAACGGACAAATCTTCTTGTAAATTAAGCGCTCAGAGCGCGGTATGGCAAATTTCATATCGGCCGTCTTTGTTTACTTTCCGTTCAAATATATAGGCTGTCTTTGTTTATTACATTTACTACATTACGGACCTCCTCGTGTAAATCAAGGGCGTAGAACTATGCCACATTACTTTGTTTACTTTCTGTTTAAATGTATAGATGGATTAAGTAAATATTATTAAAAACTCTAAAATAGTTCTGTGATAGTCCTATCTGACTATTCTCTAACTTGCGTTTAAAAAGAGAACAACAAAATAAATCAGAGTAACTATTAGATGTGACTGAACAGAACTTTTGAAGAAGCATTCGGTTTGTTATACTAAAAGACATGAAACCATAATTATCAAAACCGATATTCAAATTAACAACTCTTATTTCCTGAACTGAGGAATAAAATAAACTGTTAGAATAAAATCTTTAAAAAGGTTTTTATCATATTACAATTACAACCTTATTAACTGCCGAAAGCGTGCTAACACTTAAAAGGTAGTTAATGAGATTACAATCCTGTCTGTATGGGTGTCTCTCATAACTTAAAAACTAAAGCTCTGATTGACACCAAATTTGGCACACAAGTACTTCAGACCAAAACAAAGCAAAAGTTCGATTTTCAGAAAAAAAATACGTTTTTTTGGTAGTTTCTATAATTTGAGTTTACATCTTTCTCGTTCACGTTAATATTATCTACTATACATTTGAACATAAAATAAACAAAAGCTAATATAAAATGTGTTGTGACTGAGCTCTGAGCATACATTTGATTGCCTATCCCACTGTTATGATTTGTAAATAAATTATTCCACGTTCCCACTTTTTAAATATTTGAGGGAAGGCGGGTGAAAAATTGTTAGCTTAGGACGCCAATAGTACCTTTTGGCGGACAAACTCTCGTATTAAACGATACAATAACCTGTAATCCATTATAATGAATTGTAAGAAAAAGTATTATGAAAAAGCATTAAAATAAATTTATGATTATATTCAGATTTAAAAAATAAAAACGGAATTGGTAGTTGATAAAATTCAAACCAACGTGAACGTAGACTGCTACCATATAAATGTTCTATCGCGAGTGCGACCAATTAATCTGAACTGAAGCAATATACCAAAATGGTGGCCAAAAAGGTCTACCAAAACATTGATGTGGTGCAAACCAGTTACCTTACGCTGTATGTACTCGTGATACTGAGACTATTCAGTGCCTATAAAACACTACAAAAAAATTGAAAATAAACAGATCCCTAAGGGCTAATATTAAGCTTATATTATAGAATTATCCTCTTTTCATCTGGATGTCAAGAGAAAGATCCTAACAAACAAATAAGAAGCAATATATAAAGGAATGAAACTAAAACAGTCTGAGCGAACTTCATTAGAGAGGTAATAACTCCTGCTAGAACACGAAGAGATGACATGAGTAATAAATTAATTAATTTTTAAATTTATGAATGAAGGATGTATATATATATATATATAAAAGCAAACTTATAAATATTATTGTCAGATGTGAATTGAAGATTATTGCAACAGAAAGTTTGTAAAATTTCCATTCTCTATAGTAGGCAAACGTTGCTGGCTGAATTTTCTAGTATTACATTATATGCAATGCTCAAATAATTCAGAAATGTAATCTTTACCATCTTAAATAGTAAAATATTTTGTTTAAACCTAAAACTTAAATATTTGCTATTCCGTACCACATCTACTATATGTATAACCTAGTACAAATAATAAGCAATAAACAATATTTAATTATTAGCCAAATTATATCATTTCTAATTACAACTGTTGTTAAGGTACCATAGTGATAGGATAACCTAAGAAGAAGATAATATAAGACAATGTAATAAATTAATTTACAAAAACTATATAAGTAACTAAACAATTTTTCTTTTAATAATACAGACATTCAAGTTAAAAAAGTCGTACAGTAGTATCGTTGAAAAATAAATCATAAATATTTATAAATAAAAAATAAAAAGAAATCTCTCAACGAGAAAAGTTCGTAAACCTCGATCTGGCTGGATCTTCTTTAATTACAGTGAAGAAAAAAGTAAACCAGCATTTTTTCACCAACGCTTCTTTCTCAATATATTCGGTCTTAATAATTACTAATTTTGCCACGTAATGATATTCATATTTCTATTATTATCAAATCGCTATAAACAAACAAGTGACAACTCATTTTAAAAAATTCACACCCGCTTATTATACACATATTATAAATGAATTCGAAAATTCTCAATGTATTTTAGACGACTTTTCTAAAATGAACTATCTAGAGGTTGATTATAAAAAATACAGAATACTGACCAAAACTAGTCTATTTAACTTTTGTTTAAAGTATTAGAAAATATAAATGTCGTACGTAATAGCTGTCCGATAGTTTACACTCTGCCTTTACTCATTTTGAATTTTTTCTCATACCTTTTATATTATACTTTACTTTTTTAGCTGCTATTATTGCATAGTAATAGACCTACACATTTTTTTATCTTCAATTTATAAGTATTCAGACTTATTTAACTTACAAGGATGATAATAACTGATATCATCACATTTATTACCTATTTCATTCTGCTATTGAAATTTCTCTATCACTATCATCACTCTTAACTGATAAATACAATGTTTATTCTCAAGCTAGTTTCGGAATAAATGATTTGGAAAAATTTGTTTGCATAATAATCATCTAGACGATGAGCTATATCATTTACACTTAAGTAAACGCGTTGTAGCTACCTTGCAAGTATTACTTAACATTTAATAGGTCGAGCATCTTAATTGTTTTTTTTTAATTCCCCTCACTTCTCGCCTCTTAACCACCTGAACGCCAAATGACTAACTAAAATGTCGTTGACTTCGTTAGAGAGATTGGGGATTTCTACGTCCAACTCCTACCTCCCTTCTTCTTTGGTAAGTCTGTGTTAGCGTGTTCCCGTGCTTCCGCGGACGCCCCTGTCCAGCTCATACTCTCAGAGGTCATGGATGATGGAGTTGCCGCGTCTTTCCACTCTGGGAAAGAGATGTTGACCGCACTGAGAAATGTAGTCCTGGATAGTTGGCATATTGACATCGCGGTGGAAAATTTTTTTATGATAAACCAGGGAGCACCTTAAGACCCGGTTTTGGATCGCCTGAATCAATGTGAGTTTTGGTGCAATACCCCATAACGGGACATGTGTACATTATAAGCAATCAGTTTATTATGAAAAACAGCTCCCAATATAGAGAAAGTACCCAAGGGTTTGCCGGGTTGCCTTTACTACCACCCGCTCGACGTAAGACCTTCAGATAAATTTCTAGTCCAAAATCGCACAGGTACTGTGGTTCGTCTTTCCAGGATAGATCGCGTCGAAGATTTCGAGTCTCACTAGATCTAGTCGCCAAAAATCGGGTCTTCGTGAAGAATAAAACGGTGAAAATCTTCTCGACGTTTACTCCTATTCTTCACGTGTTGTACAATTCTTCTGGGAAGCCCAACTCCTCCTGAACTCACGAGATTACCATCGAGGGTTGACGCAGCGCTACAGTACCACAGTGTTCTTTATATACTGAAACATCGTCATGGAGAGCATCGTGGGGATGTCCCGAAATAGAAGTTGAACAGCACCAAGTCTTAGGGGATGACTAACTAAAGCTAATCTGCTCCTACTTATAAATTTGTTAAAGGCCAATAGATTGTTATGATCACCACTGCTGGTCCCTGTGAGAGAATTTGGTTAAGAAAACATGAAACCATAAATAAACTCGATTCCTAAATAATTTAATTGGTAAAATAAAAACTCCATATTCAATCATTCAACTTTATATCTGACCAGTTTATTGTAAAGAAGTAAATGTTTCCAGATACTATTAGCTTCAATTGCAATATTTTGTTTGAAGCTTACATGGGTGATGATTCTTGAAAAATTCCAAATATTCAATTAGTTGCGTGAATACCTATTATTTATGATATCTGTATTCACTAAAACATTAAATACATTTTTGTCAGCACGATTCGTTTTCTGTCATAAACTTTCAGGTAGTTTATTTTAAAAAAAGTCATCTAAAATAGAATTAATATTTTTAAAATGTGTCATCTAGTTAAATTCAACCAAGTAGCTTATTGGTTCATAATGCCGTATTAATACTAGAAATATAAGTATCACTGCTTGGCAATATTAGTAACTATTCGATCTTTTGTCAGTTGTATAGAGAATTAATAATTTTAAAGGAAAATATGTCGAGAACAAAGCGATAGAAATGCCGCCTCATTTTTACCTACACCATAATCAACTACTGTTAAACACATTTTAACCTAATTGGTGAGACGGAAGTGACGAATTAAAATTTGCTTAAGTTGTCTTTTTAGCTTGTAACCACTTAAACAGAACAATTCTCTGGTGCACCTCTTGTCTACAAACAGCAATTAAAAAATATTAATAATTATGAATCCACTAACATGACCAAATAGAATCAAATAAAGCAGTTTAGAAACAGAATGACATTCTCAGAAGATTAAAACTATAATTGCAATTTAATGATTGTTAAAGGTACTTCTGAAGGGGGTACCTTATATCTTCAAACACACAGTAAATATCAAATATGTTTGCTAGATACAAAGCCGCCGGTGTATATTTCTTTGTCATAAAGCAATCAGACGGTAAACATCATAATTTTTATAGACCAAATATGCAATGTTTACATAGCGGTTCACTTAATTAAAAATCAGAAGCCCTTCTTCGAAACGACTTTAATACCAGAAAGATAAGCAAAACCTTTCACTTGTTATGTCATGTTAATCAAAAATATAGGATAATTAAAGCTTAACTTTGTGTAGTTAGAGTGAATACATCTTAAATATCCTATTTTTAACTATAGTTCTCATGGCGGTTCTCGCCTGTAATGACACCCAAACAAAATTGTTTTTACAAACTGCACAGATGTAAAGAAAATTAAGCAAATGCTTTTATTTAGAATATAAATAAGTATGTAGAAACACTTCCTGAATTTTGTTTCCTGGTTGACATTCTCACCAACATTATCTCTATATATAATCAGCTAGTAATATAAACATTTTTTATTTTGTCAAAGACAAATAATCAAATGCAATTCATTTTTTGTTGCTGGTAAATGGCCATTTCAAAAATAAATGCCAGAAAAGCAATTAGTGAAGCATTTGGATAGAACAGATCCATTAAACTAATACAAAATCTAAAAATTCTCAGTCAAAAAAGATTCATACACAAAATAGAACTAACAGGGGAACTTCGACTAACTTTTGGTGGCAGATTGTATTGTAGTTTAGTACATTATTCCTCTCGAACAACCTCTTTCTGTTAAGCACTCCCATTTTAATTTGTAGTGTAGCATTAGCTTCTAATGCGATTTCCCAATCTTAAATTATCAATAAACAAAAGTTCACTGACGTTCAAGGAAGGCAATGCCACTTTTTCTTCATCTGATTAAACATTTTTCACTTTCTTTGGGATCATTTACATACACTTTCATCCTAGCATTTAAAATCCACTTAATTTATTTTGATTCATTCTAAAGAACCTCCTACTCTAATATGCATTCCTTTGTATTAAAAAACTTTTTTACCTCCGACCAATCTTCGACAATTTTCCAAATCCTTTTCCAATAATTCCTATTATAGTAGTCATTTTTGGCGTACGTTTGGTCCAGTCTTTCTGTGTGTGTGTCTACAACCACGTTTAATTCCACCACGCATAAATTAAGAATACATTACATCAATGATGTATCATTAAGAATAACACGCCAATTTAAAGTTGTATTTAAAAAGTCTTTGAAATTTCCATACAATACTAATTAAGAGAATTGTATTCAATTGTTAGAATTTGACCTCGTAAATTCGATTAAAATAACTGCGAAGGAAATACAAATTCTTATCTACCTTGCGTATATATTACACGTTTGTAACAATACAAAATATATGCAAAATAAAATCACCTATTGTAACACCAAAACCATTCGAATTTGCAACTAATTTTGCTATTATCGCATATTTCTACCTAATATTTCAAGAAAACTTATTTCACTTTTTAAAATAGTAAAGTAGTAAAGCTTGTAATACAACAGAAATAAGATCTTCAATAATTTAAATTAAATTTAAATGCAAAAGAACTTTATCTTTTTTTACTGTATTACAAATCACATGAGAGTTAAGGTTCACAAATAAATTACTAAAATAAAAATAAAAAATATTTTATTTAGACATCGGTTTAAAACGTTTGACAATTGAAGCGCTGATTACTATCCGATTTAAAAATATTAAATGCGTTATATCATCATAAGACTAGCTTACATAAAATCTTACACATGTTAATAATTGTCAAATTTACCAAGCTACTTGCTTCTGATTAACTTGCGTTGAAGTCACTATATTTAATTGGTATTAATATGTGTAGACGACATTAGTGAATATTAAATATAAATAAACATGTTGCAATTGAGTTACAAATTTATAACTAAGAGATAATAAATTTAATAAGACTACGTTTTTTAATTTCTATTAGGTTTTAAGCCGAAAGTAACTTTCGTTAAGGTGAAGGTTATTGCACATTCCATACTGTTGGATAATCTAATAACTTTTAATGCAATATCAATTGCTATATTTTCGAATTATTTAATAACAAATATTGTAATACCATAATTGCTTTATTGTTAATCCTATTAATTACCACGTGTGTTTTAGAATTAGCAGCTACATAAATTTTAACTTTGCAATAATAAAAGCAAAATCGATTAATCCCAAAGCTCTGGGACGCCCCGTGTGTGGGATATGGAAACACCAATTTCGAGTAAACATCTCCAATCAATTGCATAAGTTATTCAGAGGTCCGGAGGCAGTCCCACCCAGTTCCCTGGCGTGCAGCGCGGTGCCTTATAGGTTATCCACGCATCCTTTGTTCCTTCAGACAGGCACCAAGTCCGCCCGAGAACCACCCTTCCTTCGCACGACAGGCAAAATACCAACCGGCCCGAAAAGCCTAGCCCGCGTTGCATAATTGCACGCAAAGACGCTTGCCATTCCGGGGCCCGAAGCCGACGCGTGCGGCTAATTTGAGCTGCGAAGCTGCGCTTTTGGGGAGGAAAGCTCGCTGGACCGCGCGGCGAGCGCTTCGGGTGTTATATAACAGATAGCCGGGAGACGGGAGATGCGAGGATGGTCCGGGCGCCGCGGCGCTGCGCGGCGCCTACGCCCGGCGAGACTTACTGGTTGTGGAAGTGCTGCACGTATCCACCGGGTCCTGACACCCGGCGATGGAGGCTCTTGACAGACATAGGTCCGGGCTGACTAGCATCGCCCCGCGGTCACCGCTGGTTCACTCCCGGACATTACGCGGGGGTTCCTCCTGCGACCCCGGTGCGCCGCTAACTGCCTCCCGTTGGGAGTCCGCGCGACCCCGCGCATGCCCACCCGCACAATCATGTGTTAAGCAACTCCGGGGAACGTCCTTCTTATCAGATAGAACCCTTCGCTTTGATGCAGCCCGCGGCCACTCTACGTGTGTGCACGGTAACATTGTACAAATGTAGCTGAATGATTAGCTTTGGCAAACTCAAGGGGCGTTTAAAAAAATCAAAAAATATAATAAACCTAAAATAATTTAAATATGTCCGAACTCTATTTATAATTTATTTAAACATTTTACACAAAACTATTTCAAACAAAAAATATCAACAATAACTCAAACAAAGAAAAATTGTAATATAAAGAAATGTTTGATTTATTTTCCAATTGTAATATTTACATTTAAGAGTCTCCAGCAAATAAGACGAAAGCATGGTTGCTCTTTGCGTGATGGCATTTACATCGTTTCCAATTTGCTGTAATATTTCGGTTGATCTTGGTTTGGGAAAAGAACAAAAATGATGTAATGACCGAAGTAAGTATTTTGCTATTGTTTCTCATAACCTTAAATATTCAGTACAGAATTATACAGTGTATCCTCAAATAGTCTATGGAAAGTCCAAACTAACTTTGTTTAACAACCTACTGTAGTTCTTAGAAACAACTGAATTGTTTGAAATTTGAGTGCTTTTTGTGTAATAATCATTTCCAAACGTTTACTATAATATTAAGGTCGGTGGAAAGCGACAACCAGTCGAGAAAAATGTATATACTTTTCCGAGTTCCTTCTGCGTGTCCATATTACCAAATCAACGTGTCAATTATAAGATATAGCTTTCGACACCGTGAGTGAACCAACATTAGCTCGCCGTCGTGACAAAATCAGTTCTTTTTTATGTAGATCATATATATTATCCTCGGCCGTCTTCTGCAACCTAATATCCAAATTTGTCTATCTATATAACCATTTTCTCTTAGTTGTCGCCTCATGCAAATAATAAGAAAAACATAAATCGATTCTTTGTAAATAAAAATAATATTTTACCACCACTCTTTCTGGATTATGGATATAAATTGAAGGGTAACAAAGTCGCGCGCACTTAGGCCTCTCCCCGTACGTCAGTCAGTCAAGTGAACCAATCCTTTGGATGAACTTGAAACTATCCGTCAGAGCGGTAGCGCTGATGCTAGCCATGCTAGGCCAGAACTCCCCAACATGGATCGTCTAATTAGAGTAAGCGCAGAACATTCGTAAAAAATGTGTTCTGCCGTCTCGTTCTTGAAATTGCAACCTCGCCAGGATGGGTCCGCTACGAGGCTCAGTTTGCAGTGTCCTGATGATACCCCTATTACAAGTCGCAGTTTGTCTCTAGACAACTGTTTGCAGAAGTTGGCCACCCTCGTCGTCGATTTATTAATCAGCGGAGTGAGGCTGATGATATTGGGTCTGCTGGCTTAAGACCACAGAATAGTTGTTGCAAGCCTTGCCATGTCATATTATCTCCGCGCTCGTTGTCATATAAGCCAGAATGTCCTTTAACCCAAACGAGTTCCAGGACATTGTCGCAACTTGATCAAGAGTATTATTCCAGCAGCAATTCTAATTGTTTTGTTCCTAATGCTCCATTCAAGGATTACATTTACACCTTACATTATGGTTAATTCTTCCGCTTAAAAGATTGTGCTTAGCTTGGCTAATGATATGCTTACTTGGAAGTTCAGATTATCTGAAAAGATACCTGATTCCGTACCCTCCCTCGTTTTAGACCCATCCATAAAGATGATTATATTTGGTTCGGTTGCCTCTTCAGCATTCAGAAAGATTTTGAAGAGCTTACTAAAATTATAGATAGATAAAAGAGAATCTATCTTTCGCTTCCAAAAACGGAATACTTAGAATCCGATGGTGTCTTTCCTATTATTCTTCCTCTCTTCCAGAGTCCCTTTGACTGGAGTCTTCGAGCTGTTCTTAATGCCACCTTTTTCACATAGAGATCTAGTGGAGAGATACTCAGGGATGCTTCCATAACTGCCATTTGGGTAGAATGCATTGCTCCCGTGATATTCATACCCACCAGTCCTTGAACATGTGAGATCTTGGTTGCTGCAGTAACCTGTCTGGTTCTAAGCCACCAGACCAGTGCAGCATATCACAGCCTATGACAACCTTTGATGAAGGGCTTCAAAATTTGCTAATTGCACAACGACATTTCCAAAATGCTATGCACGCTTTTTTGGTTTTAACCACTATGTGCCTTTCCCAACTCAGCTTTCTGTCAGGCATAATTCCTAGTTGCTTGAGTTTGTCTGAAAAGGTAAGGGATGTTTGGAACAGACTAGGACCCTATGTACACCGACCTTCCTTTTTTTGTAAATAGTATAATTTCTGTCTTGGAGAGATTGATCGATAATGAGCGTTCCATACACCACTTCTCAGTCATTCTAAGCGCTGCTTGCATCAGGTTGCAAAGCACTAGTTTGTACTTGCCGGTGAGCAAGATAGTTATGTCGTTGACATAACCTATTGTGTAAAATTCTTTACCATTGAGTCGCTCAAGAAGCTTGTCTACTACTAGATTCTATAGTAGCGGTGACAGTATGCCTTCCCGATGACAGCTTCTAAATACTGTGCCTCTAATGGTCTTACTTTTTACGATAATTTTGTACAACTCTGTGATACAGAAGTTGTATAATCCACTCTCATAAGGTGTCATTTACCCCTCGTTGCCGAAGAGCTGTATCAATATTATTGAAGGTCGCATTGTCAATAAATAAGGCCAGGGTAAAAATTTTGTTGTCCAGTGATCTGCCCTACCACTAAGTGTAATGCAGAATTCGTAGATCTCCCTGGGACGTATACATACTGGTTAGAGTGTAGTGGACTTGTTGCTAGTATACTCCCTTACTAACATACTTTTGTATGAGAAAATCAATGTTTTGCAGTGCTATCAAATGCTTTAAAATCAAGTAACCTTCAATTTCTCGTTTCAGTAATGGGCATTTTTTATGTAGCTTTGGAACAGTTCTTACTGATTCATTTGTTGTCACATTTTACAATTTGTGCAACTAGTAAAATTCTATGGTTTGTGGAGTATATTTTCTCTCAGTTATAAAGAACTTTGTACGCTCTTTGAAACGTTCTCCATAATTTTTGAGATTTTTGATAAAACTGCTCATAATATGGTGCAACAACTTTTTTTTGTAATAGCTCTTGAATAATATTCTTTTTCGTAAATTATCTCAATTTTTTCGGTTATTAAACACGTTTGCTTTCCCATTTTAGCACGCAACACCAAATCCACTATGTTTTTAATTTGCTTTATTTTTGGGATAGATCTTGTTACTGTTATGCGTTTATGTTGTTTTATAACTAAGTCCAATATTTTTACATGTACACAGATACTATATAATGTTTTGTAATGTGTATTAAAATTACAGCAACAAAAAAAGCAAATTAACGATCAAAATTTGCATATTACTTAATAGACAAATCAAATTTATATATTTATATTCATTCACTAGTGTATGGCCCCACATCGAAGTTTTGTGACAGCCCCCATTCCTCTTGGCGTCGAGTCAGACAATGATCGAATGGTATCTTGATAAACTCCATCTCATTGATTATTGACACGCTCTCATAATTCAGCCAGATTCCTTGAAGCTCGTGGATACAGCCGTAGCATTCGCGCAATGATATTCTAGACATTTTCGATCGATAAAAATCAAGTTATCGAGCTGACCGCAAGGCAGTTTCTACTCTGTTTTGTTGAAAGGAGTTTAGTGTATTATGTACCATATGTGGTCAAGCGTTATCTTGTTGAAATATGGCAACCGACCTTCCAACGCTAGGTTTTCTAGAGCAGAACGGTTAGGGGGTTAGTCTCAGGTACCACTTTGCCAAATATTTCAATATCAACACTATGCCTCCTGCAATCCTTTTTATTATGCCTCATGATTCATTTATATCTTAAAATTTGTTTGCCTCTTTCTTCATTTATTATGTTGTCATGCATGTCAAATAAAATTCTACAGTCCTTTTTAGGTGTGCTAAATTTTTTCATTTAAAATTGCAATGATTATTTTACTAAAATTGAGTCTTTTACTGAATTCTTATATTTCTGCCAGAAATATACCTTAGACTTAAAACAGTACAAACTGAAAATACTAGTAGGAAAATAAAAAATGTATCACTAATATTATTTACGAATGGGAACTGACTCTTTTATCGCAAAATTTTGGTTTCCAGGTCCGGAATTTTTAACTGAGGATAGTTCCCCTTAACCACCACGAATTGTAAACAAATTTTAAATCTCTGATCTGCATAAATTATTTCTAGGATTGCATCCAAAATTGTCCAAAGAATGTGCAATTAGATACAACGTCGTCATTTCTGCCTCTATTTTTCCCCATTTAAGTTTTTTTGCTACCATTCATTTTTGCCTACGTTGCTTCTGTCTTCGTTCTTCGCTGTTTTGTTGCTCCCATCATTTCGGCCTCCAGTTGATCGAGGAATGAATCACTGTTCAACAAACCCGACTAGTTTAAGTGGTAAGATACATTTTCTTTCTTGCCTAAGAAGGATCCGCCTTTGCAAGTTTAGAAGTGTTTAATCACGTCTCTAAAAAAACTATTTCGGACAGGCAACTGTTTCCAATCATTGAATAATATATTAATTTTTATTATTTCTTTAATAATCTTTATGTGTACTTATCAACTACAAAGCGCCATTATTGCTTTCATTTCTTGATACTTCTATTTAAACCAGCGCACTTGTGTATTATCAGCTATAAGATTTATTCATTATTTTATACCTCTAAACTCACAAAAAATTAAAATAATTATCGCCCTTTATCGTTAACACTTTTTCTCAGCAAACTAATGTGCAAAATAATCATCAGCCAACTAATAACAGGATTTGATTTATTTCAACAAATATATCTGTAACAAAACTAGAATAAAATATATAAAAGATAGGCAGATTATTTTCTAAAAAAGAAAAACGGAAAATAAAGATAAGAGATAACCACGGTACTCTAATGATAAAATACACTAAAAATATAGCTGAATCATAATAGATACATAAAATTAGTTACTTGAAGACATACCTGAAAACAACTAAGGATATACGTCTATAAATAGCTATAATATTTTTTTTATTTTGTATGATGTTACCCATTTCTCTAAAATTTTTGTTATGATTACGTGGTTGTTTAGTATTAAGTATATTTCCAGAGGAGAAATTAAGACGCTTGGCAACGATGCAAGCAGATCCAAGTTTTACACTAAGCGTTAGATACATGATGAGTAGCCTAGTCAGTCATTAAAAATAATCGTTTAGTATCATCAATGATAGGAGGCTTTAAACTGTCAGATTGCAAGCCATATTCTTTAGATGGAATACAGAACCTCACGTAACATTTTATCATTATTAATATACGCTGATAAAAAATCTTATAATAGTATTTTTTAATAGTAGATAATAAATGAAAAGTTAGATATACATACATCTTTAATTTTTGTATTATTTTGTACTGTTTCATATTAACTCAAATATCTATTATTATATATTAATGCTCAAAGAGTTATTGACTTATTCTTTTAAATTGCTGCATAAAGTATATGCTAGCATCTTTGAAACTATTTTATTTATTTTACTAATAATAACGAAACAACACCTATTAAAGTAATTGAAAACGCTATATTTTAAATTTTTATATATATTCCAAAACAGGGTGGCGGGTAGACACTCCTTTGTGGTCCGACAGAGCATAGGTCTACTTTAGGAAATCAACCCTGTCTACGTAAACCTTGAATTGCCCATACCCCCCAAATACTAAGAGCGATTTATGTCCTAATCTCTTTTATCCAATACAAATAAATTTTTCCTTGATCCAACCCAACCTCGCTAACTCGTCTAGCCAGCGTGCTGAGTAACGGCTAACATACCCCCTACATAATAAAATGTCAAATTTTAAAACTGAAATAGCCCAGGTGAGTAGAGAAAACATCTCAGAATCTCACATCGTTGACAAAACGGTCTACCTCAACAATTCTGGGGGAGGCAAGAGTCCGAGAAAAATAGTCTACTAACAAATTCTTATAAAACGACGAAAACAAAACAAATACTGCATGCAGCAACATTCAACGTAAGGTCCTTAGCTACGGAAGATAGAGCAATAAAAATTAAAATGGAGTATCATAGGAATATCAGAAATAGGGAGAAAAATGAGAAAGATGCATAGCATTGAGAAGCGGTCATGTTCCATATTACAGAGGAAATGAAGATAAACGAATAGGATGGGTCGCATTTCTAATAAACAAAAACATAACGAATAAATACAAGAGTATATCGGAAAGAATAATTTTAATAGATATAAAAATTAATAAGCAATTCACATGCAGAATAATTTAGATGTATGCCCCAACCACTAAACACAATAAAAAAAGTTGAGCAAATGTATAAGAACATTAACAAAAACGAAAAGGTGACAACGAAGAAGGTATAGGATTTTTTGACGTAGGAAAAAGAAATGAAAAAGGAACTATGCTAATCAACTATGCAAATGAAAATAATTCCTACACAATAAACACGTATTGTAGAAAGCCCAAAAGTAGACGCTGGGCGTGGAAAAGTCCTAACAAAACTATAAAAATGAAATTGACTTTGTACTAAATAATAACAAAGATGTAGTGCTAGATACAAATGTAATAATAAACTCCGTAAATATAGAAAGTGATCATCGCATGGTAAGAATTAGGATACACATTGACGCAATCTTAGAAAGAAGAAAGTTTGTACGACTAGTAAAAAGCACAAAATCGACGTAAAAAATCTGAAAATAAATTCGCAGGTATAGACTGAATGCTTCTTCTTCTTCTTTGTCCTTTCCCTTGTACCTTACGGTGTCGGGTCCTTGATCCATTTTTGGTACTCCTTTCTGTTGAGCGCCATCCTCTTTACTTCCTCGATGTTCCTTCCCCTCTGTTGTACCACAGTTTTAATACTGTCTATCCATTTCATTCTGGGCCTGCCCCTTCCTCTCTTCCCATCTCCTCTTGCTTCCATAATCCTCCTTGGGAGCCTCTTGCTGTCCATACGTACCACATGTCCATACCACTGCAGCTGTCTATTTTGTATGGTTTCTATCAGCGGATCTACACTTAGCTCTTCTCTTGTAATTATGTTTCTCACTCTATCTCTTCTGGTCCTGTCCATTATTCACCTTAAATACCTCATTTCTGCGGCAGTGATTTTGCTTTTGTGTTTGTCTTGCATGGGCCACGTTTCCGCTCCGTATATCAGTGTTGGTACATATGCTGTTTTGTATAGGTGTAACTTTGTTTCTTTTCTCAATTCTTTTTTATTTACCAGTGTTGTGTTTATCTGGTAGTATACTTTTGCTGCTTTTGATGTTCTGTTTCTTATTTCTTGTTCTAATGTCCCATCATTGCTTAATATTACTCCCAGATACTCATATTGTTTTACTACTTCTAGGGTGTTTTGTCCGCATCTAATATACATGTCTTCATCCTCATTGCCTGTTTGTTTGCTAATTTTCATGATTTTGCTTTTTTTTGCATTAATTTTCATTCCTGCATTTTGTATACTGTTGTTCCACTTATTGACTGCGGCTTGTAATTTGCTGGCTGTGTCCGCCAGTAGCACAATATCGTCTGCATACACCAGGCTTTGGAGGTTTACTTCTTCCATTCTCCAGTGCCCCAATTTTAAATTTAGTGATCTCTGTTTACTCTTCTTTAGAATTTGGTCCATAACTATAATGAATAGGAGAGGACTAAGGGAGTCTCCTTGTTTGATTCCTTTTTCTATGTTGAAGCTCTTCGACTCCTTCCCCTTTATTCTGACTGTTCCTATTACTTTTTTGTATAGCGCTTTTGTGACTTTGGTCAGTTTGTCGGGTACTCCTGTCTCTTCCATGGCCTTCCATATAATCCTCTTTGGTATACTGTCGAAGGCTGCACTTATGTCTAAAAATGCCAGGTATAATTGTTTTCCTTCTTCTAATCTCTTTTCCGTCGCCGCTCTTATAATGTATATGTGATCTTGTGTTTGTCTATTTTTTCGAAATGCCGCTTGTTCCTCTTGTAATTCATTGTCCACGTATCTTCTGATCCGTGTCTCAATTATTCTCGAGAATATCTTCTGTATACATGATGACAGGCAGATGGCTCGGTAGTTATCACAATCATTAGTATTTCCCTTTTTGTGTATTGGGACGATTATATTCTCCTCCCATTCTTTAGGTATGACTTCTTCATCCCAGGCTTGTTGGCATATTCTTTGAATCCACTCTCCCAATTTTTCACCTCCGTATTTGACCATCTCGGGGCTGATTTCGTCTATTCCGGCCGATTTTCCTAATTTCAATCTGTTAATTGCTTCTATTACTTCTTCTGTGGTTATTATTTGTTCACCCTCCATTTCTGCTGGGGCTTGCCTTATGTTTCCCCTCTCAGGTTCTATTCCTTCTGCCTTAAATTTATCTTTGTAATATTCACTCCATGTATCTAGGATTTTGCTTTCTTCTGTGACCATGACTCCGTTTTTATCTTTTATACACCATGTTGTTTTGCCATATTTTCCCCTTAGTTGTTTAACTGTCGCCCAAAACTCTTTCTTGTTATTAGTGTTATCTCGGAATTTTTCCTCAATTTCCTTTCCAAAGTCCTCCCATGCTATATTCTTTGCTTCCTTAACTATTTCCTTTGTTTCGTTCCTCAATGTTATATAGCTTTACCTGTCTTCTTCTCTTTTCGTCTGCAGATATTTCTTCCATGCCCTCTTCTTTTCTTTGACTTTCTGTTTTATCTCTTCATTCCACCATTTTGTTCTTTTTCGTTTTGGGCTAATTCTCTTTTCCCACATACCTCTATGGCTGCTTTTATTATTGTGGTTTTGAGTCTCTCCCATCTTTCGTCTATCGTCCATTGATCTCTTTGCTCTTCCTCTCTTTCATGTTGTCTTAACAATTCGTTGATTTTATGCTTGGTATTCTATTTTTTCTGTTCTGTCCTTAGTTCTTCCGTCTTTATCCTCTGGTACTCCTTTTCTGGTGGTTTCGGTACTCGCATAGAATCTTGTATCTACTTGACTAATTTGTGGTCGGAATTTATTTCCGCTCCTCTTATAGCTTTTACATCTAATATAGCATATTTAGTTTCTGGGGTGTAGGTGTAGTAGTCTATTGTACTCCTGGCATTTCGATTGTCTGCTGTGAAAGTGATCTTATGTATGTCCTTGTGGTTGAACCAACTATTTCCGATTAACATCCTATTAGTGATGCAAAAGTCTATCATTCTGTTGCCGTTGTCGTTTATTATCCTGTCTGTACAGAACTTCCCCAATACTCCATTTCCTCTTCTAGGGTCGTTCCCAACTCTGCCGTTCCAATCCCCCATGACGATAACGTGTCTTGATCTTTCCTTAGCTTTCTCGTATGTTTGTTGTAAACTTGTGTAGAACATCTCTTTCTCTAGTATATCTGCGTCATCTGTAGGTGCATAGATTTGTATTAGTGTTACTTCTTCATTCAAAGTTATGTCCAGCGTGATTATTCTTGAGTTAATGCCTTCCCAGCCCGTCATTTGGTTAGTTAGTTCATTACTTATTAGGAAACCTACTCCTTCTTTTGCTATCGCTCCTAATGGTACACCTGAGTATATAAGTTTGTATCCTTTGTCCATCATTATTTCTTTACTTCCTTTTTTCTTTACTTCTGATAGTCCTAGTATTTTGACCCTATATCTTAACATTTGCTCTATCAGCTCCATCTCCTTTCCATTTAACCCCCTTATATTCCATATTCCTAATCTAGTCCGTTGTTCTCGCTTTGGTCGCTTTCCATGAATCCGTCCATGTCCGAGGCTAGTGATCGTTCTCTGAATCGATTATACCTCGTATGGGTGATTAGCCCGACGACGAGGGCCCCGTTACCTCGGGACAACTGGTATCAGGATATACCCCCCGATGCTGGGTCGTCAGAGCCCCGTTCGTTTTCTAGCAGAGGGTACCACGTGCAGGTGGGGTTGACAGTTGAGTAGCTGGATGTTGGCGCCACTCCTTACCCTCCATAGACTGAATGTCAAAAACCGACAACAGCGGAAAATGCAAGGGGGGGGGGGTTACACCCGACAATGGATGATATAGCTGTGATGATGATAATTATATTGCAAAAACAATAATTAACATTTAAGACAAATATTTTTTTACTTGTTTTATATTATTTAAATAAATAAAATAAGCAGCGACTTTATGTTTCCATTTGGCATTTTTCTACTCATTTTTATATAAATCAGATTACATAACACAAATCAAAAACAAAGATTGTGGTTAGAAATCTTGTACCGAGTCATTTCTTTAACTTTAATCTCGCAAGATCAACTACAGTTAAGACAAGCTATAAAGACAATAAAAGTCGTGAATAATTATTTGAAATTTAGTTAATTAAACAAACAATTTTTTGACACCTCAGAAGTCAGTAATTTTAATTACAATTTTTCGTGATTAACCAGCTTGTCCATATTATTTTTCTGTTTTTGGAATTTTTTTGTTCTAATACTTTATTTTTAGATTCCTACCTTTAATGATAAATTTTTGGGTTTGTCACATTATTTGATGTACTTGATAAATATCAAATAGTAAACAGTGTAATAAGCTGTAATAATATTTATAATTTTTTTTCATATGTATATATTTCTAGAATATAATGTTTTTTATTAAACTTTAGATGTTACTGGATAAAATTGGCACAGCCATTCATGAATATAACAAACTCGCGTACTTTTATAAAATACAAGAGGCTTTACATTTCAGTACTAATTTTAAAGTTAACGCTTTAAAAAGTAAATCCAAAACCAACTGACGAATACAGCAACTTGGACAATTGTATATAAAAGCTATTAGTTCAATTGATATAGTTTTACATTATCAAAGTCAAACATTATTAGAATATATAGCTTTAAAACCAAGAAAAAGGTGGTTTTAATTTATTATTTTTTTAGTTTATATATCTATAACCAAAAATATTATACTAATTACCATTATAATGAAATCTAGGGGAAACGCGGTGGCTCAGATGGTTCAACCAGTTAGCTCTGTCCTCTAACCGGCGAGCGTGAGTTCGAGTCTCACTCAACCCATGGGTGTGTGTGAATGTCCTAGAATAAGTGCATGTTAGTGGGCACAAGTACTGTAGTACCTGGAAGTGCGCCAAAAAAATGGTATCTAAGAAAAGTACAATAGAGATATGACATTAAAATTTAATAGAAATTTTGTTGTCCAGTGATATTTAGATAAAAAAAAAAGATAAACAAATGAGACTAGCCTTGACAATCCACCCAGGAAGAATTGATGTTTGAAAGCAATGTGGCTTAACATTTTCAGTTGCTGGCTTTCATGTTAATTAAAATGCCGACATAGTTTTGTGGATGGATTACTTAAAGGTGCTTGTAACCCCATAATACACTAGCTCTGTTCTTCCACCAGCAAACAAGAAAATAGCAACACTCAAAATCATTGTACAGTTGTTCGGCAACTTGAACAGGCCTGCTTCTTTTAAAGTACTTGACATCGTTTGATTCAGTTGGGTTTCCAGCCAAAGCGTACACTGCTTTGATTACTGCTAACCTTGGTTTATTAGAATAGTACCTTGAATGTACAGTCTGAAAAAAAAAACTAGCCATTGTATTTTCAACGAATTCAGATTTCGATGTAACATTATAATGGCCGAATACATGTTTAAGAATCCTGCATTGTTCAACATTCTCAGTTTATGAAGCTGTTGGTTTCAGATTTGAATATTTCGTGCAATAAACAGCAGTGATTACGTCTCAGACATTCTACCTTATCTTCAAAGCAATCCTATAGCTACTATGTGGAACAGAAACATGGTCTCTAAATATCAGGTCACTAAACAAAATAGAGGCTTTCGAATCGTAGACACTGAGAGGACCTCTTAAAATCCTATAGGTGGACTATATAACTAATAAAGAAGTACTAAGAAAAGCACCCTGTTAACCAAAAAAAGTAAATTACATGGGACATATGCTAGAAGACAATAAATATAGATTATTGCAAGATATACAAACACACAGCCGAAAACGACACTTGTGATTAAAAGACATTAGGTATTGGTGCAACGTACTTGTCGTAGAGATCATAGTCAGAAGAGCACAAGACAGTGTTTTATATATTTTATGAGTAGCACAGAACAGACGATTCACCTACACGCTTTCAAGCGCTTGGTACATTAAAAAGAAGAAAACCTGAAAGCAACAAAGTGGACTAACTCGTTCTCCAGATCAAAAATTTATGATTCATGAGAGGACTTCGAGTTACTCGTAATACACCTTAATTTATTATTACATTTTAGCTGCATCTTAAAGTTGTACAATGTGATATTTTTTAAAATCAAATTCAAAGTTTTTTCATTTCATGGCGCATCGTACAAATGCAATAATTTCAGTGCTGGGAAGATATACGAATAATTAGTGCAACGTACTTTAAAATAGAACATCACTAAATCACTTTTTACTATGATTTCTTTTACTATATGTATTTTATTAATACGAGGTGTGTTCAAGTTCTCAGCAGGAAAAGTAAAGAGAAAGCTGTGATTAATTTTTAAATAGATTCTATAGAATCAAGCAAGAGGACGACTATTCTGAACTCAAAGAAATTAAAGCTGGAGTACAGCAAGGCAGTGTCCTGGGGCCGGTACTCTACCTTCTATACACGAGTGATATCCCGGAATCAGAAAATGACACTGTGGCAACTTTTGCGGATGATACTGCCATACTAACAGTGGGAGAAAATAACACAGAAACAACCAACAAACTTCAAAATGCCATCAATAAGTTCCAGAAATGGACCAAGAAGTGGAAATTCAAACTTAACGAAGGTAAATCTGTGCACATAGATTTTACAAATAAAAGGATAGAACACGTACCAATAAATATAAATGGACAAACGGCTCTGTATGCTAATACAGCAAAGTACCTCGGTTTCACGTTAGATACGAAACTTCGCTGGAAAGCGCATGTGAATAAAAAAAAAGAGCTAAACATCAAATATAAAAAAATGTACTGGCTTCTGGGAAGAAACTCAGCTCTGTCAATGCACAATGAACTACTATTGTATAAGCAAATCTTAAAACCCGTGTGGACATATGGATCACAGCTTTGGGGTTGTACCGCAAAAACAAATATCAAGACCATACAAACGTCCCAAAACAAGGTTTTAAGAAATATAGTTAATGCGCCTTGGTATATTAGGAATGAAGATCTCCACAAGGACCTTGGTGTAGAATATGTGGAAAAAGAGATCCAAAAATATGCAAGAAGCCATGAAGAACGACTTCTACAACATGGAAACATCGAGGCAATCCAGTTACTGGATAATGCAAATCAGCTAAGAAGACTCAAGAGGACTAAACCCCATGAGTTAATGTAGTGCAGTAAATTGTTAGTGTTAAAGCAGAGAATTGTGTTAAGCGCGTGAAAAAAGTGCTTTAGAAGTTAGACTTAGCTAAGAAAACAGCAATGGGTGACTCTTAGCAACTAAGAGTTTTAGTATAGTAGGATTAGAAATAAGTTACTTATTAGTCCAAGACTAGATTATAGCATTAAAAAAAAAATTTTTTAAAGATGTGGAAAACACATTTAGTATTCAAAAGAAAAGGTGTAATCATCTGTTTTCTCCTCTTGCGTGGTAAAACACCCATCGAAAGTCATCGCCAATTGAGCGAGACATGCGATGAAGGCGTTATGGATGTTAAAAGTGTGCAATTGTGGGTGCGGAAGACGCGGTGGCTCAGAAGGTTCAAGCATTTGACTCCGTCCTTTAGCCGGCGCACGCGAGTTCGAGTCTCGCTTGACCCATAGGTATGTGTGAATGTCTTAGCATTTAAGTGCATGTTAGTAGGCACAATAAGCCTTTGAGGCTGCAGTGCTTGTAAGTGCGTCCAAAAAAAGGTCGCAAGTTGTATGACAATAAACCAAAGCAGTTTCGGCTACAAAACAGCCAGACCGAAACCGTGATTGCGCAAGTGCAGCAAGTTGTTATGGAAGACCGTCGATTAGGTGTGCGTGATATCGCCTCTAAACTAATTCTCGCGAATGCTGACCGACGAACACGGGGCTGCGCAGCTGACAATATCTCAGGACATGATGACACGCGATCCGCCATGAATTTTCGACTATGAAAGACATTCTCCGTGGACGCTTATTTTCCAACCGAACCGCTGTTTCATTATCGATTTTCCAGTCGAAAAACACAAAAAAACAGAGGTTTAACTTTTTTTTAATAAGTACATTTTCAGAAAAATATTTGGAGACCTTAGAACTTAAACACACTTCGTATTAGAAGCATTTTTTGATGTTGAACTTTGAATAGCTTCTAATATATAAAAATAGTGCAGCAAATGGTTTTTAACTGTTTACCTTTTTATTTTTTTTATTACATCCATGATCTAATTACAATCTGTCTATATAGACAATAAGAACCAGTGTTAACAGTGAGTAGTTGGCATTGTGTTAGTTTTATGACTACATGGATTTTATTAGTTAGATTAAATTACTTAGTGATAATAATAGTACTTTAGTTCTTTACGGGAGTTCTAGTGGGTCGTGTCGCTTGAGTCTCTTCACTCTGTGAGCGATAAGTAGGCCAAGGTGTTCGGATGATCTCTTAGGTGGTCTTGGTATCTTGCACTCTGGGTGGCGATTTCTTCTTTGACAATTTTGATTTGAAGATCTCGATAGATAATGTGGTTTGGTATGTACCATGGTGCGTTGCAGATAGTTTGTAGTGTTTTGAACTAAAAGCACTTCAGTTTCAAGATGTTTGTGTTATTGGTAAAGCCCCTTATTTAAATTCCGTAAGTCCAAGTGGGTTTTAATATTGCCTTATAGAGGAGGAGAGAATTACGACCCATCAGCCAATACATCTTGCGATAGTTGAGGCCTAGCTGGAGACTTTTATTCAATATTTGTTTTAACCAGTTAACTGTTTGTCCAGGTAGATTCCGAGATATCTCACCTCGTCCTTTTGTGGGAGTAGAGTGTTGCACGGGTATACGGTTGGACATATATCTCTGCGAAAGGTAAAGGTGACTTCGTGTTGTTCACTTTGATGCGCAACTTTTTTAATCAGCACACAATCTTGTTGAGATGATTTTGTAGAAATCGGGTTGCTACACTGGGGTCTTGGTGCGATGACATTACTACAGTGTCATCTGCAAAAGTAGCAATTTGAGTATTGGTGGTAGTTGGCAGATCAGCTGTGTATAGTAAATAGAGCAGAGAGCCAAAGATACTTTGTGAAACCCCTGATGTAATTGGAAACAGTGAGTTGTACATTTCTCCGTGCTTTACTATGAAGTGCCGTTTTGTTAGATAGAATTTGAGCACTTTATAGAATAGATTAGGCAAATTGATCTTCATCTTGTAGTTCAGACCTTCATGCCACACCTTGTCAAACGCTTGTAGTATATCCAGAAAGGCAGCAGAGCGGTACCTCTTACTTTTTAGAACATTTTTTATATTTGTGGCTACTCGATGCACCTATTCGATTATCGCATGCTGTTGACGAAATCCGTATTGAAAGCTGAGTATCAGGCTTCTTTCTTCAACAATGGGTTTTAATTTCTTTAAGAAGAGTTTCTCGAACACTAGATATTATAGGTAGAAAGCTGATAGGGCAATAAGATTTTTTTTGGGGTCATTATAATCTGTGCAATTTTCCACTATGTCCAGTTTTTATTATCGCATTGAATATGTAGGTAATTATCTTGTAACCTTCTTGTGGAATCTCTTTTAGAACCTATTAGAAAGTTGTATCCCGATGCTTTTTTGTGATGGAGATTGGTGGTTATAATATTTTTATTTCAGAAATCTTGAATTTGGTTATAAGAGTATCCATTTGATATGGGGCATATAATAGTTGATGGATAGGAGCTTCCTCATCTAGCAATATCTCTCTTGGTAGGGGTTAGAATACATTACTAAGGTGTTTTGCAAATGTATTGGCTTTGTCATGTTCAGTTCTGGCCCTACCTTCAGCTCTTCTGATTGGTGGATTTGTTCTTTGGGGATTTTTAATTTTTTAGTTTGCTTTTCACAAGGAATAGTCGGTAGCTTCAATCGCTGAGAGTTTTTCCAAGAAATTTGCAATTCCTTGATTCTTTAGTTTGTTAAGCAGTTCCTTTAATTGTCTCGTAGCTCGGTTGAGGTTTGTTTTGTCGATAGCTCGTGTGATTTGCCATCGTTTTCTCAGTTTCCTTTTTTCATTAATCTTTTTTCTAATGAATTCAGAGCAGCATCTGGGTTTGTCAGTTTGTGTGTGTGAGGGGTGGTTTCCAATGCGGCTTGTTGTATCGTTTTTGTAAGGTGCTCAACTACTTCATCAATTTCTTGATCGGTTTTCAATGATATGTTTAAATTTACTTCCCTGGCCACGTTGTTACGGAAGGCGTACCAGTTAGTGTATTTTTGCTTAATTTGGGAGGTTTGGTTTTGTAGCAGACTTGCAACTCTAGGTTTACTAGAAGCGGGATGTAATCTGACGATAAGTCTAGAGATGATTAAATTGTCAGACAGTTGTGATCAATACCTCTTGTAATTCAAAAATCGATCACATCCGAAATTTTGCGTCGATCTGTGGGCCAATGCGTAGGTTATCCAGATGAAAGCGGAATTGAGTTGTTGCCCTCCATAGCTTTATATAGTTGTCTGCTACATGGTGTTGTTAGTCTGGAGCCCCAATTCGGATGTTTTGCATTGAAGTCTCCACCAGCGACGAATCGATGTCCAAGAGAATTAAAAAAAACAGGATACTACTGAAAGGGTGAGTTGTCCTTGCCAATCTTCTATTGATACTATTGTAGCTTGTAGGGTTTTTTGGCTATATTTGGGTATTTCGTGATGTTTAATAATGATTGCCGTTCCTCCTCGGGCTCTGCCTTCTAGGTGCTAAGTGTGGTAGACTGTAATGGGGGATTTTGATATAACTTTTTTTCTGTCATGTGTGCTTCTGATATCATTATGATGTGTATGTTTAAATTCGTGATGAAAGTTTTGGTTTTTTAAATATGGTTAGCTAAGCCATTGGCGTTCCAGATGGATATTTTAAGTTTGGTGTTTGGTATTATATCATTTTTGTTATCATAGCAGTCAAGAGATCCATCATCTTGTCCATCTTCTCCATTATTTTGATCATCATCGTTTCGAGGGAGTTGTTTAACTGTTGTTGTGGGACATTGGCAAATTGCATTTGGTGGACGTTATTAGCCTCTTGAATGACTCTACTATTTTCTCTAACTTTTTGTGCATAGGAAATTCCAGGTTGGCGGATTTAATTAACAATGATTGTTGTATTTGGTGCTTTGATTTGTCGTTCCCGTAGAGATTGGAACTTCTCCTTCTGTGGCTTCTTATAGACAGAGCAGCCTTTGTAGTTGGCTGGGTGGTTATTCCTACAGTTAGCGCACGTTACATTGCTGTCCCTTTCTTTCCGTGGCCCTTATTGTGTACTGTGACTGCCTGCACATTTCACACAGCGTGGGTTATGGTAAAAGTATTTCTGGGTATGTTTATATCTTTGACATTTGATACATTGCTGAATCTTTTCTACTTTTATGATAAAGTTTAGTAGTTTATTTAGATTGTAAATACCTTTGTTTTTGAAATCCAGCTTTATGTTAAAGAGAGGAAGTTTTTATGCCTTTTTGTTGAATATTTGAGATCTTTACGACTGCGTGACGCAGTTTTTCGATGGCTTTTTTTATTTGATCTGGTTCGGTTGTGGGATGAATATTGCGAATTACTACTCTGAAAGTTCGATTTTTCTTGGGTTGATAGGCATGGAATTTGGTGTCTTTTGCTTTTAGCGCTTTTATGATGCCTGAATAATTTTCAGACGTAGTAGGTTGAATTTTAACCTGTTCATTGTTCATGATTTTATCGTGTAATCGTTCTATGCTGAGTTAGGGATTGTATGAGTTGAACTCCTTCTATAAAGATTGGTAGAGGTTTAGCTTCTTTTAAGTGAGCTTTAAAGCAACTTTTTCTTTTCCTTCTCCAGTTTCCTCTTTGTCTTCTATAATTTTAGATTGTCGTATATGTTGACGGCGGATACTGGTTTACTTAACCAGTACTTTTAAGAGTTGTTTGTTTGTTTATTCTTCTTTGGAATTCAGGAATATCTTCTTTCTTGGTCGTTTTTTGATATATTCTACTTTTATCCATTTTGATGTTTCCGGCAGCAGATAATTACGGCCTATTACAGAGATATAAGGTGGGACATGTTTGGCTGAGTTGAGTGGCTGAAGTAGCTGTTGTGCGGCTGACGTTGTTTGGGACAAGAATGTGCCTAGCTGTTGTAAAATCTGAGCTTGTGTGTTTTGATCGTAATAGAAAGGTATATTTGTCGGCTGAGCTAAGTGCACAGGTGCGTAATTTTGCGGGTTTATAATTCTGAGCTACTTATATTGTCAATTTATGTACTTTATTATTTATTTGTGCGCTGAGTTATTTGATAGTTATTACTTTTCAATTTAATATCACCTAAAAACTGACCTCACGATCGTACGGTTATACGTTGCGCTTGCTATCTGAGCGAGCGATGCCCATCTTTACATGTGGAAAGTGAAACGCGTATTTTTTAGTTAATTATTCATTATTGACGTAATATAATTTTTGCTATTTAATATTGTACAATTTAATAGTTTTAGTAAATTTAAATTTATATTTACGTTTATTTATATAAATGATTTATCAGCTTTTTGTGTTTTTAATTTCTAAAAGCCAAAAGCTTTGTTTAGGAATTATTACATAAAGTATGCAAAAATTGTGCAAGATGGTTGTGTTGTCATCTATAACCACCTAAGACAGGGAAAACTGCTATAACATATTTTTGAAGATTTTCTTTAACAGTGTACTTAAATTCAACGACTGTACTACTACTTCTATTCTGTACACAAATATCTTTGGATAAATGAGGCTGTGCACGACTACAAAGGAGTATTCATTTAATTTACAGAATTCTATTTAAATTCTTATGTTTAAATTTATCTAATAATTTACATATTGATTTATCCACAAACATTTTTAACTTATTTTGTTTTAATTTATTTTAATGTTTTCCATATTGGTTTGAAAATTTTAAAAATAAGTTAAATATTTAAATTAAAAGTAAG